>RPOG01000135.1:600000-825378 GCA_008086565.1 Thalassoma bifasciatum
CACATATGAACTGATGATGAGATTACTTCAGCAAAACAGTACACTGAGTGTGTGGTGAGTTACAGACAAGTTTAACGTCCATACATCTTCAACAAAAGAGTTAATAGGTGAACATTGTGTAATTGCAGGTGACTAACACAACTTTCATGGAGAAATGAGGCAACTGTATTACAACGTGCTGCTAATTAAGTTTTTGATATTTTTTTTCAAGGCTCCCAATTTTAGCTGGTAGGGATTTTCCGTCTTTGACAATAAATGATTGCAAAGTTCATTTGTATTGATTTCTAACAAGTGAGAGCACTGTTCCTCCTTTGTACATGTGAAAAGTTGTGAAAAGCAAACAAAAAACGATCATGTGATGATGTAACCTCTTGTAGCTCTATAACTATGCCATACAAATGAATCAGACCTCAGACTGTTACAGTGGGTCTGTGCATTTTATCTCCATGACAGGACAAAATGACTGTGCCAGGAAACAGGCTCCAGTAGATCAATGTTTTTTCACCTACAGCTGCTTTTCACTGATTCCTCACTGCTGACATGTCAGTGTGTATGTAGCTCTCACATTAGTGTTTCTGTTACTCCCTGTAAAGTATGAGACCTGCTACCAGCTGGTCAATTAATAGACTTCTGATATGATAAAAACTTCATAAAAATTACATAAGTCCCTACTAAAAGATTTCAACTTGAGGTGATTTGAGTGGCTCCTTTGGGAAAAAAATAAAGGTTTGCTCTCTTTGCTTATCTGGATGTAAACGTGTGTTTTTTTATAACAGAGACTCATCCTGCCTACTTTGAACAGATAAATTTATCTCTTGTTGTGAATATCTGTTCCTGAGACAAGCTGTTGCATGACACCAAATCCATGACCGCAGCTTAGTTTAGGCATAAAAAAAAATCACTGGTGCTTTGTTCAGTTTGTTTCCAAACCATGTAGACACCTTTCACAGGGACATAGATGAACCAATACCAAAAAAAATGTCAAAGTATTCAGGTAGCAGAAGCTTATGGTGTCAAAAAATTAAACCAATGTGGTAGTGCTGGGAACTGCAGTTTCTTGAGCGTCCACTAGGGGCTGGCTTTAAAAGCATAAGAAGTTTGAACCCCTGTCAGGATGTCAATTTCAATGACATGCATACACATCTGGTGCAAAAAAATATTTTCAGCACATTGAGGAGAGAGGTATGCACAGATTTATATAATACAGGTGTGTCTGAGTTGACCATCAGGTTGGCCTCTTGTCACTGTGCGGTTTGCAGCCAAAAGCCCACCTCAGTGTCACCTCTTTGCATGTGTTCAGGCAGACCAAAAGAAGTGTTGAGGGCAGTCTGTATTTTGCATGTTTCTAAAATGTTTGAATTCATGCTGTCTTTGGTGTGAAATGCATTTCTTTTAGATTAAGAGTGGCATGCTACTTAGAAATATCATTGTTGCTTTGGTTTTAAACCTGTCTGCAAAAATAACTGGATCTGTCATATTAAGGCAGTAAAGGGCTACAAAGTACAAATGCAACTAGTTATACTGTATTTTAAGAAGCTTTTTGGACTCACTTGTCGGTAACAGAGGTTCAAACAGCTGTTGACTTGCTCCCATCGTCATAAAAGTTTAATAATTGACTGGAGTGGCACCAAGCTGCTTTTACAGCAGACCAAAATGAAAAGTCCCCAAAAGACCCTTGCCACCTGGGACAATGGGGCCCTTGTTGAGCAGTGTACTTTCACTTTCCTTTTTACCCCTGTCTGCAGTCAAACATCAAGAGATTAGATTTCAGAGTTCATGTCTCATCCAGATGGATTTCTGATGAAAAAACAGGACAGGTTCACACATGCTGCGGTTATTAACTTTCCATTACCTAGATGGGTATGGGTGCCCAGGAAGATTCTGGTCTAGGGTTTTTTTCTCCTCCCCTTTCTCTTTTTTTTCTTCCAGTCACATGATTTAGAGGAAATCTCAGAGCTGAAGTGTTGCTATCATGAAACGTTCACTCTCATGTCTCCCCACCCAATCACCTGGGCGAGTCGTGTTTACTGTGCATGAACGAAAGACTTTAAAAGTATTGAACTATAAACTTTGATAAGCATCATTCATGACTTTATCTTTTCCAAAGCACATCCAGGATTCTCTCACACTCAGTCACCATGAATTTGTTTATCTCTTCCACGGAAAAAGGTGTGACCCCATGCATTTCATGTCAGATGGAACCGTTTGCCCTGATTTTAGCTGTGACATATTTGTACAGATGTTTCGAGTGAGACATGTTTGCGCTGTACTGGCCACTGACTCACATCCTGT
The DNA here is from genome assembly GCA_008086565.1 of Thalassoma bifasciatum. Taxonomy (NCBI): domain Eukaryota; kingdom Metazoa; phylum Chordata; class Actinopteri; order Labriformes; family Labridae; genus Thalassoma; species Thalassoma bifasciatum. Next base: position 602,293 of record RPOG01000135.1, read on the forward strand.
TGTTTATTAACTAAAGCTGAGGCTGTGGTTGAAGTGACCTCTTATGTCCTGCCAAGGAAGTAATTACTCTTCTCATCCCTCTCCACTAAAGATAATCAGGAGCTTTTACAAGAAATAGCACACTTAGTCACATTGTTTTTCTGACATATTTATTTAAAAAACATCTGAAGAGTTCCTTTATGTGTACAAAAATAAATAAGAACTGTTTCTAGTTTTTCCTGCTGCAGATGCAGAACTACACATCAACAATACATTGACCATTAAACAGTGTTTTAAAGCGCTAATTGTCAACATTTATGACAAGCCTCCAGGGCTTAGTGCTTAACTCGCATCAGTCATTTGCACGGAATAGACAGACCCTCCCTGTCCCCCGCACAGAAAGAGAGTTTACAGCCCAGAAAACCGTTCAGGGGAGGCTGGTGCCGGAGCAGACTGACATTTACAGGAGGAGGAGGAAACCCTAAAGTGTTTTTTCAATCAGCCTCTTGTGGCCTCAGCTCCAGAGTAATGGCATGGAGCGTTTTCACACTTTTCCCCTCACAGTAGCTTTGGATCAGGTTTCAGGTGAGTTGGTTTCAGGCAGTTAGATTGAGGCTCTCCTGCTCTGAACTCGGCTTCTGTGTCGACTCCGCAGGTGCTGACCTCCTCTTCCTCTCCTCCTCCTCCTCTTTAGGCACAGTTTGACATCACGACCCAACTTGTGAGCCCTAGAAAACACACACAGGAGAGAAGACTTTTAGCTGGTAGACAGAGCTGTAGATTAAACCCCTGAAGTTCAAAATAAACTTGTTGACAGTTCTAGGCTTACAATCCGGGTTACCCTCACAATATTTAAGATGAAATGTCAGAAATAAAACTAATAGCTTTCATGTTAAACCCTCTGCCATGTTAACTGAGACAGACTATTAATTCAGAAATATTAAACTGCAGTTTATAAGGAAAAGTAACCAAATGATTGTCACGTGAATAACTATGTGATGTTGTTTTTGTCTCAAGAGTTGGCAAGACATGTCAAAGAAAGCTCAAGAAGCTGCTCAGATGGGTGTTTTGTTGGGGCAAGAACTGGCTTGGCAACAAACAGGATACTGTTGGCTCTGTTACACAGGAAATATGAACTCCCCTCAAACCAACAAGGAAAAAAGAATGAGCTTTTTCATTTTGAAACCTGGATTTTAGGGCTACTCTAGGATTCAAAATCTGTCTCTCATTTCACAAAAAATTCAAGAAGTTGAGTTTTTGTGCTCAGCCACTCAAAATTCTCACAAATATCATGTATCATAGTGTGTTTACAGTTAAAGTGATAACTTCTCTCACCTGTTCCAGCAGCGAACCAGCTGTTTGCCGAGTCCAACGTCTGGATTCAGACACCTCGTCTCATTGTTGCTCTTCAGTGTCACTCTGAAAAACATGTGCAACCCAGGATTAAATCACACTCACTTCAATGTGTGTGGATGTGAAGTGTGTGTGCAGGCTGAGATACTCACATCACAGTGACTTTATGGCAGCTGCCGCTTTTTGGATACACAGTCAGTTCTTTCAGCTGCCCTCTGACACCGTTTTGTGTGTCTGGACACAAACATCTTCCCGGAACGAAGGTGCTGTCTGACTCTCTCACTGCACAGATGGGGTAACAGGATTAACAGGTTAATTCAATACAACGCGACACGCGCAGAGATTTAGTCACTGTGGGCTCACATGCTCAGACTACTTTAGACTAATGAAAACAGCAAACACTTTTGGAGCATCTCACGAGACAGAAAATACAAACATCAACACCTAAAAATGCCACTTTTCTGAAAGAAGTTGGATCAACTATCTGTAATTTCTTTTCATTCTCTGGTGGGTTCATCTCTGTCTGCCTGTTCAGACTGAATCCTTTGTCCTGTCTTTGTTTATCCACTCATTCGTAGATAAGAAAAGCAGAAATCATGACTAAGTGTAAAGTAATCTGTGAATTCTTACCTGTGATAAGCACACAGTAGAGGCACAGGAAAGCGAGCTGAATTTGAAGCTTCATTCTTGGGATGTGTTGAGAGTTCTCTGTGAGCCCTTTGGCCACATGTGCGCTCCTTTATACTCCAAGCCCCTCCTCCCTCACAGTCAGAGCTGGGCTTTCCAAACCAGGAAATCCCCACAGCACTTTCCCTTTTAAGTACGAGGACACGGGATTCAGGATACAGGGATCAGGGACCCCGTTCCTCGGGGGTTTGTCAAAGGAGTGACACCCAGAAGGACACAGTGATGATAAATTGTTTTCCCTTTTCTTTTGCTTCTGCATCCTGCAAACAGGATAAACAGGGGGATGCAGATGGGTTGCTTTTCCTGAGAAACGATGTAAGAGTTAAATCTGTTGAGTCATTTTCTTATTATTAGTGTTATGTTTTAGTCCATAAGAAGACCCTATTGTGGCACGACTAACTCCTGAATGAAAAAAAAGTGATACCTGGCTCTCTCAGTGTTTCAGAATAAATCCTCCTGGGAAGAGTTTTTAGCTCATAAAACATTGACTAAGATAAATGCAGATGTCATACTATGACAGATAATGTCTGTAGGGTTATTTTTCTTGCTTGTAAATAGTGCAGGTGGGAAAAAGTCAGATTAGAGATAAAGTGCACCCTGAAGAAACAGACCAGTGTATTTCATCATTTTTAATATATCAAAACATATTGAAAAGTCACAGTAGGTGAAATGTCTGACTTGAAAGAGTTGAGATTTTAATCAAAATACCCTTGAGGTAAAAAAAAGAAAATAAAAAAGACTTAACAACCAGGGCTACTTGGCCTTGATTTTTACATCGAATAGATGTTATTGGTTTTCTTGCTGGTGGTCTTTTCTTGGTTTGGTTGGTCAAAGAAAACATTGGTATGGATTTTGATTGGAAAACTCTTAAATTGAGCTTTCAGTCACTTCAAAGGGAAAGATGTGTGACATTGTATATCAAAAACAATAACTTTTCAAAATTATGCAACAATCCAAGCATAAATAAAGGATACCACAAACTGAAAATTCCTCATTGTCAATCTTACTTTTTTTTTAGTTTTACTATATTGACCTCTCAGGTTAGATAGTTTTTCCGTTGGTTAGAATTTTTCTTAAAATTTTCTTATCTTTTCTCAATAATATTTGTTTGACTTTTAAACCTCAGGTAAAGCACTCAGTGGAAAGAGTTTCACGAGTTACCTTATGAGAGCGTATGGAGCTTTGCCACGACATGTTACCCCTATCAGTTGTTTGGCGCTTTTTCAACAACAGCATGTGACTCATCATCATTCCTCGTCTTTGATTTTCCCACAGGAGCAAATTATTCAATAGCATCCGATTACAGTGATAAGAAAATCCCAGAACTGAATCAAAACAAAACTTAAAAATCCAAATATTTGTGTCAATCACATTTTTGTGAGGATTTTGTCATATCTGTGTATGACCATCATTGTGTTATACTGTGATAAGTTCATTTGAAACATTTATTGATGTGTAATTTACTGTTAATCTTGCTTTTTGCCACAGCTGTCAAGCCAGAATGGACGAGCGTCAGACACACGTGAAGCTCAGTGAGGACAAACTCATACCAAAGTAGGTTCTTTGTTTCCCTCACGGCACATTGTTTAGAAACAGCACAGTAAACTCGAAGTGATGATTACATGTATTGAATTTCATCTTTGTTTGCACTGCCTTAGAGCCTTAGGCATTAATCTTTTCTTTGTGGTCCTTTGTACACACTCAGGTCTGACATCTTGTCGCTGCTGAGGACCTACAACTGTTACCACGAAGGAAAAAACTTCCAGCTGAGGACTCGTGAGGTGAGAAAAGCTCAGGCACAGACAAGATCACCTGACAGCAGAGTGTGCAGGCGGAAATAATCTGGGATAAACAAGAAGAGCCATGTTTAATTGCTTCTATAGTGTGTGAGTGTGGGTGTTGTGGATTGCAGGACATACCGTTAAATGGGTCATACACATACCAAAAGTGAAACCAGTTAAACCAGAACACTGATCAAACATGCTGTGAGTGTGGCTGCAGACCGTCTGTGAGCCTCTGGATCTTTTCCAGTCGGCCAAGAGGCTGGCATACCACAAAAAGCCCCTTCTCCCTCAAAATGAAACGTGAGGAAGAGGAATCCAGGTTTTTCTCACATTTCTCACACCGCTAAGTAAAGAATTTCCACAGTGAGCATTTTGCTGCTGTTTTCAGGAGTTTGGATATTTGTTTGCTAATCATTCTATGGCTTTTATGGTCTGGAGTTCCCCTTTGTGTTCACCAGCAGGTTTTTACATTGTCTGTGTGAGTGTGTGGGTAAGGGTGTGTGTCTGATACAGTATGTTGCTCTCTTTTTTTGGACAGCCAGACAGACTTACTACAGAGCTACACACTGGGAAAATCCCCCTAAAGCCACAGACATGATACATGAACATGTAACATACAACATGTGTAAGGCTAATGAGAGAGACCAATGATCTCAAAATATCGATGAAAATTTGACAAGTAATAAAAAAAGGATACCTTCAGAATATGCAGAGGTGCCGTGTGAAGGAGCGATGTTTTGACAGCTCTCAGGACTCATGAGTGACAGGGGCCCTAAAAATACTACATTTGTGGTTGTGTTTGGACTCATTGTGATATTTTTTCATGCTGAAAATTCCAGGCAGCCCCCTCAAAACCTCAATCTTCCAAAGTTAAATTAATGTTTTGGAAGAAGACATCAGAGAGTTTATTTTAAATAAAATAATAACTCAAAACATAAGTATAGACCAGTAGCAGATAAGTTATAGAGGTCTCAGAGGTTCTGAACAGAAAGTCCTCACAACATCTTTAATGCACAGAAGTCATCCAGATCTTTATGTCCCCCTAAATCACTTCAGTACACATGGACTTGTATTGATAAATCCATTTTATGCAAATAAAACAAGTGCATCAGCAGCATTTAAGAGCAGTTTAATATGCATGCTGCATTAGTTGTCAAAAATGTGTTCTTTATAAAAACTGTCAGAGTAATGAGAACAAACCCAGATAAGTGAAGATTTAGTTTTTGCATCCAGCTTTTTGTTTTTGTAATCGGTAAAACTCTTTCTTCTCTCTGTTGGTCTGGCTCATAAGCAGCTCATAAACAGTTTTGTGGTTTGTAGGTTTCAGTACAGAAATGATCATTACCCAGCTCTAAAGAGCCACCTTTTCGATGCTGAGCTTTATCACTGTGTCTCTTTCACTGTGTAATGATAAACCGATAAGTTGAGTTATCTCTGCAATTGTTGTTTTACTGTCTTGTTTGAAGACTTGTTTTATCTCCTCCCACTCAGACATATATTACTTTATTGCACAATAACTGTGATGTAAGTACAGTCGAGCAGAGGCAAGAACTGCAGAGAAACAGGATAGTAGAGAGCCCTCTGTGAAGCGAAAGAGCTTTTTTAGATTCGTTTTTTACTTTGGGAGCAGACACATGCAAACAAGCTGAGCACAAAGTTCATTCAAGAGTTCCTCACTATCAAAACCAAAAACACTGCACGGTACACAGGGTGGTTTATTTGGATTGGCAACATAATTTGGAGAGGCTTGACTTTGCAAACGGTGTGATCTGAGGCTGAGGTAGAGTGGGATAAAGAGGCTTTTGTGTGAGGAAAAGAGGGTCCAGTGGAGTTATGTGGCTGAAGCAGTCTGGAGCCGGGGAGGTGGGATTTATGCAAACTGATGACTCTTCAGTTAGAGTTTTTAGGGGAGCATGAGACGGCACTGGATGAAAAGAAATAGCCATGGTTAGTTTTTGCTGAATAATTAAAACACCCAATTGTTTTCCCAAAAGTGAGGCCAAGAAAAAAAAAAGATATTTGTTGGAATTCCCTCTAATGACTGCTGTGCATTAGTTAGTGGATACCAAATATTTTCTTCTAAAACATCATTAGTTATAAGCATGCTAATTTATATTCAACCTTTCAAGTGAAGTTGTAGGTAACTTTTCCTTTGTAATACATGTTGTGTTCGTGCTGTCAGAGAATAATGTCATTTTCTCTCTGTTTTTGGACATAACTGAATGCCAGAATACTTGGTGTTAACTCCCTTAATTCACTTAAATGACTTACTCTGTTTACATGTCAAATCCAGTGTGCACAGGTACCCAAAGATGCAATGCTGGTTATGTTAATTGGGACTAGATATTATAACTAATGGCTTGCATTGTGTGACAAAGATTTCCCTGTTATCCAATGTTCTCACTGACTTCCCTCAAAGCCAGCTCCTTTATTCCTGTTTCATTTTAAAATAATAGGTTTCAAACAGTTCAGGTTGCAGCACACAGCCATGAGCATTTTTCCTCCATCTCCCAGATTTATCTTTTTAAATATTTGGCACCAGAGGATCAATTTTTGAATTGGCCAACATCTACATGAAAGATCAGAGTTTTAGGTCTTGAGAATAAGCTTGTGAAGCAAATGAAGCTTATAACACAGACATGTCACTAATTCCCATAATTTGTGCGTATAACTTGAATTCTGTGCCATTCACGTCATTCCGCAAGAGTTTCGTTTACTCCTGTCTGGACTGATTGCAACATCATACTTTAACCTGCAGCTGTTGACAGTGTGGTCTATGCAGCACTGTGGGCATATTACTGGCAGAATGGCAAGAGAAAGCAGAACTGACACTAACACAAGAGTGATTGAACTTTTCATAACCTTGTATGTCTGTTTCAAATTGACTCAAGAATCTGTTCTACTATAGACTGAGCTGACCTGAGGGATTGCTGTAATTAAAAGTTTGTTATAGTGAGTAGGAGGGGGGATGATAAGACCATGGCTCAACAGACCCAGACTCATCTTTACTGTTCAGACTCTGGCTTGAAAAAAAAAAAACACTTGTGCAATATGTTAGCCCTGGCTGCAGGGGGTATTTTAGCTTTAGTTCTGTGCTACAGTAGGAAGTAGAGATGTGTCATCTTTATCAACAAACAAGAATGAACTATAAACCTAGCTGTAAATCAAGATGAATAAAGTTCTTTTTAAGAGCTCAGTGAATTTCAAGTTTGCACATAAACCACTCCCTTGTATCATGTGTTTTCGAAGATCGATGTGTTTTCGTGTTGCATGATTGAACGCCTCAAAACATCTGCTAAATCAGCTTTCAAGTGACTGTATTTGATCAAAGCTTCCTGTAAGATAAATTGTTATGGCGTAGTGACAAGTGCCCTCATGTATGTAGGTCAGACGATGACAAATAAACTGGGGTTGAACTGGTGGAAGAACTCCTTGACTCCTGAATACTAAAGACTGACTCGTCAGAAATTTGTGGGTATGAGGGTCAAACCTGTGACGTTACTTGGATGGTATCTGGCTCGAGATCAACAAGTGGAAATTCCTAATGTGAGTTTCTTGAAATCAAAATAGTGACTGTGCATGTGGCTGTAAATTAAAACAATCTGTAAGGATGACTTTTCCAGACAGAGCTGTACTGTGGTCATAACATGCAACTGTATAAATAATTAACTTAACCTCGTGAGCTCAGGTTTTGGTTTGTCGACTGCCTTTGTGAAGGGGAGTTGGTCATTTTGGCAGCTGCTATGGTGTTTTTCTGCAGCCCAGAGTGACCATGTTGTTTTAGCCAGCTTGTTAGCCAATTTAATTCTCCAAGAATGATATTGGAGCAGACATCTGGTTCCTTGAACGACTGTGCTGTTTCCAACAGTCTGAAATCTTGTCTTTAAGTATCTGCATTACAACAATCTTGACTCTATACCAGCTGCAACTAGATCAACATACTGATGTAGAATTTGCAAACCTCAATCACTTGGAATAGGACACACTCAATCCCAAAATGGTCTCGTGGAGGCCTTAATTGCATAAAAGTAATCTGAAAACCAAAATTATTTCAAAATAAAAAAAACTGCCAAGACATTGAGTAAAAAAACTTAAAGTTGTCTGAGAGGTTTTCTAGGCACACCGTATACAGAGTGGAGAGAGTGTTGGTCAGGAGACTTTCAACAGAAAGTCATTCATTAGCTGGTTAATGAGTCATTGTATCTGTATCTTACTTACAAAATGATATTATACTAGATAAGAAAGGAATAGTAAAACTTCATTCACTGAAACAACCAGAGTACCCTCAGTTGGAGACTGTTAGGGGAGGCTTGTGATATGAAGAACTACCAATAAAGTTGAAAACTTTCCCCACATATGCATTTTAAAAAGTCCATTGAAGACCTCAACTACTTAAAGTGGCCTTGCTGTTAAGTTTCTTGACTGAATTATGCTTTTTCTTTCCACAAATGTGGTCTTTATACACTTTGATGTTACTTATGGAAAGACAGAGACACTAATATAAATCTAAAATAATATTATACAAACATTTTAAGAAAAAACAAATAACATGCTATCTCAGAAAAAGAGAGAAGCAAAAGACACCAAATTGTTTTTGGCACACGGCTGTAAACATTTATCATTTATCAACTGTAACACAGTTTGATTTTGGCCATTGGAGATCTAACGGAACTGACTGACATTTAATGTGGACATTTAGGAACTGCAGGTCTCAATCATTCTGTCATGGCTTTATTCCACTATCCATAAGTTCCACAGCAATTTAAATATTGTGTAAAATAAAATCTCCATGGAGTTAAATTGTATGGAAGCTATGGTTCTCAAGCAGACATCTCCGATTTGATTTCAACTTGGTCCCTTTCCTGTATGTTTGCCCTCGCCAAAATCTTCTGGTCTCTTGCAAAATAAGATGGAGCTTGAAACCATATAGTCACCTTTTCTGCCTAACCATTTATTTGTTTTTGCTGAGTTAGAATAATACTAAAGACCAACTCATTTAATGCTTTTGTGTATATGGGACATACATTACTCAGCAGATAGAAGCTGAACAGGGAGAGTAAAGATTGTAGATACTACTAATACCAAACAACACTTTTTTCTATTTTGCTTTGACTGTTTTTATGCATGGCCAACATACCTGGGTGTTAGATTTCATATTTCAGTTATTTTTCTGTGTAGATGATGCTCTTCAAAAGGCAGTTACAAGAAGTAAGGTGTTTTTTCAACATGACATCATAGTCATGCTCCACAGGTGTAGTCAGGTGATTGTGCGTTAGTCATCGCGTGGGAGGACGTGTCAGGTGCTTTGGGCTTCAGCGCCATCTACGGTAAACTGACTTCACATATTTGTGGAGGAAACATGCTCCAACATGAGTGCATGCTGAAGTTCAGGAGGTGTTTTCGCTTTTCATTGTCACAGCCCAGTAACAGGACATAACAGCCTCTCTTATTATTAAAAAATGTGCTCAAATGATGGTGTGGTGCAGTCAGAAGGCTGTGATACCATGATTTGAGCTGAGAACACTTTTAGGTTTATGAGTAGAGCGCCATCTAGTGGCTGTAAGTGATACTTTTGAGTTTTAATGGCCATTTATGTAGCACCAATGGCTTCCACAAGATGTCAGTGTGATGTTGGGTTTTTGTTTGTTTTTTTTGACAGGCACTGCTCTGCTGACAAAGTAATCTTGATGGACTCCTGTGCTTACTGGACTGAGAATATAGTGTTTTTTTTCAAAAGCATTTTAACATCTGACTGCATCTTGCAGCTTTTGCATTCCTTGACTCTATATGTTGTGCCGTGTTTCCTTTGAGCATGTATTGCTGCTTTCTCCATTTGTAACTGTTTTGCTGATTCTGTCCTGATTAGATTTCTAATGACGTCCAGCTCTTCGCCTCCTTTTGTAACTCTCAAATTAAAGGTTAGATAAATAGAAAGTGGGAGTTCTCTGTTGTTATTCCTAGAATTTTAAGACCCTCTTTGCCATTATCAAAGAGTAACATATTTATACTTCAAGATACTAAGTTATCCCTGATATCTCAATAATTTTGTAATGGGGCAGATCTTTTCAACCAGTCTACACCTGTAAGCCCTCATTCTTCTTCTTCAACCTGTTTTAACTTTGCTATATCCACGTTGACTAAAGGGATCATTACCATGATCCAGAGATACAATGTTAAGCTGTTGTCGCAACTATCTATCTATCTATCTATCTATCTATCTATCTATCTATCTATCTATCTATCTATCTATCTATCTATCTATCCATCTATCCATCCATCCATCCATCCATCCATCCATCCATCCAGTGGTAACTTAATTGCAAGTACAGTATGAGTAGTTCTGTAAAAAGTGAAATATCACTGTCTAGTGGCTGTATGCAGTAGTGCAAAGCGCAGAAACCTTAGAAAAGTATTTCAATACACCGCTTCAGTCCATATGAATTTCAGGCTAACATACCCAAACTGAATGGATATGATCATACCATAATATCAAAGTGAAAGATGAATTCAGAAAAAAAAAATAGATCGGAAGCAAACTGAAAGATTCATTGAAAGTACTTGGATCAGTGTATAATTGATTAAATTTACTCGTTTGCATTTTACCACCAAAAACTGTCGACTAAACCTCAGAGTTTTTGTACATCATTGAATGCAACCCAAGCAGCATTTGGCTGTAACCAGCTGCTGGTCTCATCATTAGTCAGCCTGTCAGTGGCAGAGACACTCATTTCTCCAATGGGAAGTCGAGGGCTTGATCCCACGTCCCACCCCGGTGCCCTTGTGCAGAACAATTAACCTCTGATGCAAATGTATTTGCTGCTTTGCATACACTGCCAAAAGTCTACAAATGAAACTGGGATGAAACTGAAATGTAATTTTGTTGTTTTGAAACATGTGCAATGACAAATAAAGCATCTTGAATCTTGCTCTTGAAATATAAAGATGCTCTGTATGACCAGGAGACCCAGTGAAGTATTGCACAAAGTCTATTTTTCAGCTCAAGTCAGCAGAGATTCCTGCTGTTAGTTTGTTATTTCAGAAAATAGTTCAAATACTAGTCACAAATTCCCAGACCCTATTGTTTAAAAGGCTTGTGTATGGTCTGACAGTAGATTCAAACCAACTTAAAATATTTCAAAAATGTTTTTGTTTAGCTAACAAATATTTGGCTTCGTTTTTAGATTAAAGTGATTATTAGGCTCTTCATTCTTCTAGCACAGTTTGTACAAAAACAGAGAATAAAAGACCTTCTCATGATTATTTTAGTATTTTATTACAAACTACATAATTTACATCATAAAATATAAAACTATGTAAACATGTAGACCTAAGTCATCAGTGCAAACAACGTACTATGTAAATAGATCATCACTTTTCTCTGGAGCCATCATCATAAGTCCCACAACTTTCTGTTTTATTCCATCTTCAAGGCCGCCTCCACCAGCTGTGTATTATTATAAAATCATCCACCACAGAGTCTCCAGGCCCCCCTTCAAGTCCTTATCTGACCAAACAGCCAGTCCACAGGGTCTTTACCCCTGCAGTCTTTTTCTCTGCTCATCTTCAGAGAGAAATCCTCTGAACTGTTCAGACTCAGACTGTAAAGTCTGGAAGTCCTGAGGGCGCGAGGAGACCCGCGAGGAAGCGAGCCCGCCGCAGAGAGCTTCATCTGAGCCTTTGAGATGTTCCTCAGCCGGGGGGACCTCTGGAGTCTGACGGGGCCACAGCTAGGGGGCTCAACAGGGCGGGCCAAGGCCTGGATACTGCTCATGTAGTCCTCCAGAGACTGGGAGCTCTGGGTAGGCTGGGAGGATGAAGGCAGTGTGGGCAAGTCCTCGAGGGTCTCAGTGATAGTCGGCAAGAGAGACAGCGAGAGTAGCAGACGTCTGTGTTTCATTCTGGAGGGAGGAGAAAAAAACAGTCAGAGAAAGAAAATCTATTTCTAGTTTTGACCTGGTGAGCATGAGCTTCAAACTGCACCTGATGCAATGGGATGCTTATGCATATGAATAAGGTATGTATACCATTCCAAAAAAGTGTGTTATATAATGAAAATATATTTTATTGCTTAGGCTCTTATAAAGTCAACTATGGCTAGATCCTGGAAGCTGACGTTGAGAATCATAAAAATTAGAATAACTCACCTTTGATGGCGCGATTGTATGTTTGACACACGCAGAGTGAATCAGTGTGATGATGTTTCGCCTGTTCGTCTGAGTCTGACTGGTCTTGAGTGTGAGTCCAGGCTTTATAGAGGAGGGCTGGAGCAGAACGATTAGCTGCTGCTTCCAAAAATAACTCTGCTGACCTTACTCACATCTCAGCGAGTGTGTGTGTGTGTGTGTGATTGTGTGTGTGTGAGGGTGTGTTCAGGAAGCTGAGCAGGGTCGGGCTGGAAAGGTTTGGTGGTGCAGCTGCGCTCAGTGTTTATATTCCTGAAACAATGAAGCCCAGGGAGCAATCTGTCCTGACTCCAAAATTCCAATCAGTGCTCCCCCATCTCTGATGTCTCAGAAATAAAAGCTTCAAAACTTTTTTTATTCCATGAGCGTGACCATCCCTGAATTATTTCTCTGACATTTTGGGATCTTTTTTTTTTTTTAACTTTTACAGTTAAACAGTTTACATCTTCTGTGACATTCATGTAGAGGAGTGTACTTTTCCCATCATCAAACTTGGTTTAATCACGTGGCTCTACGGCAAGACTTAGTGCAGTAAAATGGGAAGTAATAAAAACTTCAGCTAAAGGTTAACCTCCTAAATCAAATCTTTGAAGGAAATGAAATATTAAAGTGTGGTGTGCGTGTAGAGAACCACGGCAGCATGAACAATTGGTTCATCTCCATAAACCAACCGTGTAAACTAAAAACAAAGTTGAAAAATGAAGTGGTAAAAATAAACAATTGCGATCGTTATCTACTCTGCTTTAATGTGCAGTGTGTGGGTCTTTAGTGATCACATGCCTTTTCAGCAGGATGTTTTGAATAATACTACTACTAATAGAGGAATACTAATACAAAATAGACAAGTTAAAGCAAGCTGAATGCTGGAACCTGAAAATTTCCCCCCTTTCATTTTCAAAACAGAGTTTGACTTGGCTTAAATTCATTTAACCCTAAAATTGATTACTAGCAGGACACTGTGCCACCATCACATCAACCCTGATGTCAGCCTCAGACATCAACAAAAGTAAAAAACTCACATTGCAGTTGTCATTGCATCTCTAGTGCAGTAGATGTTACCAAAAGATGAAATAAAAAATAAAATAGAATAAAAACTCTGTAAGATTTGTCACCATCTCTACATCAATCAGATTTGATTGAAAAGTGTAGGTGGTTGACCTGACCACAAACATTGAAATGGAATTTCATCAGCTGACCCGCTGAGTTTAAGATCCGTGTAATGATCCATTCATCACTCATCCGTGGTGTGACAGTATCTGTGAAATGTTGATTTTCAGACTCCATCAGCAGCAAACTGGCATCAAAGGTCTGTGTTGTATGATGAGATCACATTAGATACAGAGATGATATAACAAGTTGTTTTTAGAGAAAAATAATAAAATGCTTTGTGACAGATTGTGATTACAATGGTCACAGCTTTACAAAACACAAGAGAAAATGTTAAAATTTAGTTTAATATATACACACAAACTGTATAGCATACAATGTCAGGCCTTGCTAATCCATCCCACATGCTACATGCTTGTTAACTGTTAACCCTTTTTTTGTTTGTTTTAGCGATAACCTTTAAACAGAGTGACACAGTTACTACTCCAAACTTAGAACAGCGGTTGGTGCATTTTCCTCTAAATTTAGAGTTTCACTTTTGTAGAATCAAAAGTCTTCCCCCACTGTGTACGTGACCCTTAGCAGTACTTCTTTGTTCCCATTACTGCTGACTTCTCAGACATGACTTCACCCAGCCCCTGTGTAAGAAGAAGGCTGGGCCAAAACCAAACAGGGTTTCTCCAGTGCAGGAGGCTTCACCTTGAAGCTGCGAGCGACTGTTTCTGCACGTACACCTGATACTGAGCTGCTGTGGCAGACATCCAACAGGATATCCCCTCTGACCATGAGTTCTGATAATTATTGTTATTCGCGTGTGTTAATGTGTGTGTGTGTCTCTCTCTCTCTCTCTCTCTGTAGGAGGATGGCGAGCTCATTCTTGAGGGACTCCTGAACATTTACTGGGGTCTTCGCCGACCAATCCGACTTCAGATGTATGATGACAATGAAAGGTTTCGTCTAAACCGGTATGAAGAAAATGTAATTGAAATGAAACGTGGATTAGAGATTTATGTCACTTCTATGCATGCCTTGGCTTCAAATTACAAGATGCCAGTTTCTGTTTAAGCAGTGTTTTTGCTTCTTCTCCAAAAACATTGGGGATTCAGGCATGTTGTCTTCCCCATAAAGTCAATGGTTTGAACTTAAGGGAAATCAGATTAGATTTTGCGGCCAGACAAACAGGCTTCAAGTTAACTTTTTGGGGTTTTACACCCTTGTTTGGAGAGGATAGGGCAGGAAACTATGAGAGAGATAGGGAATGACACGTGAAATAGAGGCCTTAGGTCGAGAGCAAACCCAGGACGGCAGCTATGATAACTGCAACTTAACCAGTTAGCCAATCTAGACTCAAGGCTTAATTTAATGACCCGTGTAATTGCCAGATTTAAAGCTTCATGTTTGGGGAAAAAAAAGAAAGCTAAAGACATAAAATTATTTTTTCTGCTATCTGTTTTAAAAACAGTTCCTGTTTTATTCAAGTAAATGACTTTAGACCACAAACTCATCTATAGTGCTACAGCAATCATTGAATTAAATCCTAATTAAAAATATTCATCTGTCATAGACTGCACTTGATTCTTCATTTACAAAAAATTAAACAAATGTGTACCCTACAAAAATGTAAACAACTATGTTCATTTTATCTCCAGGAATGATAGGTCCTCAGTGGAGAAGCAGTTATCACAGGAGTCTAACAATAACTCTGTCAGCAGAGGAACTGGATCAGCTGGTAAGTAGCCTACACATCGAGTCATTCTCCAACTCAAACACACTCCTCCTGGATTAATCTGGATTATTGTATACACACATGCTGGAACAGATTAAGCTCCAAAAATTCTTCATCAGCATTTCCAGTGGAAAGGTTCGCCTCACGTGCAGAACAGAGATTATAGAAAGGGGCCTCTGAATCAGTTCATCAACACTATAAATAACCAGGGTCAGAAAGATATTTGCCTTTTTAAGCAGTTTTATGACTGCAGACATGTCGTTGGGATTTTCCTGAACCGCAGATAAACAGATGAGGATATATGGCTGTTATGTTGTGGACATTTCTCGTACTCTCCCTTCTAACCAAGGCCATGAATGTGGGTGCCACCGGAAACTTAGGTCACGTGTAGCTCTCAAGGCTAACTAACTAAGAGGATTTAAATTTCTAAATGGAAATGCTCAGCCTTCACAGTTCTAATTTAATTTCAGGGCTTCACTTGATATCTCAATTCAAGTGTGAAATGCTCTATTGATGCTGTTTTTAAATGAAGAGAGGGCTTACATTAGCATTTAGTTTTAGAACATGGCACAGAGAAATACCTTTTTTTTCTTTTAATAACTGCTGTAAATTGGAATTTAAATTGATCAATTCCTATGTATGCAAATAAATAGTTAAAGATAATGAATGTTATGAACACACTTATTTCTCTAAACGCACAGGTTTAATAAGTGCTCTGACATACAAACAAAAGCTTGACGGAACAAAACAGGAACCAAAAACACAAAAGAGCTTAGAGAACAGATTAGAAACAAATTGACAATGGAACCAAACACCATAATCCCAAACAGAAAATAACTACAGCTGCTTAGGGACCTAACAGCGGAGTAACCCAAACAATGAAATCTGAGTGACACAATGACCCAACAACATAAGAACATAAGAAGCCATCAACACAAGAACTGGACATGAGGAAAGATGATGTTTGGGTGCATAGATAAGTTTTATGATAATAGATCGTAGCCAATATTTTAGCACATCTTTGATGTTTTTAAATGTATTTAGGGATTCTACAGGAAATGGAGTGTCAAGTATTGGTCAATAAATAAAACCAAACTGCAAAAAAGGAACAAGCCTGCTTTGTAAAGAAGAGTCATTTCTAAAAAGCCTTGGAAACTATTACTGCATATCATCTAGACAGTGACTCATTGAGCCTTGAAAACATCTTTCTAACAGTGAATTCATCTGAAGTTCAGAAAAGTACAGTTAGTACAAAGATAATCTGTATTTTTCTGTCTTTAAGTCCCGGAAAACTGGTTATGACTCAGTGCATCACAATCTGTTACTCTCAAACTAATTTATAAAAATAGATTGAGCTCTGTCTTGAAGCTGATGCACACAAGCAAGCCCAACAATTTTCTTAATTTTTGGCTACTGTAGCTGAGTTTACCTTTCATTTTCTTCCTCTTTTATTCAGCTTATCAAAACAGTAGACACGTTTACTTCTGTGTGATTGGATTTGTAGTCCTATTTGATGGATTAGTGTTAAATCTTTTGATACTGTGACAAACAAAACCTGCTCTACATCATTCAACAATAGAAATAAGTATTTATGAAAAAAGCTAGGGTATTTATTTTGTATATAATTTATGAAATCGACAAATATGATATATAGGGTATACATAGTCCTGAAATTACAGTTATCTTCATAAGGGTCCCTGTTGTGTAAATTCAGCCCAGGTAATTCTAGTATGTGTTAAAACACACTTCTTTTACCATTTATGTATGCTTTGTTGTAGACATAATTCATAAGCGGGAACTAAAGGTGTGTTTTTGTTGACGTTTGTCCCTCAGGTGGTGACGCGGTTGGAGCAGAGGAAGAGGATTCTCCTCAGCTGCTGAGGACCAGAAGTGATGCTTCCTTCATGCGTGTCCAGAGGAGATCAAACACACACACTGCCAGAGACTTGCACCGCCTGCGCACACACAGATTCTCAATCAACGGACACTTTTACAACCACAAGGTACAATGAACAGATGTACACACACACACTAATGATTGCATCCCATTGTTGACTGATGCCCAGGTGCAGAGGGACAGAAGTTTCCTGTTGGAGTGTTTCTGTACTTACTGGATTTCCTAGTATCCTGCTGTGAGCTGATTACTTACTGAGTTCCTTCATTAGCTTGTCCTGGTTCGAGCATGTGTGTGTGTGTGTTGTTGTTGAACTGCCTCCAGGTGCAAACTGAGGGTCTTCCTTTGTGTTTTGATTTTCCGGGTTCAAAATGTCCAGAGAGTTTAAGTCCAGGAATCTCTGCTCATACAGTTCTGGTGAAAGGAAACTTTCGGTACATTTTGTCCTTTTCATTTCTGCATCTTGTGCTTTCTTTTTGACTCCAGACATCTGTTTTCACCCCTGGCTACGGCTCTGTCACAAACGTTCGAGTGAACAGCTCCATGACTACTGTCCAAGTCCTCAACCTGCTGCTACACAAGTTTAGGGTAAGGAGTCAAAACACATGTTTATCTGGTGTCATTCCAATGGAGCTTGAGACAAGGATTAATCTTCATGTTTGTTTTTAAGGTGGAAAATAAACCAGAAGAGTTTATCCTTTATATGGTGCATGAATCTGGTGGTAAGTTGTGACTTTAAACACTGTGGAAATATGGATAGTTGTGATTTTGTCACTGCTACTGTCATTTTTGTGAGCTTTCACTCATAGTCAGTCTTCACCTTTTTTTTTTCTTTTCTCTACAGAGAGGACTCCACTGAAGGATGGTGAATACCCACTGGTGGCCCGTGTGCTTTATGGACCCTGTGAGAAAATCTCCAAGATCTTAATCACAGAGGCTGACCTGGGAGAGGAAGTCACTTATGATGTGAGTCTGGGCCTCCTGCCACACCTCAGTCTGTTCTCTCAGTTTGTACATTATCACTGACCCTTTTTATATTTTTGCCCTGTCCTCAACAGGAACATACAATGACACAATGGAAAAGTGACAGACTGTTTAGTTAAATTTAGCAAGCAGAGGAAAGGTATCCTGTTTCCAGACAGATGCTACAATAGATTTCACTGAACAACGGTGTGTTTTGACTGAGCTGAGGGATAAAAATAAAACCAGATTGTTGATAATGGACTTTGCTGAGTTATGTTTGATTATATCACCCCCACTAATATCAGTTCAGATGAACATGTTCAAGATTTAAACAGTCCAAATTGAGATAAACCCCTTTCTTTTCACTTCATCTGTACCTCTTCAGGGTTTAGTTTTTCTTTGTTCTGGTGTTTATAAATCCAGCTATTGTTTCTGAGTCAATCCCTACACAATAGAGGTGAAAAGAAGTCTGAATCCGTTGCTTAAGATATTAAAAGATTACATCTGAACTTGTCATTAGCATTGTTTCTTACGAGGAAATTAACACAGTGTAACTCTAGACTATCAAAGGATTATGCTCTCTGCTGTTTTAATTGGAACTACTTTATAATTATGCTTTAATTTCAGGGCAATACATTATGTTGGATTATTCACATTAACAATACAGCTGTTTTTGCAAACAGAGTACTCCTAATGTTTGAAACTATCTGACAAAATGTTTGTTTTTTTTTGCTTGTTTATGCTTGTGTTCTCCAATGGTGGTTTCTTGTCTCCCTTTCCTTTATTCTAGGATTTGATTTTGTCACCTTATTTTTGAAAGTCTTTTAGTGCATCTACAAGAAAACCAGAACTTTATTCATGTTATCTGTTTTAATCATTTTTGTTCCAGGTTGCCCAGTACATTAAGTTTGAGATTCCTGTTTTAGACAGCTTTGTGGAAAAACTGAAAGAGGAAGAAGAGCGGGAGATAAACAAACTAACCAAAAAGTGAGTTTTCAAGTCAGCAAACAGTGATACAAAACCTCTAATCAAGCACTCTTTTGTGGTGTGACTGTCTCACTGTGTGATGCCAAAATGTGTAACACAGTCCAATTGTTGGGCTCTTGGGGGAAACAAAGTTTTAAGTGAGATCCTGTGTAAAAACTTATTTTGCATTTAGCAGTATGCAGGTGGTATTGCAGATGTGCCACTTATTACTAGTGAGAAATTGAGCTCAGCCCAAGAGTTTGTTTATAGTTATGAGATAAAGACGGATCCACTGCCTGCAACAAATTTGCAGAGATATCCCTCTTTAGTGGTCACTTTTTGTTTTATGATAAAAAAGTTACAATCTAACCAGCACTTAGCAGGTGTTAAGTACTTTATAGGATACCACATATTTTTCAAAGCATGATAATGATGTAATGTAAAATGAATGTGCTGAAAAGTGACACTACTAGACTTGTTCACCTTGCTTTATATCTAGAATATATTCTAGCTGTTGCTTGCTTTTTTTGAATGCCATATTCTGGGCAAAATGTCATAGCGCAATCGGATACATTTCTATGCATTTTATACTGGTATGCTGGCAAACTTTTCAGATGACAAAGGGCATTAGAAATGTGTCTTTTTCCCATTTTTCATGTGTAAAATTCTGTGTACAAATGGGTCCACAAAAAGGCAGTGAAAATAAACTGCCCATCCATACGAAACAAAATAATTTAACACACTAACATTAAAATAAATGTTTATTTATTATGAATAGCTGCTCATTTCTTCACCGCAGTACCTTTAAAGGCCATATGAGTCGTGGCTCTATCTTTTCATTAAATATATATTTCCCCATCAATGTTTAACCTTTGTGCCTTTGTGTGGTGGTAGCAGTGTCTGAGTTAGTTATATGTGTGTTTTTTCACCTCTGCAGGTACAGCGTTCTGAAGTCTATGATTCAACACCAGCTGGAGGGCAAAGCTCTGACCAGTGACAGAGTATGAGTGTGTGTCCATGTCTTGATGGTGACCTGTTTATATCTGTTTGAGAGTGTGTGTGCGTGTGCGTGTGTGTGTGTGTGTGTGTGTTAACAACACTAACGAATGTTGATTAAAATTGGAAGATCTCCAAACACTGTTGTGAATGTACAAGTGAAGTTAAAAATATAAGTTAAGGCTACAATAGATCCATATCAGATACCAATGTGCTTTTACTTTTAGAACTACAACTTTGAGCCAGTTTTTATGATCTGTTTATTGATGTAAGAAGTTTCTCACTGCTTTGATATCTCTGCTGTTAAGATGTCCACATTTCATATCAAATTCCTACTGAGTATACAATGAATATTTATACAGGCTGTTTTTTGACAATGTTTTCTAAGACTTGGACCTTTTTATGTAATAAATCAACTCAGTGTGGCCTTCTTTAAAAGCTGTTGGATCTGTACTGAAACCAAACATAACACCAGCGCCTTCTTCCCACAGAGAAAAACAGCCATTTTTTATTATTTCCTGTACTTCCACTGAGACCGGAGTGCAGATTAGCATTGTTTTACTGAGCGACCCTCTGTGCCAACCCGTTCCCATGAGCTTTGTTGTGTGTGTGTATTTGTGTGTGTTTATTTGTGAGTGTGTATGTGCCTATCGACATTACACAATGGTGGTATCCTGAGAGAGGGCTGTTCCTTTTTTCCCACAGTCAAACAAACAGTAACTCTGTTGTATCAACCTTGACCTTGAACATAGACTCATAGTCAGCTGAACAATAATATTTGATTAATCAGATAAAAGTAATAATGATTAAAAAATGAAACCTCCCACTTAAAGGCACACACACATGCACACTTATCTCTGTTACACAGGCAAAAAAGCAAATATAAAGGACTCAAAAACTATTTGTGTTCAGTGTTTGCAGAGCAATGGTCTGCATGCTATACAGTTTGCTAATATATCTGAAAATAGTCCACTGTGGGAAGAATATTTTCAGTCTGAATTTTGATGCAAAGATCAAAAGGCTGTCAAATAACAAATAGTAAAAGGCACCCACATCAAAACTGAATTTGAGCACTAATCTGTTTTGAACCTTTTTTGTGTGATCATGATCCAAAGTAGTTGCTGCTTGCCCCTGCTTCAATCCAAAACTGTGAAAAATAATGTTAGTTTACTTGCTTTGACGGTCCCACACTCTACAGTACAAGGGTGGGAAGTTAGCCCCAGCTGCTGGCAGATATGATGCGGGTGAATTTTAGACACAACAATTTTTTCAGTTTAAAAAAATAAAAAATAATTCTGAGGAATGTTCAGATTTGAGGAGGTGAATTTCAAACTTGTCATGATATCCTTGACCCACTGAAGTATGCTTCAACAACACACACTTTCTGTTTTCTACTGTATCTAAAACATTTGCCATGTAAATTGAAACTCACACAGACCATCACTTGGTGTGTTACTCCACTGTTTCGGCTGGGAAGGGCCCAAATTTAACCAGGTGAGTATGGCGCAATATTGTTTCATTTTTACAAAACAAATGGCTAATCTGTGAAGCCACAATGCAGTTTGGAGTGGATAACGCATCTGTTGTTCACAAACTCTGATTAGACTTTAGTGATGGCGTTGTTAATCTTTAGTACTTGCTGTGTTTATTCTGTGTCTTGGTTTAATATCAACTTGTGTGTCCCTCAGGTCAGAAGCTGAGTGCTGAAGAAATGAGTCCATTTAATGAACCAATAGATGGCACAACACAATTCAGGGATAGTAAAGAAACTCCCTGGTCAAGTGTAGGGCATTTTATTTAGTCAGAGGCACACACTGTTTTGATAGCTAAGAATATTTTCTTGGAAAAAAATTTGATGTTAAACTAAGACCAGTCAAACAAAGTGTTGTTGATCTTTAATTTCTGTGTAAAGGCATGAAAATGAACACTAGAGAGGTGGAAAAACAGAGATAAGACCACCCAAGAGCAGCTACTGTGTGCCATCAGTGCCATGTTGAAAGGGGAGTGCTGCAGCAGTGCAACTCACACCATGGAAAATATTGACCCGGTGGGATTTTGTATGTACAAGAGTCTGCCTGGACTGGACTGCACATTCCCAGGGTTTGTACTTCACCAACAATTAAACTGTCTCTACAGTAATTCAAGTTGGTCATTGGTCCTGAGGGTGGTGCTGTCACCAGCTTTCTTTCACCCAAAGCCATATACCTAAATGTATATATGAGCTGACTGTTGATATCAGGCTTGTGTACTATACACCACTGTCACAGATCCCTGTGTCATCGATACCAAAACATTTTCATATAAAGTTTAACGCAGAAAATAAAGAAGGTAATTGTCTTACTCTATGCAGGAGTTTCGAAGGCCTGGTCAAGAACCTGATGTTGGAACTACCTAATGATTTAGTGGCATACAACCAACCTGTGCACTGTCTGAACAACAGACAACAGAGTGAACACAGTGACTGTCGAGTGCAATGGTGGACCAAGGATCACTGTGGATCACGTTATTGTATTGCCTTTAGGTGAAAACCTGTACTAAACTGTTTTATTACATGAGATAAGTTTTGTCAGACTATGATGCCCGGGCAGTATTTAGGCATAAAAGTGATATTTAGATCTTAAATTTAGCATACCTGGCATTTGTTGTTCTATTTCCTCTTTATTTTCTTATTTTCTTAACCTTTGTCTCCTTTACTGATAGTGACACAGGTGATAAGAAAAAACAAGCTTTCACTATACGTTATTGGTTATATCAATGTGATTCCAAACCAGCATTTCATTCACAGGATTAGAGGTTATAGCTTTTGGCAGGATCATTTTTGGAACATGCTTCATTTTGAATGCTCAATAATGAGGCATCACATTTAACAGCAAACACAGCTATTGAAAATATAATGTGATTGTACAATGGGAAAATGTGTAAATGTGTATCCAATTGTCTCAATAAGCAGAAGCACATAACATAAATATGAATGGAATATTTCTGTATGGGTAAAGCTTTCAAGAGAGTAAATTGTGTAAACCTGAAATCAAATATACATTTCAAGTGAATTATTCCATAAAATTTTTTCTTGCAGAGTACTTTCCCACCCAGCAGCAGCTCAGGTAGTAGATAAATAATACAAAATCAATGCTGTATGTATAAGGAACTTTGAAATAAAGCACACTTAAAATACTGTGGGCAAAGATATTTGTTTTACCTTGATTTTAGTGTTTGCATATACAACATTCTGGATGGTAAACCGCCCTCTAAAACTGCCCTCTTTGATGTATTTTATTTGTATTGAGACTGAATCTTGTACCAATTTGTGCAAATTATTCAGAATACCCATTGCAAATTCTGTGCAGACTAACTTTAAACTTCAAAAGCCATGTTTATACGTTAATAAAGGGCAGATTAGGAAATAAAGAAAAATTTTGTGTACAAGGGTTTGATATAGTGTAGTTTGTACAGTTTTGTGGAAGTTGTCTGTGACTGTTTCATGACATAAGGGACACAGATGGCGGCATTTTTCCTTACACAAAAACACTGACGTTTTCAGCTTAGGTATGCTAAGAAATAAGATAAAGGTTGAATGATTTTTGATAAATATAAAATTTTAAAGAGCAAGAATACACGAAACGCCGGTCAACATGCGACCATTATTTTGAAACTTCCAACCGGAAACGCGTCTGTCCCCTTGTTATCATTGAGCGTCTTCACTTTAAGGAAGCGAAACACCTATTTTATTACCCGTGGAGTGAACCGCTACTGCGGAACTAACCAGTGTCAGTAACCACTGTTAACCACAGCAACATGAGCATGGACGCTAAAATAGTGATAATAGGAGCTGGAATAGCAGGAATATCAGCTGCTCACAAACTTATCAAATCTGGATTTCATAATGTGCGGATACTTGAAGCAACTGCAAGAAGTGGAGGACGCGTTAAAACTGGCAGATTTGGTGAGAGATTACACACAACGATAGAAAGTGTCATTACCATGCAGTTTGTATAATGTTTAACAACGTGGGAAGTTTAATTTTGCAGATCTAAACAACTGTGAAAAAAATGCATACTGCCCATTCTTGAAGTAATATATTTTAAAGCTCCAACACCAGGGACGTGTCAAATAGGAGCATGGGGCCCCTTGTGATCTGGTGGTGGCCAATCAGTACCCTCAAAACTATCACTGCACTGCAAAAACTGAAATCTAGCTAAGTCATTAATGGTTTTACAGTTTTTTACTAATCAGTTTTTTGTGTTTTTGACTGCAGGCGACAAAGTCATTGAGATTGGAGCTAACTGGATTCATGGACCATGTGAGGAGAACCCAGTGTTTCGTCTGGCCTGTCAGTATGGGCTCCTGGAGCCAGAAGCCTTAACCCCAGAAAATCAGGAAATAGATATAGGAGGCATCCCTCCCTGGGTCCCTAATGTATTTAGCAGTTCAGGTAAGGGGTATTTATATCAACTGAGCTTCAGTAGTACATAATATATGAAGCTACACATAATCTTTAACAGAAAAAAAAGCAATGAGTCTAGTTGCATTTAGATATAGCAGCGCAAGAATGTGATAAAAATGTGAAAATCCCTCTAAGTCTCAGCTGGGAGTGTTTCAGGATGCGAAGAAAGGACAAAGGTGTTCAGCAGGTTTATCTGTTGTTGGTCATGTTGATATAACAAATCTTAGTTTGCATATTTTCTATGGGTTGGTATCACACTGCATTCTTTAATGCAAGATATTGTTGTGTAGCTAAAACACACATGCCCACACCCACACACTTCAAATCAAGATGTATGCAAAATGGTAATACCTGGGGCTCTATTGCTAATAATTTCACTCTGGACTCTGTAACGTGCAGGTCGAAGGCTGACTCTTGAAGAATTGAATCCTGCGATGGAGATGTTTAATAAAATTTTGACAGAAAGTTCAGAATTCGCAACCAAAGGAGGAGAACCCAAAGCCAGTGTGGGAGAGTTTGTTCGCACAGAGGTACATTGACTTAAATTATGATATTGGCTGTGATTGTTGGCTCTAATCTCACAAAACTGAAGACCTGCCTATTTTCTCATGAAGGTGCAAAAACAAGCAGCAGAGGAGTGGAAAGATGTTGATGCCAAGACAAGGTCTCTGAGACTGTGTGCAATCAGTCACCTGCTGAAGCAGCAATGCTGTATTAATGGGACTCACAGCCTAGATGAAGTTGGTCTAGGGGCCTTTGGTTTGTACAAGACTCTACCTGGACTAGACTGCACTTTCCCAAGGTACATACTCTACTTTTGCCAGATAGTTTATCAATATTGCATGAAGGCCTACTTCCACTGGGTTAATAGAAAAGGAGATCTGGCCTGGTGAAAAAAGGAACACCTTGTCGAAATTTTAATTTTGATTATCATTTGAATTGAACATTATTTTTCTTTTCCTGCAGGGGCTATGAAGGTCTAATTGAAAACTTGTTGTCGGAGCTTCCCAGAGGTCTGGTGACCCACAACCGCCCTGTGAGCTGTGTCCACTGGCACAAGGAGAAGACGGAAAAGCCTCTGATGGTCGAGTGTAGCGATGGGGAGAAGATCGCGGCCGATCACGTTATTTTCACTTTACCTTTAGGTAGGATTAGATGGATGCTTGTCTTAGTTCATCATGAGTAGTAAAAGCTCACTGTGTTTTGCACTGAGCCAATCTTCCCTGTTTGTTTTGTTTTCCAAGGATACCTGAAGAAACACCATTCAGCCCTGTTCTGTCCTCCTCTGCCTCTGCACAAGCTGCACTCCATCCAGAGACTCGGCTTTGGCACGAACAACAAGATATTTGTGGAGTTTGACTCACCCTGGTGGGATGAGGACTGTGAGGTCATCTTTTTCGTGTGGGATGATGAGGTGAGATAGAAAGTCAATGGATAGGTGCGTGCAGACACTGAGATCTATTACAGCTCATAACATGTTGTGTGATAAACCTAGATTCAGATGGAGATAACAGCCTTTTCTCAGTGAAGCAGACAACCTTTGTTACTTAAAGTACGCCCTTTACAAGGGTTGCTAATCTGCTGTAATTAAATATTCACACTAAAAGAGAGACTATTATCAATAAAAATAGTCACAAACTTTGTGATGAAAAAAGATGAATTTTAAATATCTGAGTGATTTTTCATACATGTGCTCCTAAAAATGTACAAAAGTAAAGCCAAAATACCCCAACAGGTAATCTACAATGGTCAGTCTACAGCGTAATAAATACTCTTATTGATTTGCAGCAGACTCACACAGTAATGAAAAATTCATTGACTCTTGCTCATTTATTATGTTGGCTGCACTTTTAGGAAGTTGTCAGGTCATCCATCTTTTTGTCCAGCATCAATCTATCCCTGTTCATGTATTTATCTCCTCATTTTAGGATGAAATAGTCGACCAGGTACAGGATATACAAGGATCCTGGGTGAAGAAGTTGTTTGGTTTTACTGTCCTCAAACCCACTGAAAGGTCAGGAATCATGTTATACAGAAGTGTTTTTTTGTGTGTAGAACATATCTCTAACTGACTGTGTTCTTGCTCTTTCACTTCCAGGTATGGCCATGCTCTGTGTGGCTGGATTGCCGGCCATGAGTCAGAGTACATGGAGACACTGCCTGAGCAAGAAGTTGCACACTGCATCGCACAAGTGGTGCGCAGGTTTACAGGTTGGTCTGCATAAGACACATTTTGCAACAAAGTCCCTCCTAAAGAGTAGATTAATGTCTCAGCGTAAGAATGCCAGTGAGCCTGATGGAGCAGTTTCCCTCCACAAAAGGATGATTAGTTAAGTTAAGAAGCATGATTGCATTATGACATGTGTTGCCTCTGACTGTTTGTTTAGGAAATCCTACCCTCACACCAAAGAGAATCTTGCGCTCTCAGTGGTTTCATGACCCCTGGACATGTGGATCATACAGTTTTCCTGGAAAGCTCTGTTCAGCTCAGGACCATGAGAACATGATGGAGCCTCTGCCTAGAAAAGGATCACAGGCACAGGTACAACATGATTTTCATCAAACACAACAAGCACACATACCAATTCTCACATACAACAGAAGACTCTTTGTTGTAACTAAAGGTTGTGTTTTAGCCCTTACAGGTTTTGTTTGCTGGAGAAGCCACTCATCCCTACTACTTCTCCACCGTCCATGGGGCTGTTCTCACCGGGTGGAGAGAAGCTGAGCGACTCATCTCTCATTACTCCACGCAACAGTCTGTGCCCAAATCAAACCTTTAATAAAACATGCTGCTTTTCAATCACAAGAAACTGAAAACACTCACATTTGTAACAGCTAAATGCCCTTTTCTCACAGTATGGTGATTCTGATCTTAAATAAACTGACTTAACTTTAGTGAGCCCTATAAGTGAACAGGTTAGTCTTTGTTATAAAAATGAAGAATAGTAACAATTCAAACAGATTCAACTCAAAGATTTTAAGTGACCTAATGTCAAACTGTATTTCTGTCCCATGAGCACCTTGAAGCACTTTTCTTTTGCCTTTTTTATTGATCGATGTTTCTGTGTCTGATTGGGGGTTGAATACGATCAAAATATGATCTCAGAATAAATGTGGGGAGTTGTTGGGTGGCAGCTTTAAGAAGCTACTGAAATTATGATGTGGGTTTCACTGTTTTGATGACAAAAAAAGACTCCTTGTACTTTTGATGTAACAAATGAAGTGATGAATTATGTAATTATACATCTGTTGTCACTTTTATTTTTTGGTGTCATATTATTTGTTATCATATTTTACTGACAAACTTGCATTGTATGTTTGTTTTTCATAAAAAAAGTTCTACCTATATTTGATAACTGAATAGTTTTGCATTAATTTGCATCTTTTTTGTTTTATTTTACTTAAATAAAGGTTTAATTAACATATTATTTGTTGCTCATGTTTTGATTCCTCTGATGTGGTCTTTCATTTGATAAGTGGGGTGTGTGAACCTGCAACATTAGACTAACATACATGTTC
This sequence comes from Thalassoma bifasciatum, assembly GCA_008086565.1. Classification (NCBI taxonomy): domain Eukaryota; kingdom Metazoa; phylum Chordata; class Actinopteri; order Labriformes; family Labridae; genus Thalassoma; species Thalassoma bifasciatum. The sequence goes on from RPOG01000135.1 coordinate 629,897, forward strand.
CATACACTTTTGATGTGATCTACATGGTGAAACTTTAAATGGATGTTTTTTTTCTCACAGTCTTTGAAGCTAGATTTATCTATTATCTATAGTATGCAGGTGGTAGATCTTAGATTTAGCATACCTGGCATTTGTTGTTCTATTTCCTCTTTATTTTCTTGTTTTCTTAACCTTTGTCTCCTTTACTGATAGTGACACAGGTGATAAGAAAAAACAAGCTTTCACTATAGACATCACTACACTTTTTAATGTGATCTACATGGTGAAACTTAAAATGGATGTTTTTTTTTCCTCACAGTCTTTGAAGCTAGATTTATCTATTTGGCTTTACATTATAACTTCTTGCAACAGTAATTCCAGCTCCTAGTTGGCACCACTAGTCAAAACAAGAAAACATAACCTATTTAGTTTCATAGGCCGTGTGGGTACATTATTGTGAAATCGTTTTTAATGAGGAACCATGACTTCGCGGGTGCTGTTTCAAATCGGTATGTAAACAGTGTAACACAACCCTTACATGTAGTAATACTAAACACCTGCAGAGCTAGCCAGTGTAGATAGTCTCCTATTCATTTAAATGAGAACTAATTAAATAAATATTCTTATGATTAACAGCAGCTATGAGACTGTACCAGCGTCTCCGGGATGTCTCTAAGTTCAGGACCGTTTTTGACTTTGGAGGACGGGAAGTGGCTCACTGGTTCCCCGGACACATGGCTAAAGGTGACAGCTTTGCATTCAGTAAAAGTTTAAATTTTATTAATTCATTTCAATCAAGGCATAATACGTGCAATATAACTTAAGTGTCATGTGACTTCTTTAGGACTGAAGCAGATGAGAGCCAGCCTGAAGAATGTGGACTGTGTCATAGAGATCCATGATGCCAGGATATCCTTTTACTGTCTGAATGTTATCACAAAGCAGGATGAAATACTCTGATTTAGACTTCACATACATGGTGCTGTTTCAGGAGTACTTTTGGTTAATCACTCTCCTAAACAGGGTTCAAATTCCATATACTTCATCCTGTTACACACTGAAACAAGAGATGATAAACAATAGACTTAAATATGTTTTATCATCTAATTGACAGTATGAAACTTTTACATTCTGAAAATAAATGCTCATATTTTGACAGGAGTAGTCCTCAAAATAGTTTTTATGGTTATGTTTTTATGATGGTGCAAGAGTGGTCTCTGATGAACTTGACATGATAAAATCAAACCAGAACTGGTGGTTTACTATATTTTTTATCAAATGATGGTACTTGAAATCTGGCCATATTAATTGCATTTCTCTTTAACACTGAGCACATCCCCTTGTCTGGAAGAAACCCTGTGTTTCAGGAGACTTTAGATGTCAGACCACATCTGCTCATTCTCAACAAAATGGACCTTACCGATATGTCTAAGAAACAGGTAAAAAGTCAAAAGATTTTTTCAGTGTAATTAGCATTTTAAAAACCATCTGATGACTGAAATTTCACTATTAAACCCACAGAGTATCCTGAAGAAGCTTGAAAAACAGGGAGTGAAGAATGTTCTTTTCACAGACTGTTTAAAGCAGAGAGATGATAATGTCCTAAAGGTAAAGTCTGTCATTGAGTGCTAAACATTTGTTTGTTTACAAGAGTCTAAAAGTTAGTTCTGTTGCATTTGTTGCAGGTTGTGCCGACGGCCTTGGATATCATCCAGAATAAACCCAGATTTAATAGAGAAGAGGTATGTTCTGGTTTTAAACATGACATATTTTTACCGCAGTGTGCAGTGGCAGAAAAAAGAAGCCTCAGCATGAAGCTTAACATTTCTCCAAACAATCAAACTGAATATCCACTTACACATCACCCAACACACATTTCTGCAAGACATGTATCAAAAAACTTACACCAGACATTTCAGGTCACTGAGGGAGTAAAGTAACTATAATTTAAAGTAGTTGTTTTATTTTTCAGAACACAAATTATTGCCTGATGGTGATTGGAGTGCCTAATGTGGGGAAGTCATCTCTTATCAACTCCTTAAGAAGAACAAACTTGAAAAAAGGTATGTCATACGCAAAAAAAGCAGTTTTCTGGTATTTTTCCAGTCAAATGAAGAAAATGTTTTGTTTACACCTGTCATAGGTCGTGCATCTCGAGTAGGAGGTGAACCGGGCATAACTAAAGCAGTTTTGACTAGAATTCAGGTGGGTGTAGAGAACATGTGTGCCTGTGTTTCAGTGTAGTTTGGTGTTTATAAATTCAACTTGGACATAATTTGTGGATGTCTTTGTCCTCAGGTGTGTGAGAGACCCATAGTTCACCTGCTGGACACACCAGGAGTCCTGCCCCCTAAGATTGAGAGTGTTGAGACGGGAATGAAGCTAGCTTTATGTGGTAAGCACAACACAATTATTATTATTTAATCAGTCACTAAAATCAGTAAATATCAGATTTACGCCTATAAAAGTGGTCATGGATGTGTTTTGTTTATTTCTCCAGGAACCATCTTGGATCATTTGGTTGGTGAAGACATTATTGCAGACTATCTTCTTTATTCTCTAAACAGGCTTGAAAAGTTCAGGTGTGTTTTTTTTTTTGCTTAACTATGATACTGGTTTTGAATTTAAATGCTTACCCTACTACAATAATTTGTTTTACCTGCGTGCTTTATACAGATATGTAGAGAAATATGACTTGCAAGAGCCAAGTGATAACATTCAACACATCCTGAAACGCATTGCTGTAAAACTTGGAAAGACTCAACGGGTTAAAGCCATCACAGGAGTGGGTAAGAAAGTGTTGTTACAAGAAAAAACAGACTTTACTTGTGCCAATATAGAAACCACCAAGCTTTCAATAGATGTGTATTTTGACTTTAGTTTGTTCCTTGTTCTCCCTCAGGTAACATAACTGTCACTATCCCAAACTACACAGCAGCAGCGTACGATTTTATCCGAGCCTTCAGGAAAGGAGAGCTGGGACAAGTAATGCTTGACTGACTGAAGCCTTAAAAAGCAGAGACTGTAAAGAATGAAAGGTGTAAGATTCATGTTCATGTTCTGTATCTTGTGTAAATAAAATATTTTAACTAGATCCCTGTACAAGTTTTTTTCTTTTTTAAATGCATGAGTCAAACATCGCACATGGTGTAAACAGGATATTTATTAGCATAAAGACAGTGATAACAAATTCTTTATATATTATACACCCAGGGGTCGTAGAATATAACAGAGTGCACTTATAGATGTGAAACAGTCTGTTGCTCCTGAGTGTCTGCTGCGGATAAAAATCTCCTCTCAGACAAAGTGGACGGACTGAAAACTCTAAGAAGCATGAAAAACATTGAGAGCAGCAGTTTATCTTTTAGAGTCGCCCCCAGTGGCTGAGGGTTAGATTATTTAAATTTCAAGTGTTATTCAAGGGTTTGTTTTGCACAACAAATTGAGATGATTGTGAATTCACTTTCACAGCCACACCAGACTGCTGCCATGAACAAGTCAAACGAAAGAGAAAAATCTTCGTAACCAGTCTTCAAGTCTAGTTTTAAAAATAATGAATTATAAATGTGTCTTATTTTATTTTTCAAGTCAAATGAAAGAATTAAATCATTTATGTGGCAGTCAGTATTTCAGGGCACAGAACAATGCTGGTGTCAGCTTGGCACTTTTACTCTGTTGTTCATAGAAAATCTTAAAATGGCTGGTCCCCTTAACTTCAGTGGTTTTCATGAACTCAAGTGAGTCCAAAAGTTCATCCATGCTGTTCTGAGCAGTGATCAGGTCACTTTTTTAAATTCTTTTTTACACATAAAAATATACACATATTTTTGAGGATGTAATTGAATTTGGCATTACATTTCAGTTGACACCTTGATGTTTGGTTGTTCACTTTTTCATAATGTTGGCACAGCCCCATTTCTCTCTAACTACCAAATCAGGGCAGAAATCTTGAAATTTTCAGTGACGTCAAACTGTTTTCCAGCTGGCCTATAAAACTCAAGTGTTACATCAGAGACAAAACTGTAGTATTTGTGAACTACTTGTCTGATAAAACACTTCTCAGTCATAGGAATCAGGATTTAGGTAAAGAAACTGACTCAAGTTGAACCCAACACAGGGAGTTATGCAGGTTTGAGAATGGATGAAATGTCACATTGAATTCTGTGCTGGTAATGTACACTTGTCTGTCTGCATGGTTGATATATGTGCAAAAACATACAGTACAGCGATTTCATTTGTTATTGTTTTGTCTTAACACCCCATGATTCACCTCTAATTGGTCTTCCCAGAACAGATTCTAGCCAGCTTCACATATGAGGTCTTCGCCTGAATCTGTGATGTTTACCAAAAAAGATAACCTGAATTTTTACAGTAGATTATCCAGAAAGAGTCCATACTTTGGGGAAAAGGTTGCAATAATGATCGATACCAGTTGGGAGAGAGTAGATCCGTTCTGAGTGGAGCTTGACATCAGTGCATCAAAGTAATTGGTCCTGTTGTAGTAATCCAGCTCTTCCTCTGAGTTGTCAGCATTGCTGCGGCGGTATGCAGAGGCATACCATTTATCCGCTGTCAACGCCACCGCTGCCCCTGCCGCTGCAGCTGCTGCCACCCTCACCGGGGACGACCGCCCCGCCGCCCTGAAGCGAGAGCGAGTTCCACCATAGGCGCCTCCTCCCCTGTAAGTCCCGGCGTTGGAGCTGCGGGATGGGGAACCTCTGGAGGAGCCCCTGGAGCCTCCACGACCGCCCTTGGATAGAACTGGCTCACACAGGAAAGCAGAGAGCAGGAGGCAAGTCCAGCAGGTTGCAACAAACTGGTTCATTCCTGTCATCTGTGCAGGAAGAAGACGTACGAAAAAACATGTTAAAGCCTGTCTGCTGTGCCCTCAATTATTCATCCAGCTGTAAATATGATCACTTGGTTTTGGCTGAGAGAAACAAACCACAGTGGCTCTCCACTCTGCTGCTGATCAATGCTGTTTTAAACCCCCCTGAGCTTTCATGACATAATCCTCTCACCACATTGATGATTCTTCTGATCAAAACCTGTGAGATGTCCCTGTGATGCTCCTGTTCTGAATTTGATTCTCATGAGGACACATATCTGTTTTGCAGATTGTCGCTCCCCATCAAAGTAGGTCAGTTTAAAAATAAATATCTTCATGTGAGCAAATTGTTCTTGCCTTAAGGCCTTCATACACAACAAAAATGAAAATTTGGGTTGTGGATTACTGTGAAGAAGAGGTAACAGAAGCCATTTCTGTCAATAGTGATAGGCCATCATTTGATAAATTATTGAGATCCAGCAGCCAGCTATTTGGTAGAAATGCAAACAATCTCAATATATCTATGAAATGGATGTAATATTTCAGATATGTATTGACAACATAAAATCATGCATGGGTAACCTATTTAAAAAATTAGCTTTAATGCTACTGTCATGAATATTGCAGGTTTAACAACACCTGTCAAAACAAGATGTCCTCTGCATGCACAACACCCACACATTATCGGTTCTTTAATGGTATTTGCTTACCGTTATTCCGTGGTCGTCTCTGCTATTTTATGGAGGAATGATAACGAAGGATAATCATGGGCGATGTAAGCTCGTTCACAGAGATGACGGCGAGAACGCGCAGCGCGCTGAGGCGCTTCTGAGCAGGAGCGACAGTGCAGTCAGTGAAAACCTTTTTCACATCTATTTTTGGGTCGTTTGCCTTTTCTGTTGTTATTTGAACTGCACTGACTGATTCGTCTTGTGTGTCTTTGAAACGCATATGGGAGGATTCGTTTGATTTGATGGGCAATTGAAAGTAAAATTAAAAATAGAGTTTGAACTCTCAATGCAATAATTTGAAAAAAAAATGGTAGCAAAAAATGTAAACCTCGTATAGTTTGTGTGACTTAGCTTATTGCTTTATTTATCAGATCAGTGTTCTGAGAGTTTATTTGTGTCTCTTAATCACTTGAGTGTTCAAGAAAGTTAGGAAAGGCAGTTTTAGATATAATTTTGTTATTATTGATAATGTTTTATATCATTACTATTATTATTATTATGATTATTATTATTGTTGTTGTTGTTGTTGTTGTTGTTGTTATTAATGATAATAATATTAATATTATTGAAAAAAAAGCATCATGAATACAATGAAATTGATAAGCAATTCATCCTAGACCTAAAAAATCTGAAAACTATGCTTTCTTCAAGTGCTGCAATGTCTTTCTTTGACTAATTAATTAAATTATTTATGTATTATTATTATTATTATTATTATTATTATTATTATTATTATTATTATTATTATTATTATTATACATCATTAGTCAAAAGAATTGATACTTTATTGTTATTGTTGCTATTATTTAGACATATAAGATATATTTGTTTTCGCTGTCACCAGTGCATTTGAAGTTCAGCTTATTGGCTCAGATTACCTTTCTTTCTTTCTTTCTTTCTTTCTTTCTTTCTTTCTTTCTTTCTTTCTGAGCAGTACATAGTTTAACTCCAAATGATAAAACATTATCATTGACCTACTTTTTAACAATAAATACAAACAAAAACAAATCAGGACAAGGAGGGACAGGAAGAAGCAGAGCTCATCGTGTCCTGCCCCTGAGGTTTTTCTAAAAATTAGGGTGAAGAAAATTATGACCAAAAAATAATTCCATTATACTCCTTAGACACACGATGGCGCTAATGTGAGTTAGATGAACATTCCTCTTAGTGAAAACACCAACGAAGAAGAATTAACAGGAAAAAGCTTCCAGTGATCTTGTGGCTCCTGTAGAAACTTCTCTGACCAAACTCCTGCTTCGTTGCTGTCACCATAGACTGTCATGGCTTTTCTCTGCAGAAGCGCCGCTTTGCTCCTGAAACCCTCCAGAGCTGCACCTGCCGCCCTGTGTGCCGCGCGCCTCTACAGCTCAGGTGTGTCCTAAAAACGAGTCCAGGTAACATGTTTGATAGCTGCACGAGCAAACAGCTCTGCCACAATGTCAAAAACACGTCACGGGCTGTGAGACCCACGTGAAGCAGGTAGACTGTCAGTTTTACTCAGGTTGTTTTTTAAACTAAATCTTTGCGCGTGAATCGATGTTTGCATGGAGCAGTGGTTCATTTGTTCTCTGTAAAATGAGATGACATCATGACGAGCTGTTGACATGAGAAACAAAACTGTGTCGTAGGGTAAAAAAAAAACCAGTTTACAGGCACAAGGAAAACAAAGCATGTCCATTTTGCTGTGAATTTGAAGTCGATAAGTTTGGTTATTGTATTGTTGAACAATGATTCACTGAAGAGAATTAGGTCAAAGGTCACAGAGAAAACCTCGGACACTGATTGGCTAAAAAACACAATATATTAAGCGTGATATCAACAAAACAACAAAATCCTACAACCTTACTCTTCAAAACACAACTTTAAAAAGAAAACACATTTTGATGTTGTAAATAAATGTTAATAATTTTTCTGATGTGAGTAATCATAAGTTAAAAGTTGAGTTTTGTCTCTCCTGTATGGGTTCAAGAGCAAAGCATCGTTGAAGAAATTGTATATGCCTAGACATTCAGTTTAATGTATCTTCAGCTCATGCTTTATGGATACCGATGAGATTGTATCTTGTATAAATATGTCAAAAATACTTAAGTTTTAAAAATTGTTCGTAAAAGAGTTTATTGCTTGATACTTGATAAGCTCAGGGGTCTTGAAGGTCTCTCTAAGGCCTTGAAATATAGTTGTTAGAGTTGATCCTTGACCTTCTCTTAAATGATTTACCTGGATTTCACCTTGCACTGAGACAGCTCTGTTTCACAAGTTAGTTTATGTTTGATGACCTATTGCTGGATTTAAGTAGTGATAAGCAGTGCATGGTGTGTACAAAACAGCTTTTGAAAGGCTTCATGACTGCAGAACAGATACTTTTTCTAATCCCATTGAGGTTTGTCTAATAACTACTTGCTGAATACTAAACAGCTCTCATCACTGAAGTGGACAACCCTCCACTAAAGGGGATGCAAAAACTTCCTTTTGTGTTTCTATTTTGAGACTTGAATATTGGCATCATGCAATGTGGGGAACTGAATGTGGTCATTGCATGGTTGTGTTTATGTTTTTTTTTTTTTTTTTTTTTTTTTTTTTTTATTTATTGCTTGTCTGGGAAGGCAGTACTGTGTCAAGACTGAGTTGATGACAGATTTCCTCAAGGGGACAATAAAGTTTACAGTATTGTATTGTATTGTATTACACAGTTTGATGTCAAAAATAGATGTAAAAGAAAAAAAAAAGAAAAAAGATTGATGTGCAGAACTTGCAGTCCCCAAAGTCACTTAGTGTTTTAGTTCTTGTGTCATGGATATAACTTTAAAAGAATTCTAGATGCAGTTAATCTTTACCATTAAGAGTTACTCTGGGAAAAGAAAGTGTCAGAGAGATGTTTTCGTGTCTTTTTAGAATATATGAAAACTATAAAGACATTCACTCCTATTTTATTGACAAAAACCAGCCAAAATATTGTGGTGAATCACTAAGTCTACAAGGTGTTAATATAATACAGTGAAAAAGGTGAAGATGCCAGATTGCCCCTCTTTTAAATCAACAGCCTATGACACAAACTCTCTTTATTTGCTGTGAAATGTAACGAAGAAGTAAATCCAGACATAACACATCATCTTGTTGTTCCTCTCTCCATGCAGGTGGTCAGTACGAGTATATTTTGGTGGAAAAGCGAGGTGAGAAGAGTAATGTAGGTTTCATCCAGCTGAACCGGCCAAAGGCGCTCAATGCGTTGTGTGACGGTTTGATGAAAGAGGTGGGTCAGGCTCTTGATGCCTTTGAAGCTGATGGTGATGTTGGAGCCATTGTGATCACCGGCAGTGACAGAGCGTTTGCAGGTAGGAGATCTGCGTGTTTAATGTGCCTGCTTTTCCTCCTGTGAAGAAAAGAGAGTATGATCTGGATTTTCGATGATGTGTTTCTTTGTTTTCAAGCGGGAGCAGATATCAAGGAGATGCAGAATCGAACCTTCCAGGAGTGTTATGGTGGAAACTTCTTGGCTCACTGGAACAGAGTATCCACAGTGAAGAAGCCTGTGATTGCAGCTGTGAATGGATTTGCTGTAAGTTTCTTTATTTAAGTTGTGTGGGGGGTTTTTTTTTCAGATCAGTTAGCAAGACATGCAGTTGAATTTCTAGAAGATAAAAAAAGACATATTATGAGCATTTGATCTGTTCTGTAGCTGCATAATCCTGTTTCAACCTAGTAATGAATTCTTTGATGAGTTGATGACTGTTGTTTTATTGTGTTTCAGCTTGGAGGAGGCTGTGAGTTGGCGATGATGTGTGACATCATCTATGCCGGAGAGAAGGCGCAGTTTGGACAGCCAGAGATCCTGCTGGGAACTATTCCTGGTAAAGACTCCTTGTTACCCACAGTCTGTCCAGCACAGATGTTGTGAGAATGTTTTTTCTGAAGCTGCTGTTGTTGATGTTTGTCTGTCTGTCTGTCTGCAGGAGCCGGCGGCACTCAGAGGCTGACACGTGTTGTGGGAAAGTCTCTGGCTATGGAGATGGTTCTTACGGGAGACAAGATTAACGCTCAGGAAGCAAAGCAGTCAGGTAACAGCAGGGAAGGGTTGTTGCTTAAAACACAATGAGGAACTTTTACTGAACAAACACACTCTGCATCTCCCTCTGCTGACCTTTATCAAACTACTGATGATGTAGTCCTGTATATTACACATTTTTCAGTACCAGATGAAATTTTTCCATAGAATTGGTACTTATATCCCAAATATTTTCATAATAAATGAGACATTTGACTGTTGTATCAATATATATTTTGTGTTTGATTGAGTATTTTGTGTTTGATTGAGTATTTTTGTGTGCTCAGGTTTAGTGAGTAAGATTTGTCCAGTGGACCAGCTGGTGTCTGAAGCTGTTAAATGTGGAGAGAAAATTGCTTCGAACTCCAAACTGGTCTCCGCTATGGCGAAAGAGGCTGTAAATGCAGGTAAGTAAAGTACTTTAAGGCTTTTCTCTCTAAAAATGAAAACAGAATTAATTCACTTTCGGTCTGACTTGTCTCTCTGTGTGATTGCAGCTTATGAGCTGACTCTGGCTGAAGGTAACCGTTTGGAAAAGCGTCTTTTCCACGCCACCTTTGCCACAGTGAGTATCAAAGCTTACCTGATAGCCAATGTTAAAAGTTTCCTCCAGTCTCTGCGGTATGGTCACCATTTGTGTGTTTGTCCTGCAGGATGATCGTAAAGAAGGTATGACTGCATTTGTGGAGAAGAGAAAGGCCAGTTTCCAGGACAAGTAGAGAAAGCTTATCAAGAGCTCTGCCAAGAACAAAATGCTTAAATCAATGGATCATTTCCTTATCTGCAATAAGTTGAATGGTGCTGAAATTCCTGATTGTAGTGGAAGTTACAAGCTGTTTAAAAAGGATTCAGCACTGCGTGAGTGCACAAGAGTGTCTTATCCGAAGCAAAGCTGCACCTGCAGGATCTGTAAATGAATACAGTGTAGGTGCCAGAGTGGACGAGGGTTGTGTGTGAAAACTTTTGATAACTGTATTATCATCAGTGGGTTTGAACAGATACCATTAATGATGACTTGTACTGACTTTGCCTTTTCAGTTTCACTCTTAATGTTTGTCTGCACCTTTGTAGGTGATACATTTCTGTGTATATTTTACAAATAAAGCTCCAGAGTGATTTTTAGTTGTATAACTGGGATGTGAACAAAGTGAAAACATTTGTCTTTTGTCTACTGGTTTTACTGCTACACTGCTTTGAATTTGAAGTGCTCCTGTAACATAAAGTGGTTTCTTACACCTAACACTACCCTTAAAATATGTTTGATTATCTAGATGTGAAGAAAAAAAGAGAATAAAAAGGACTAATGAGAAATGGGACTTTGCTCCGAACAGTTGTCACACTGCAAAAACTGTGATCTAAGCAAGTTTTCGTCTTATTACCTTGTCTCATTTTTGTCCTCATATTTCTTGAATTGAGACATGTTTCTGGACTTGTAAATTAAATGCGATTCATTTCAAGTATAAGACAATTTTTCAGAAGAATAAGACATAAATACTTTCTTAAATTCCTGTTTTCACCGTTTAAAGCCTGTAAGATATATATCCTTTTTGTGGGTGGAATACCTAATTTTCAGCTTTATAAAGTCACATGTCCTCATTAAATATACAACCAAGAAATTTGACATTAGACATAAAATTGTAAAATTTATTGGTGATGTACTTTTTTTTTTTTTTTTTTTTAAATAAAGAGAAGATGCTGGAGTTCACAGTATACTGTACAGTTTGCGCTTTCAGACACTAGGGGGCGTTCTTGTGCTTTTTACACACAGGCGAGGTGCATAAACTGCATGCAGACCACAAATTCAATGAGTCTGTTGCATCGACATGCATCGGTTTGTTTGCAAATGTAAATAAGCCAAGAACAGCTGTGCGACAATCAGACAAACATGTAGGTAAGATAGTTTTATTTAGAAATTTGAGTCATGTCCGGACTGTTTGTACGTCAAGATGCGACTATGACCCACTAAGTAGATAAATTAAATAATTAATTCAATTAGATAAATCACACATTTACGATGCTTCATTGGAGGAAGTTATAAATATCTCGTTAATTTGATGTATTCCTGAGTCACATGAAACAGTTTGTTGAATTTAAGCCTGCAAAAACTACTGCCCTGCCCTTTACAGTCTGTGCTCCCCACTTTGTGTGAAATGCTGCTCATATTGGCTGAAAACCATAATTTTGACTTCAAAGAAATCACCAGAACAAATTTGGTTAGTGTGCGCTTTCTTGTGCCGCTCCAATCATCGCCAAGCACCTTTTTACTCTCTGATCTTCACACGGCGGCGCCCCATATCTTCACAAGGCCATGGCCTAATTGATTTTTATTTTCATTCAATATTCCCCCTGGAGCTTGCTTTCTTGTCAGACCCCTGGAACAAAACTTTAGAAAGGAGGAGAGAAGAAAACTCGTCTCCTCTCTCCGCGGGGAAGCACAAAAGTCTGCAGAGAGGGAGCGAAAAGAAGCTCCTCTTTGAGGCTACCGAAAGGTCAAAATAATAAATGTAGACTCAATTGAGGCTCTCTGCGCGCACAAAGGGGGCAAAACGTTACATTTTGGCAGCGCAGACCCTCATAGCGTGATAAACTCATTTAAAAAAGACGAAATAAAGAGAGAGCAGCATGAGTCCAGAGAGGGAGAAAAGGGGCTTTCAGTCCTGCAGACAGGCCTGGCTCCTGCGAGGGCCTTTTCTCCTCCTGCAGCCCCCATCCCTGTCCAAAATCCTTCAAATATCTCTGAACTACACTGCCTTGGTGCCACTCACTCAGTTTGGGGACTTTTCTGCATCTAATTATTGTTTTGTGGATCTCTGCGTAAAAATGTCATTACTGAACAGTGACGTATGGAAAAAGAAAGAAGCTTTATGTACAAATTCACCAAGGATCAAACTTGTATTTCCTTTCATTTTGTTCCAGTTTGTAATGCAGTGTTTTTCAAGCTTGGGGTTGCCTGAAATGTCAAGTGATTGATCAAATAAAACTGAACCAAGTCATATTCTATGTAGAATGAAAACACCACACACACACACAATCTTTAAGAAACATATTCTATACTTAAACTTTCTGGATTATATGGAGCTATTATTCAAGAAAATATATTTGTGTGTGTGAGTCAATCCCCAAATGTGTGAACAGATGATTTGTGTGTATTTTCAGGTCTTATAGAAATTAAAAATAGGACCATAAATTTGTTCGCACATCAGTCAACATGTTTGTGGATCAGTCCATGCATTTTTGGATTTGTGTAGAAATTGTGGTTTTGCGCACACATTTGTGGATTTCTGCACACATCTGTAAATATTTTACACATCTTCAAATCTTTTTACACATTTGTGAATCGGTTCAGGTATTTGTGGATGTATTCACATACAAACAAATAATTTTGCTACAGTAAAAGCCCCGCACTAAAGTGCCCTCTTTGGTGACAAAATATGCACTATACTGCCTTCTTGGGAGCCAAAACAAATGACTTCCTGGGGGTTGAACTCCACTAATCTGCCCCTTTGGCTGCTTAAAACATGATATACTGACCTCCTGGGAGCCAAAATACACACGGAAGTGTCCCCTCGGGAGCCAAAATGCAGGCTGTGTTTGCCTTTTTTTCATTCCTTGCCTTTTTTTAAGTCAATGTAGCTGCATACTATTGCTGAGGTAATGATTCTAGAAAGAAAATGTCTTTGGGGTCACCGCAAAATTGTGATGTAAAAATAGAGTCACGGCCCAAATAAGGTTCAGAATCAGCGTTGTAGTGTAATATGGCTGATTCTTTCACAGATTATTTTTTCAAGGTAAGGGACACATTGACAACATCACTGGTTTGAAGTGCATAACTAATAAAACATGTAGTAAATAATTGCTGATTAAAACATCCAATAAAGTACCAGCATATTTCTTGTTCATTATTAACTACAGCTGTACCAGGGTTGTAAATTTAGTATACAGGCCCATAAGCCTGCCGCCTAAACGGTGACTTGACTTCCATAAAAGTCTTTTAAAGTGCAGATCTCCTGCCATTTTTACAGAACCAGGATCTGCGGTCATGGAAAAGATTCCTCAGCATTTTTCTGCCATCCAGCTGAGAGTTCCTCTGGAGTGGTTTCCATCTGACAAATATTTTCATTATCTCACATTCTTGGCACCAGAGACTGTGTCGAAATAACACATTCACTGGTGTCTGCTTTGAATTATGCCCACCCAAGGGTGTCTGAAACAACTTGGACCAAGGATTAACCATCTATGCCGTCTGTTGGAGTAAAGACACCGAAACCCATTTTGTATATATTTAGCTGAAAGTCATTACTGTTTTCAAAAGCTGTTTACAGAAGTTATTGCATGTTTGGAAATTATAATGAGCTCAACACATACAAATTTCCTGATTCCCTCTAATACTTTCTTCCAGGCCTCAACCACAACTTTTTGGTCAGCTTTGGTGGATTAAACACTACGATGGAGTAGTTTTTTTAACTTTATTTTTATTTTTTGATGCACCCATGTTGAATCATGAGTGACTGGTTGTGTCAGACTGCAAATAAACCAGTCTTAAAAGCTTTGAACATGGCAATTTATTTATAAAGAAAAACAAGATAAGACTAAAAACTGTCAAAAACTTCTCTCCATCATTTCCTCCACGTCCTCTGTACACAGCCGAGCCAATGAGTTGCTCAGCTAATTATGGGCTGCTCACATTGCCTCATACTGATAATACAGAGTGGGCCATAAGCTTCCTCACATGGGAAAAATAAACAACCGTTTTGATTTATATTATGTGCTCTATATGATTGTTTCAAAAACAAATATTAATACTTATTTTCCTCTGTTGATGAACTTGCATTAGCACAGCTGAAGTTACGCTTGTAATGGCGTTGGTGATATGTTGAAGTGCCCCCTCATGGCCTTCAAGAGGGGAGAGATCTGGGTATCTGAAACAAAAAACATCTTTTTGGTCCAATAGGAAGTAGTGTGCTTCTCAATTTTGAAATAATTGATACCACAAGTATAAATTCAGAGCCATACCTATTTATTTATCACTTTTCAAACATCCAAACACCTAGCCCAAAGTGCTTGACAGAAGAACAGGGACATAAAAATAACAGCAACAGGTGAAAAGAGTCATTTTGGAACTTATTCCACTAGAACTACTTACACACCAATGAATATAAAGTTTGAACAGTAACTTGCACTTATTTACCTTGATGCAATATTCATAGCTCTAAATATACTTTGTGACTAAGTAAACACTTTTTTCTACTTATGTTAAAGAGCCAGGAGGCAGGAGAGTTTGTTAAAATTGAGATGCAAGGGTTGTCATTGGATGTTGAAAGTTTTGTGGAAAGACAGCCATGCCTCCAGAGCATCTGTCTAGAGTAACCAGTTAATCTAGTGTTCTTGGTCAACTAGTTTAGTTGAACTAAACCCTGCTCTCCCCCACTGATTTCGGTTTAAGAGGTGGAATCAGAGAATTTCGAGGAATGGAGGCACATCTTCAAAGTAAGTTTTCTGCTCTTGTTGTAGTTTTAATTGCTCATGTCTTTTCTGTTTGTGGTAGAAATAAAAGACAACTGCACCAGGTAACTCCTCTGTACTTCCCAGTTAGCATTGAAGTTTCCCCTCTCTCTCCTGCTCCTGAGGGTCATTTCTCCTCTCTAAACTTCTGTAACTGAAGCAGTTGATAGTCTCTACATAGCTTTCTATGTACAAGCAACCAGTAAACTGAGTTATTAGCAAGATTTTGACTCAAACTTTATGCATGAAGACCTTAAAGGGATTGGACATCAGATTACAAATGCACCTGATTGATATTCAGTGAGTGCTCTGAAGCAATGTCAACATCAGATTTTAGTGTTGTTTTGATGTGATGCTTTTAAAACTTTTTCACAATCATGATGACAGCAATATGTAACTAGGAGACTGAACCATGCAACATGTCACTTTTACAGGGGAATTAAATTTGGAGGAATACCTGAAAAGAATCGGTTTCCATGGTTCAGTCGATACGCCAGATCTCACAACACTGAAGTTGATCCACAAACAGCACGTCATGTCTATTCCATTTGAAAACTTCAGCATTCACTGTGGGGAAAAAATCACCTTGGACCTACAGATCATCTTTGAAAAGATAGTGAGGAGCAACCGTGGGGGCTGGTGCATGGAGAACAACTTTTTGTTTGGCTGGGTGCTGAGAGAAATGGGATACGACACAACCACCTTGGGCTCTACTCTTTTCTGTAATGCCACCAATGACTTTCCAGGACCTGAAACTCATCTCATTAACATGGTCACCATTGAGGGTCAGACTTATTTAACAGATGTAAGCTACGGGGAGTCTTCTCAACCATGGGAGCCCCTGGAGTTCATCTCTGGGAAAGACCAACCTCAGGCAGCGGGCGTCTTTCGTCTCATCGAGAGCAGGGGCATATGGGTGCTGGAGAAGATTGGTAGAAAACCCCTGGTCCTCAATCCAGACTTTGCCAAGTCAAGTCTGGTGAACAGGAGAGTAACACGTCCCGTCTACAGCTTCACTCTTGTGCCACGGGAGATAGATCATTTCTATAAGGCAAATGATGATCTCCAAATAGATCCTACTTCAGCGCTTACAAATAAATCCATGTGCTCATTGCAAACCCCGACAGGATTCAGAGCCGTGGTCGGCTGGACATACAGCGAGGTCACCTACAAACCTGAGAAAGGTGTTGACCTCTTTGATATGAGAGATGTGACAGACGATGAGATGGAATCAGTTCTGGATGAAAAATTCAACATAAAACTGCAGAACAAGCTGCAGGTTGTCAATAGAAAAGTACACTTCACCCTCTAAATGTAATGTTTGCATGAAGAATAAAAGAAATACATTGAAAAATTGTCATTTCACAGCTGTAGTGTTTGTGGACCCTGTTGGCTTTGTCTCATCAAATCCCAAATAAAGCCTTTACATAAATGAAAAATGAAGCTGTACACACGTTGTTTGTTAATGAAGTTCCAGAGCCAATAGTGACCAACAGAGGACAAGAAGCTCTAATGATAAATGACAAATAATATCCTCCATCTGTCAAGTTTTAGCCATCAGAAACAAATTCTTGTGCACACATTGATGAATCCCTTTACCTTTTTTCCCTTACATCTACTAAATCCACCTCTTACGTTAAGCAACTCACAGAATAAACTCCTCATGTGGCCCCTTTTCTCTCTTTTCTGTACTGCCACGGAAACCATAGACTGCAAAAACAGAAATGTAGAATTACAATGGCGTATGATGGAGACCTTCAGAGAAAGGGGTCAACTCTTAAATTGATGGGGGAAAAAAATTACTGCCTCAAAGTTAGCAAATAAAAAATGGTGACCTATAAACACTAGGTTTACATAAGAACATCTTTTCACAAAACAACTCTTGAGCTATTTCTTTTTCTATATTTTCTGTCAGTTATGTACAATAATACTCAAATCCCAGTGTAGAAATACCATTACATTTAATTAAAGAATATTAAGTTTAAATTCTTGACTCAGTTTTTATTTATTTTGTTCATACCTATAAAGAAATCTGAATACAGGTACAAACAGATTACCACATTGTCTCCTTCAGATTTTACACAGTAAATAAGCAGATATGAGGATTGAATTTACACAACTTTCCCTTAAGAATAATAATAATAATAATAATGATGATAATAATAAAAACATAATTATCCTTATAAGATGTTGCTTTGTGCATGTTTAAAAAACAATTTATGTTCCCTTGATGATTTTTTCTTCTTTTTCTCATGCTAGATTATGAGACATCTATGGTTAATTTAAAGAAAAACTCACTCAGCTTATCTATATTCAAATGATGTCAATTTGAGTGTAATTTTACTTTACGAATTAGTTTTGTTTTTCTCTACCAAATAAAAAAATATATCTCTGACAATAGTTAGGGAGCCTTATGACCGAACCATTTCCAATGAGTTTTTTTTTTTCTTTAAAAAAAAAAAAAAAAAAAAAAAAAAAAAAAAAAAAAAGTATAATGATATTTACGGAAGGGAATCCATGAAGGAATCTGCTCCACAGCTTGTCGTCCAATCATATAAGGGATCTGTCATCACGTGACAGAAGCCTCTAGTTCTCAAAGACCTTAGTGTTTGAAATCAAGATAGTTCAGTGTCGAAACCTATCGAAGTTAGCCCATTTACTTGCCCGATAAGGTGAAGCTTTCCTGTTTTATGACAAAATGAGATTTTTAGGGCACGAAAGTGAGCTAACCTTACTCGTTAGACTTTTCTTTTTCAGTGTTTTCATTCTTATGACTTTGATAGGCAGGTGCATCAAGCAGACCCAAACGAAGGCGGAAGTAGACTACAGTGAATCCTTTCGCTTCGTTTTAGGACGCTCCTCTGTAAACAGTGGATCTGATCTGCCGCTATGGTGTTGAAGGGAATCCCCTCTATTTTGTCCCCTGAGCTGCTGTATGCTCTCGCTAAAATGGGCCATGGGGATGAACTGGGTATGATTTTAACAACATACAGACAGGTTACAGTGCTAGTCTTTGTCATGTGTGGAGTCGCTGCAGAGAATCACCCGACTGAATCAAGTTTACATTACAGCTGTGCAAACACCGTCAGAGCAGGACTTGTGTTACATGATTATAAACTTGTTGCTAAAGTAGTAAAAGTTAAACAAAATTTAACAAAGTCTCAATCTTTTGTGTTTGTTTCTTTAGTTCTAGCTGATGCAAACTTTCCAACATCTTCCATTTGTGCCTGTGGCCCAAAGGAAATAAGAGCTGATGGTATATAATCACACTTAAACATGACATAACCTATTTTTCAGTGCTTTTATTTACAACAGCCTGTTTAAATGATAGCAGACCTATCCTGTGATCTTGTGAAGGTTTGGGGATCCCTCAGCTTTTGGAGGCAATTCTGAAACTACTGCCCCTGGACACCTATGTTGACTATGCGGTAATGATTATTCCCTTTGTCTGTTAGATGCTTTGTTTAACCTGATTTTCTTTTCCTGTTTGAGTTGTTAAATCTATGCTTATATTTCCCCACAGGCTGCAGTCATGGATCTGGTGGACAGTGATAAGGAGAAGGGTTTAGATGTCCCTGTGTGGGACATTTACACAGACCTCCTCATGACATCTGGGTCTCCGGTAAGTTAACCCATCCACTCCATGACTAAAAGATTACATTAAAGAGAAAGTAACTTAATTATGACACTTTGTTTGTTAATTTATAGGGTGCTATTGACACTGTGGAAAGGTTTGCTTTCTATGAACGAGCCAAGAAAGCCTATGCTGTTGTGGCAACTGGGTCTGTATTTGATCTGCTTTTCTGTAATTAAGTTGTGTACTAAATGTTTTAAAGAGTATCACTTTACCAAAGATTTGTGAAGAATAATTTTCTTATTTGTTTGTTTTTATTTTTGGCTAACTTTTCAGGAATCAGTAAACATCCCTGTCTGTGATCCCCTTTGTTTTGTTTCCCTGTCTCTTAAACTGAGTGTTAGTTTACTCAAATTATTTCTTAAATGTCTCTTAAGTCTCAAATGAAATCAGTGATGAGTCAGAGGTCAGCATCCAGACTGTTTTTACTCATTTTTATGAACATATGAACACAACAGGCGGAAATAGAAATACCTTCCTTTACTCTCTTTACACAGGGAAACAGAACTGTACGGGAACCTGATACTGAAGAAAGGGGTCATTCCTGCAGAGCAGCTGGTGTGACACACAGACACTTTTAGGGTTGCTGATGGTGCAACACAGGTTATAACTCCAGCTTTAATCCAAAATTGTAAGTTTTTTAAGTTGTACAGTTGCCAGCAAAATCTAAATCAAAACCAATCGTTTTTGTTATTGAAACTTGTATGTTAAAAATTATGAAAATGTCTTTGTATGCTTTTTATAAAATCCTCTGCCTTGCACATGCGTTTGAATAAAAACACACATCTCTGAGTGTGTTAGTTATTTTTAATCAAATACTTCTGAGTGACAGATAAATGACATTTGCATTTTTGTAGTGACTGTTTTTTAGATTTGCATTAAAATTTACAAAGAAGATGTATTATTAGTATCACTTGTGGTAAATATCATCCTGATCTACTTCTGGCTCAGTGTACTTCTTCTGAGATGGCAGGTCAACCAGAGCTGCAGCAGGTTCAGCATCGTGTTGGTAAGGGAGCAGCTCTGGGTGGTCTTTGTGGTACACGTCGTCCATATCCTCCTCTGGTTCAGAGTATAAAGCAGGGACCTCTGCACCTCTTTGGTAATCAGCCATGAGCGGGGCCATGTATTTAGCCAACACCTCCCTCGCTTTGTCTTCATCCCACTCCTCCTCTTCTTCTTCTTCTTGAACCTCTTCATTAGGGAGCTCATCCATGTTTTTGGTTTGAACTTTGAGAAGGTCAGCCACTGAAGGATGATACAGCTCGTCCAGGTCTACCTCTGCTTTCATGTGCTGTGAACCTTCACTACCGCCTGTCATACTCTTCCAGATCTTCATGCTCGGGTCGACATCATAGTGAGTTTTGTCCAGATCCTCTGGGGGCTCCACCTCCATTCCCCAGGACATTTTTCCATCCTTATCTATGGACCTGAAAATATAAAAAATGAGAGCAATGTCAGTCTGAATTTCCTCCAGACAAAGAGAAAACTATTCACTTTTGTTTTAGTTAAAGGAAATGACAACTTACATAACGGTGTCCTGGAATGTTTCATCTGTAAATTTATTCTAAGAGAGCAAAGACGAGATGTTACTATTGTGCAACAAACAAAAATACAAACCACCATCGGGAATCTCTTGTAGTCTACAATAAACATTTAATTTGATGTTCCTACAACTTTTCATATTGAAACAGGGGCCTAAGAAGGATTAGAGTTTGTTTATTTTCTTAAAAGTGTCTTTATTTGAGAATCAAATGGATGCAGTGAATGTACTTCATCAACTTAACTTTGATTATTCTCAAAATAAAAGCTGCATTATGTTGTAAAACACTGTGGTTTAGATGTTGTAATAGCTTTCTGTGCATCACTCAGAAATAGAGCTCTGCCAGATTGTGAGATGTTGTTACCTGCTTTCTGATTAGCTTTACCTGCAGCTCATAGACAATCGCATACACAGCAATGCTTGAAAAGTATTTTAATTTTCTTCTATAGTGTCAACAGAGCAGTCATGAAATGTGTTACATGAAAATGCTGTGATGGTGTTATTTTCTGTTACAGCCACATGAGAAAACAGGACCATGCTGCAGCAGCTGAGCTCTGGTGTGACTCAAGGGCTCAGAAAGCATGTGATAAAACATTAATTTTATACTTAAATCACATCTCAATCAATACACAGAGACCTATAGACCTACTGTCATCATTTTATATTTTAAATTTTTATTCCATGTCTTTATGTCTTCAACTCTTACTAGTATTATTGCATGCAGTCCATGTATTTACAGCTCACCTGTAAGAACGTGTGACAGATAATCTTGATCGCGGATCTTGATACGAGTCAGTGAGCTGGACGGGTGATGTAATGAGTTTTTTTTGTTTGTTTTCATCTTTCAGATTCATACTGTTGCTATTTTTCCTTCTTAGTCAGATTTTCCCTCCCTCCTCTATTCTTACTGGGTGAAAACTTGGTAATAGCCTGCCTTTTTTTGTCAGTTTGTTGATTTATTTATCTATATTTTTGTGGTAACTCTATTAGAGGCATATTGAAAAGACAGGTAGTAAAGTCCTTGTCAAAGAAACACATTTATTCATTTATTTTCTTGTGTATATATATTCAGTAAATTCAAATGAAGTTTGACTCATGCTTCTCAGTTTCTGTTTAAATGCAAAATTTTGTCAAACAAAAGTCTAGACCAAGGAGTGGTCATTGTGATATTGTCGTTATGAACATACTTGAACAAACATGCACATACCCTGGGTTTGTTTGGCCTCGCTGAAATGCCAACAATCAGAGAAAGACCGATTAGAAGAAAAAACCTGTGAACGAAAACACTCAGAATTACTCTCCTGACAAAAGATTACTAAAATGCAAGTGAAAAAGGCTGATAGATGTATACTGGTCTTACCTGAACATGATGTCTGCTGTTAGATAAGTGTTTCACACTGACAACAACAAATCTTTCACGTTGGTTCACCTGCTGTGGGAATCAAAGACCAAAGTCCCAGCAATAAACCAGTTATCCCTCGATCTTTGAACTCTTAGAAAACAGACACGTCAGCCGAAAGGAAGTCGTCATACCTTGTTGGATCTGTTAGGTGCAAAACCAAGTGGCTACGTATCTGCACATTAGTTAAGAATGGACAATAGAATGTAATGTAATGTAAAAAAATTGAGAATTGTATTCTGTTGCTGTATAGGTGCAGGTGTAATGTATCAATCTGATTCCTACTGGAATCAAACTTTCATATCGACAATCAGTGATCCTGCTGATATGGTGACCTTTGACCTGTGAGCTAAGCCAGACTTATTTAATCAGGAGTCAAACTTTCTCTTATACAACAACAGTTCAGAGATGTAACATGTGCCAGAAATTACTAATGAGCGTAAATATGATAAGATTTTTTGAAGCATGTTGCCAAAACTGATGCACAATTAAAATGATTAGGAAAAGATCACAATATAAAATGTTATAAGGTG
The DNA here is from genome assembly GCA_008086565.1 of Thalassoma bifasciatum. Lineage (NCBI taxonomy): Eukaryota > Metazoa > Chordata > Actinopteri > Labriformes > Labridae > Thalassoma > Thalassoma bifasciatum. The sequence continues at coordinate 652,088 of RPOG01000135.1, forward strand.
CAATAAATCAATCCTTTGGTTTCTTTCTTTAATAACATCTAAAGTGATAAAACAAACAACAAAAACACCAAAAGTAATAAATTCCATCAAGGATAAATAAATGAAATAAATAAACAAACAAAGAATGGTCTATTTTTTTAACTGAACTTATCACAAGTTCTTAGTCACAAGTTCAGCTGACGGTTGAACAGTCATGCTTTCTACCCCAGAATCTCATTGATTGTTCCTTTTTGGGGAGATTTAGATATTCAAGGCAGAAATTTGTTTATTTGGGGAAAACCTTATCTCTAAAACTTTATTAGTTGGACAGGTGATGAGGAAAAGGATTTTATTTTCTACCTAATACAGAATGTCCTGAGCCTACAGCTCTACAAAATTCTCCCCAAAAATTGCACAAAGTCTAATAAAATCATTAGCTATAGGATTGATTATTTCTACTTTTTCTAATGTTTAACCTCTGTGGCCACTTCACATGTAAAAACTTTTGTCTCGAAGTCTATACTGAACGTCAAAAGGTTGAAAAAATAATGATGAAGAAATTTTAAGTGATCCAAAAATTACAAAAACCTGACTGAGTATTTCAGCTTCCGTTAGTCCATCAAAGCCTCTGAGCTCCTCCTCTCTCTTTCTCTGTGATCATACAACAACAGCAGCAGCAGTCACTGAGTCAACACATGGGACAACAATGCTTCATGACGACAGGATTCAGCACACGTACACACACTCTGTACAGTAGAACAGCAGCAGACAGACACGCCTCACACTTCCTGCTCTGTTTAAGGGATGGCTCCACCGCGTCTGCCGGTTATCTGTCCTCTCTATCAGATCCATATGTACCAGTCCAGAGTTACCCTTAGACCAGCCCCGCTCCCACCCGGTCACTGATCTGCAGCCTTTAACCCAAACATGAAGTAGGAAAGAGTCAGAGAACTGGAGGATTCAGTAAAATTTGTGATTCAATTTGTTCCCCTGAAAACAACATAAACACTGAGGCTATAGTGCACAGAAACTAAATCAGAAACTTTACCCAAAAATCAAGATGGAAATCAAGATGGAAATCAAAACCCTTTGTGACAGCATTAGCGAGGCTTGTGGACATTGTTCTCAAAAGGCTCAGTAGTTTATTTTCCTGAATGTCAGTCCCCTCTTTTATATTAGACTGTATCCTTGCTGAAAACATAAAACATTCCTGGTATAAACACTGCTTTTAAACTGACATTGTGGCCAGTAGATTGGAGCCATTATAGAAATGCTCTGTCTATCTCCCAGAAACCACAACCCTGAGAAACATGGGCCTGCTGCTCCAGAACCTTGAGAGTGAGGTTTGATGGATAAAGTGTGCCTTTACTCCTACAAACTCAACCCCCTGTGTCCTGAACACATCAGCTAAAACATCTTTCATGTGAAGCTCGGAGGCCCAGCAGCTTCCAGCGCAGATTAACCACAAGACTCTCCCCCCTGAACCTCTGACGATCCCACAGGAAAACTCCACTCTCTGTGGTTTGTGCTGCAAATGAGTCGTTCTCTATTAGACTGTGCTTTATCTCAGTCACTTCACTGAGGTGATGAAGTGTAGGAAAGTTTGAGAGGGGTGGTAGCACAAGTGGAGACTTTGGAAAAGGTTTTTCAGAGTAATACTTATATCTGTGTTACAAGAGTGACATCAAATAGTGCCAGTGTGTGAACTCAAAAAAACTGTTTGAGGGCTTTTAAAACATGACAGTCTTCATCTTGGGGGAAAAATAGATTTCACCTGAATGGGTCAGCAGAGTCAACATGAAAACTCCACAGTGCTTTGTACTAATATGGAAATCTTTTGTTATGGTGTCAAAAATAAACTGACATTTGCTCATGAAGCCTTGAAGCAATTTGTCATTTTCATTCATTGTCGGCAAAATTTAAACAACCGCCTTATTACTTTTTCCTCATGTTTAGCTAACCTGGTGTAGCTTGAATAATCTTAAACAGTGAGCTCCTGTTAGAAGAACATGATAATACTTATATAATACTTTACACATACAAAAAGCCTCAAACACAGTGTCATAAAAATGTCTCAACATTAACTTCTTGCAAGCATTTGAAACCACAAAAACATTTATATGATATTGCATCTCATCAAGAAGATATACGACCCTGCCTGTATTCAGCTTTATCTTTGGTGTTGAAGCAGTTTAAATGGAGTAATTATGAAGCCCTAAAGCGAAACAATCATGAGAGACATTGGTAAGATTCCTTAATGAGCCTCAGCTCCAAAATGACTGCAGGTGATATGAGGATCATTTAATCTTTCTGTGTGATGAGCAAAAATTGATCCATCAGTGGCTTCATTTTAACTGGCAAATACATGAGTGGATATGTTCTTCTTTTCCAGTCACATTGTACCCTTGTGTGTTTGTGCATTGTGCGTGTGAATGACGCACCTTTTAGAAAATGTTTAAGAGCAGAACACATGTGAGCTGTCAGCGAGTAACGACTGCTGCCAATAAACTTTGAAACACACGCAGTCACACAATGTTGTTGCACAAAATGCAGGGAATGAGCCAAGAATAAATTGCCTGTCTGTAACTATTTAGATGCAACATTAAGTTGTGATTTATGAGGAGAAATCTGGGGTTGAAAAACACGCTCGAAATGCTGCAGCCGGCTGTAATTTATGAGGAAAACCACCAGAATGAATGTATCCATCCATTAACTACACCACTTATCCCAGTCAGGGTCATGGTGGACTGGAGCATGTCCCAGCTGTCATTCTGCGAGAGGAGGGGCCTGCACACCCTGGACAGGTTGACAGCACATTAGATTTCAATACGAAACAAAAATGTACAATTTACGTCCAAAATCCTTGTCTATGAATCCTGCGGTGTCAGAGAAAAATGTGCTTTCACATTTTATGGTCTTTAATTTCCATTGTTAAGCTTATATGTGCATGGTTTGATCATTTACAGAGAAATATGCACACACATTTTGTCCTTTACAGTGAATTAATATGTCACTTCATTGTGATGACAGCACTTTTTTAAAACTGTGTGTAAATGCAGGATCCGGTGTCCTGGCTTTACCCCAAAACCATAACTGCTTATTACAGAAAACGCTCTAAGGAATTCAGACATCATGTTTCTACTTGAGTGAAAGTGGCATCTTTATCAAGACTTCCCAAAAACAAATAGAAAACAGAATATTTAACAGGCGACAACCAGCTGGAGGCATCAAACTCCAGGCTGAACTTTATCCCTGTTTGACAGGTGATAATGAACATATTGTGCGCCTCATAGGAAAGCTTCTAAAACAATCATCAACAGCAAACCCTCATCATCAGCGTCAATACTATCAGTAAATCTCATAAAGGTCGTTCCAGAGCACAGGCCTGTATTTGAGGCTAACCAGCCCTCTGTCTTCACTCACTTCTTCCGTCATATCCCCCACACTCACAACATTTAGGAAAGCTGGGGTTTTCTTAATAACTAAAATTAACTCAATGATGTACAATTAACTTAATTGTTGCCTCACCAACACCCATTATACACACATTAGACATCTCACTGAGGAGTTTAACCGCGTGAATTACAGGGCTGAGGGGAAGGACCTCCGTGGAAGTGCGGAGGCGAACATGAAAAGCTCTGACGATGGTTTGGTGAACAGGGGAGCTGTCAGACTTATGGAACAGCCGCAGGAAGAAATAGTGAGCGAGCTGCTCCACAGTTACATGCACAGTTTAATATTTGACGATGACGCACGGTCAGTTATTATATTGATTCTGATAGCCAGACTTAAGCACTGGCTGATATGAAACGCCTCTTAGATAGCAGTGCATATCACAATAATGCAAATTTATATACCTTGCAAAGCTGTGATTAAACTGCTGTTATTATTTGGCCTACACCGGCACAGTAAAGGAAAAGTGATAAATAAATTGAACAAATGCTCACACCAGAGACACACTGGCTTTGTTTTTACGGTAAATATGTAGAATTTTGTGTTTATACTGAATTTAATGATGTTAAATCCAAAAAATGTTCGAATATAAAGCTTAAAAGTAAAATAAAGAGCATTTATTTGAGGTATTTGACAGTCACTTTTGGGATTAAAAAGATAGTTGTTGATATTTTGACAGCTAATGTTTCTACTGTTGTGAAGGTGAATATTCTTGGCTGGCAGCCCCAGTTGACGTCGTGTTTGAGAAACATTCATAAAGTCCGTTACTTTGCCTTGTATGCATAAATGTATCTCAAATCTTAATTGAATACATTGAAAATAATTAACCTGAAATCGGCTCTTCTTTGTTGCTCTAAGATCATAGCTGGTGGAACAAGTTGCACTAATGTTGGTTAATGTTGTTGTTTTAATGGAAAAACAGACCATTCTATTCAGCAGGGAGTAAATAAAGACATCAGATAAATGTGCTGAGTAGTGCATTTCTCAGAAACCTCATTTAGGGCAGTTTCTGAAGCATTTTCATACTGACGTTTTGTAAAATGTGTATTCAGGTGGGATGTAGGGGGTGAAATAAAAGAAGTGATGAGCCAGGCAGTCTGGGGTCTGGACTCATCTCTCTGTCTGGCTCCACAGGGTTATAATTCCCAAAATGGTTTTCAGCAACAATAGCTCTGATGACAGCAGGAGCAGACGAAGAACTGAAAAAGCTCCACGGGAGACAGACCTAGAGAAGAACTTTCTGTCTGTTATGTAACTGACTACGCAGGACAGGGACACTCTTTGTTTGTGCGAGATGAGACACAGTGGAATATGGTTGACCTTTTGTCCACGGCAGTTAATCTGGGAAGTATCATCTGAGTCGACCATTATTTCAGAGCTGATGCAGCTCTGAAATAATGACCGTGTATCCTCTAAAAGATTTATTTCATCATATTTTATCATATTGTAGCTCAAAAAGTAAACAGAGCTGAGGTGGTCTTGCCCACTTCCTCTTCACACACTCAAACACAAACATTATACCCTTATTCTCCCTCAATCACACCCCTCATAAACTCAGTAAACATGTGGGACCTGTTAGAATAAGTTTAATGGCTATTTACTGTGTTTTGGACACTTCTCATTAAGCACATTTTCCACTTGAGGAGAACTAATGTTTTGGAAAAGTCAGTTAAATGGGACACACATCATGCCAACGCTTGGCACATGTGGCTCATAAATTACGAGATTTGCCTCCCCGACAGGATAAAAACAAGGACTTGCAGACTTATATTTAGCTTCACTGACATGGATTTAATTTTGAGAACATTTTTATTTCCAACACTTAATATATTTATCAACAGTTCCGTAGCGCTGTTGTTCACAGCCCAGTGCTCTGAGACTTATCGGTATCGTGTCATGTTAGTGAATCCTGGTTATGTCCTGCCAGTGCTCATCTATCAAGCAGAGCAAACATAACCTGACCCTTCATTTATTGACAGACTGTGAGGTTTGAATAGTCCACTGCATGTTGGTTGAAATTAGCATTATTACAAAGAGCTTAACCTGTGTTTTAGCCTTTAGCCCATGCTCTATCACTCTCCTGTTGAGCTTTCTTCTGCTCTTCTGTCCCTTGTCTGTCATGTTGTCAAGCTCCAAGCCAAAGAACGTACTATTCTTCAGGACATAAGAAAAGGAATATAAACCTGCAGTTGTCGAGGGCGTTGACATCTCATCTCACCATGGAGAGGAGACACAATTTTTGGCAATCTTTTGATAGCTCATCGGCCTACTGCTGTTCTAAATGGGTTATGAGTTTCAGTTGCAGTCTTTTTGACCCTGCAAGAAACTCAGGAACTTGTTCGTGCTTGGTCTGTAGATGTGATAGGGTGTCAGATATTAGTCTTTTGAAAATCTAGTTGAGTGTGTGGAAGGCAAACATTTTTTCTAACATCTGATAATTGTGAAGGGACAAGAAGCCTCAAGAGTGGAGCACATCAAACAAGACAAAAAGAGGAACAACAGTCTCCCCCTCACCCCTGCAGCCCTGGCCACTGAATACCTCTTCACTGGAGTCCACCGCAGCCCTGGTTGCCAGCTGGAGTACCCCTAACCTCTAACCTTTGACCCTCAGCACCGCAGAATTCATCACTGACCGCTCACTTTAAAGTGCCCAGCAGGGAGTTAATCCCATTAAACACTGAACACCGCAGACACAACTACAGGTGTGAGGGGTGAGTACAGGTGTTACAGATTTTCTTTACACTCACACTTCCTCTGAAATTCAGAACACATCAACTGAACCAGATTGCAGGAATCCTCTCTGTGTTTGTCACGCTCTGATTTGTGTCTGAGTGTGTTTGCATGTCACGCTCTCATCAGTCTGGATGCTCCTGGGGTTTGAGGGAGAATCCTGCTGTTCTCTGATGGAAAGCTGCCTGCTACAGAAAGATCCGGTTACAAGAGAGCAGAGCTTTCATCCTTATTAAATAAACATGTGCTCCATCTGAGCAGTCTTGACTTTTACTTTTCTGTGCTTTTAATTATTTTTTTTTTCTGAAACTGTGGTGTTAGGATTACTGAGAAACACCCAGCACATCATGCCCTTCTTTAGGAGAAGCAATAACAAAAGCAGCAGATGAGAATACACAAGGATTAATAAAGATTGCAATTTGTTTTCAGTAAATGTGATTTATGCATCTTCATATTTCACATACCCATGGTCTCTTTGTCATGCAGTCAAATGATAATTACAGACTCCCTGGTGACAAAGAATATCAAACCCATCTGCTTTCATTAAAATGATTACTTAATCTTTGGTCTTCATCATTTATCCACAACTAATTGGAGCACTGCTGCAAGAGTCTTTCTCATTGCAGGCTGTCAGAATACACAATGTTATGTTATGTTATGTTGTTGAAATCAACAATCAAACTGATCTCTGCATCTTAAAGTATGTTTCTAGAACAATTTGCAATCATCTGAAAACATAAAAATGTGGATATGTAAGTGACAGTCACATATGGGGAGAATCCAACCGGAAATTAAAGATGAGGTTCTTCTTCTATAGTTTTGAAACGTGGCCAAAGTCAAACTAATTTTGGAGGAAGTGTAGTCATATAGGGAATCAAACACACGTTTCTGGGATTGTCAAAAGCTGAAATCATTCTGTGAGGAGATTCATACGAAAAATAGTTGTTGCTTTATAAGTAAAACGTATGTGTTTAAGTATTGGTGCTGTCCCTGAAAACACTATGGAATAAGAAAAGAGGTTTTCTCCTATATATTCTAGTCAGGAAGATGAACATTCAGACTTCATATGAAGATAAACAACTTTTATTTCGATGGTACCTGGTTATTGCTCACTTTGGAGGTCCACACATTTGTAAATGATTGTTTCGTTATTGTTGGGTTCTATGCATTTGTGAAACCAAGCAAACTGTATAAGAACTGAACAGCAGATGGGAAGCTCTGCTAGCAAAAATATTCATAAAAATCAAATTGTCTCAAAAGCAATTGAACAACTTTAATATTAAATAAAAAAGTTAAAACTAAACTTAAGTTCTCAGATTGGCCAGGGTTCGTGGAGATTTTCCAAATTGATCTTTAATTTCTTGCAGTCTATCAATTTATCATCTTTGTTTGCTGTCTCATCTTTTTGTCAATCCAAATAATTTTTAACACTTGGAACAAATAGAGTTTATTCTTATATTCTATTCAAAATCATCTGTGTGTGCGTGCGTGTGTGTGTGTGTGTGTGTGTGTGTGTGTGTGTGTTCGTTTGTGTGTGCTGATGCTTTTTCACAAGTTTACTAGTTTAATTTTGGATTTGGACCTAAATCGTTCTCCCTGCAGACTGATTAGTTGTTGACCAAACAATGTGTCTATCTCATGAACGCGTTAATGAAACAATGCAATACAGTTTGGAGGTTTCAAGGTCTTATAAGTATTCATTAGGTTACCTATCTCTGTAATGTTGCAAAGGTGTTTGTTCTTTTGTAAGCTTTTCCAGCATCAATATGACAAGTTGAAATCAGGCTTGAGAGTTTCATTCATTGACATCATAATCAAAAGTTGTTCATAACTCATCCTCCAGTGCCACACAAACATTCCCTGGCTCACAGTCAGAAGACGACTGTCCCTGTAAGTTGGTCTATGTCGTTTTCAGAGACGGTACACCCACTCGTCTCCCTGACCTGACCCCTCAGTCTCTGCTTTGTTCCCACGCTGTGCCCTGTGGAAAGTCTGGCTCCGACTTTTTCAAACATGATTCAAACCAGCAGAACACACGGAACAGAGGCCCAAGACACTGCCATACATGATACGACATCTTGCCAGATCATTGGTATGAAAAGACAGATCAAATAAATACAAATACACATCTTCTGTGATAAGATAAGTGATGTGAGACATCTCTGAAGAATGTTACAGAACAAAAGCTGATAATGTTTAGATAAACAGCTCAGGAACAGAGATGAAGCAGACGTCCAAGGAAAAACAGTCACTGTAGAGTTTACAGTTAGTTTTTGTATACAGACACAAAGACGGACAGTAAGTTTTTTAAAAATTTATATGTATTTCAATTTCCAGTTTGACTCATATTCTATCTGTTGCATTGGAGCTGGTAGGCTTCAGACTTATGCGGTCAGCCAGTAGGGGGAGCTTTACAATGTTTGATCTCTCTCGATATCATTGTTATTTTCATAAGTTTATGAGGATCTTTATTGTTTGACGTCCTGCATTTCCAAGTGAAACTGCACAGAGACAAATATTAAAGCCCAGCAAAATTCACAACCTGAAATCAAGTCAGGCCAATTTATTTAAACGTTTTCTGGGTTTCTTAAATCTCAGTGGCAGCTTGGCTTGGTGAGTATTGTATAAATTTCAGAAAGTATTCACATGTTAAGCGAGAGTTATATCCGTGCTGAAAGAGGAGAGGTTAATCTCAAAAATCACAGCCCCCTCTGCAAATCAAACAAACACAAAACAAAGCCCACTGCGTCCCCTCAACGCAAACCTACACAAAATGAATCTCACTAAAGACTTTGACGTACTTGGTTCTCGAAGCAGTATGGACTTATCCCCGAGGAAAGACGCTCGCCAGAATGGGATTTTACTAATGTCCCTAAATCACTCCCAGCTGGCCTGACTGCAGGAAATGCTTCTTTCTTCTCAAAACCTCCGAGCAAATGGTACATGAAGCACGATGCATTCATGAGCATGTCTGTCTTAACTTATGTTGAACTGTCTGTCCCAGATTTCAGAGCGTTTAATGTCCTCCAGAGCTGCGGTCACAGCCGGCCCAGGCCTCTGTGCTGCCATGAGAGCCCCCATTCACCACGGTAACCTTTTAAGAGTGGTCGAGTAACTTCAGAGGGGAAACCGTTCCTGGTTTAAGGAGGTGTGAGGAACGCCAGATCAGCAAGTGCTGAGTCCATTATGATGGCGACAACTGCCGCAAGGTCAGACACACAGCGACGGCAGGCCCAAGCTGGGTTTGAAGGGTCTCTCGGAAATTTGAGGAGGTTTGGTCTCATGCTTGTGAAAGCAGTTTAGCAAAGAGGTAAACAGCCCGGGGCCAGCAATAACAGAGTGGAACTGATTAGAGGAGGAGGAGGGAGGGAGGGGAGGAAAAATGAGACAGGGACTGATAGCATCTTCATACCCAACGTAATTATATTAGACGGTTTAAGACGCCAAAATCTCTCAGATGAGAGTGTGTTTGAAATTTCATGTGAATGAAAAACTAAACAATAGAATCGTTTCTGTATTTTGGAGCAGGTATGTGAGGAAAAAAGTGAAACAATTATATTAAGTTCAACTGTAGTTTTGCTGGAGAACTGTTGTTTTTTTTTTTACTTTTTTTTTTATTTTTTAAGGAAGACTCAGTTTCATCACTGTGTATGGTAGCAGTCAAACCCTGATTGCAAATAGTTATTTCAATAGAATAAAACTAAATAAAATGCGACTGAAAAAAACAAACAAACAACATATTGTGGGGCATGAGACCATTATCTCAGCTAGGATTCTCTTGCTCATTTTTTCAGTTAAATTCAAGCCAAAATTTAATGTTAAACATAATTTTCACCCAGCTCACAAGGAGTCACAAAAACTTTCTGTAAAAAAACAACATGGGCAACAGTGCTTAACAGTGTTAAAAAGAACATGTTATAAAGTATGTGCCTGTAAACATGTTGCATTCTGATATCTGATATTAAAAATCCTCCTGATAATTCCCAATATTATAATTTATAGCCATTTTTAATGATACATCACAGGAGTATCTTGTTATAATTTCAACAGTCAGAGGAGACAAGGGATAATTTCTCTGAGCACAAAATGAAAACCATATCAATGTTTTATTGTGTTAAAAGCCGCACATTTTTTTAACCTAAGAGTGAAAAGTGATTTAAACAGAGAGAAAGTCATGAAGTAGACTATTAAAGTCTTAAATAGGTTAAAAAAAATTGTCACATCTGGAAATAAATACTTCAAATATCTAGAGAGAGAAAAATACTAATGAACACATGCAGAATAATCAGTTCCTTTTTCTGGTTTATTGAAATGTGAACATGTTGCAAATAGACAACAAAGAGAGAGGATAACCATCTTTCATCATTCCTCAAACACTTCTAAGCCCCTCTTCATCTCTCATCCCCTCCTTCTCTATCTCTCCGGTGCCAAGTCTTCAAAAGTCAGTGAAAGCTGTTGCTAATAAAAGTTAAAAAGGAAAACTATGAAAAGGAGGTGAGAGAGAGCAGAGGGAGGTGCATTCTTTCCTGGCTGCATGGGAAGACTTTTGCCGGAGCGAAAGGGAGATCCAGCAGATTGGTGATGGTGGAGAAGTGAGGGAGAGGGGGGTGGAAAGAGAGGAGGAGTGTATAGGAGCTCCACCACCCCAGGACATGGAAAAAACATTTTGTTTCGTCAGATTTCAAAGGCAGAGCAATTACATCGGCGACGCAGGATGACAGGACATCCCTAAAGTGAGCTTAAAAGGAAAAAAAAACGCTGAGGAGAAAAGCCACGCCTACAAAAAGTGAACAGAGGAAACTCATCCTCTCCTCTCTTCTCTCATCACCTCTCCTCGACATGGCTATAAGAAACACTAAAGCTGCACCCCAATAGCTCATCTCCATCTTCTCAGTGTCCAGAGAAGGCGGCCATTGTGTGCCCATTCCTCTCTCCCCGAGTCAGTTTCCTATTGAGGCAGTGAAAGGGCCTTTGAGGGGCCCTGTTTTGGCTGTGCAGCTCACCTGCAGAGGGGAGACTATGGGTCTATTCTGAGGCCCAGCAGCTGCCAGGGCAGAGAGGCTGGCACCCGGTGGGAGAGAGAATAGCTGCCGCAGAGCTTTTCAATATGAAGCCACTTAGTAACAGAAGGCATGTGCCAAGCCTGCGAAGCCAGAATGAGGAGTCACCCTTTGGAGTTCACTAAAAATCACAGAAGTCTGAGACCCGTCTTCAGTTTTTGGTCTCTTATCCCCGAGTAACTTATCATCTTTGCTTGGCCTTGTTTTCTGTGGAGGTATCATCAGGTAGCAGGAGACAGAGGATGTGTCCTATTACCTGATCTGGATTCTCAGATCATTGTATGTTTTTTCTGTGTTTCAAACCCTAAAAAGTGCGCCCATCCCACTTCAATATCATTCGTGAGACACCGGTAAGAATCGATAATAAAAAGTTCAATCAAGTGATATCATGAGCCTTTATATATAACGATTCTCATTTCGGCTCTTGGTATTATGCCAGAGGACAATAAGACGACTATTCTACCACAGCTAGCTTAGCTTATCTGATAAATGACACTTTCTTGAGAAATACTGTCAACAGAGGGCACCAAAATCAACATAAACGGAAAGTTCCTCATGGGAGCTTTAGATCTGTTTCTCCTAATTCAGCAACAATGACAATTAAATTTTTTGTCTTTACGATAGTAGTCTTGTTTGCTTTGTTTTAGATCATAAACAGACATAAAAATGATCCTTGGTCTGTTCTTTAAAACTCCTTACAGAAGCTTTAATTTGTCCAAAAGCAGTGCCTTAATTTTCTCCTTTCTTGTACCATGTAAAAAAAAGTAAACCCCTGTATGTTTACATCTTTGTTGCAAATAGTCATATCTGAGTTTAGAGACATCGCTTTGTTTTTTGGGGAAGCCAGATCAACAGGTGACATGCCAGCATTGAGGAATAGCATCAGCTTCAGCGTGTTGGCCTTCATATAAATGCTACCAAAGAGTCCTCTCTTGTCCATGTTCAAGAATAAACAGAACTTCTTGTCGTGCGACACATCCAGCCCTGACACTGCTGTGAGGATCTCAGTGTCTGCCGGCCTGTGAAGAAGCCTTCAGCACACAAAAGGCCTCTTTTCTGTCAGCAGGCTAGCTCCCACACTGGCGCTAATTTACGATGCCCTCACAGCAATTTCCACAGTCGGAGAAGTTCAATTGTGTTTTCCAGCTCATTAAGCATCAGCACAACAAAGCTTTCATCTTCTCCTTCATCTCCTTCATCCCCCTCTTCTCTGCCTCCACACATCTTCCTCGCGTTAGCTGCCTGTCTGCTAATCCATCTCTCCTCTCTGGCCTAGAAAGGTTAAGTTGTCAAGGTAGAACGGGCCTCCTTATCCAAACTATTTCAGTTTTAATTCTGTGTCTGTGTTTTTTGTGTTTGGGTTTATTTAAAGCTCAGCTCCAAGTGTGAAGCTCCCTCTCATGGAGGCGTAGGGAGAATTTAATGGTTGTTTATTCAGGGGCCTCTACTATGCCCTCCCATCTCTTTCAGAGCGCCGGGAGAGGACGTGGAACCTTTTGTAATCTCAGAGGAATCAACCCAGCATATTTGTTCAGGTTGTCACTGTGCTGAGATCACAGGCCCACACTCACATTCTCACACAAACACCACTTCAGACTTCACTAAATGTGTTTTAATTAAACTTTTATCCCAATCATGCGTCATTTGAGAAAAAGGATTTGTTTGAAATATTAGTGTATGAGTAGCTTCTGTTGGCTCAAATCTGCTGCTGGCTTGATAATCTGCATGCATGGAAAGAACAGTTCCCAGCATTTCAACTTGTTGCAGAAATGCCCCAAAGGAAAGAATATAACCCCAATTTGTTCCAGTTTTGGCTCAGTAAAATTACTATAATTTATTAACACTATTAACTTTCACAGAACATCCTTTGAAGTCTGTGTGAGTCACAAACTTTTCGGAAGTGAACTTCTGAAACATGAAATTAATCTCTTTAAAACTCCAAAGAAGTCACCCATTGATCAATAAATGGTGGCTTAAAACAGAAGATTTGGTTTGCTAAATATGACTTCAAAAGCATCACATGTATTTTTTAAATCACAAGTGCTTGGTATTAGGTAATCATTTTTATTTTTCCCTAATGTTTGCAGACAAGAGGACTAAAGAGAACTTCAACAGTGAGGCTTTTTGTCCAGGTTCGGTCCCAAATAAAATTCACAACAGACTATTTAACACCAAAGGATGGTGTCCAAACTGTTATGCCTGGAGGGAACACCTTGAAATTTTAATTGGCCAGTTTGTTTTCTTGTTTAGACCAGCAACTCGCTCATTTGTTGCCATATGGTGCAAATAAAAGCAGCTTTTATAGCAGGCCTAGGAGAGTCCTGAGAGAGGTAACAAAGTCCACTTTGTAACACGGTTGATGCTTTCTATAACAGTTCATCTCAAAGTCTTGATAAAAAGAATAAAGTTTAAACCAGGCTAATTTATGAGGGAGGGATTTGTTAGGCTTACTTAAACAGAGCCTTTGTGTTGAGTTTTAACTGTTTGACCCTTGGCAATAAAGCATCGATAACCATTAATTGATGTTTGTTGATGTTTATTTGTAACCATGTAAACCCTGTTTTTAGGTTTTAAACATGGCCACAGTTCAGGCAGGCCACACAGTGAAGCTCAGGTCAGAGAACATCCTTTACTCTACGTCTGTTTTTACTAGCGTCATAGATGCTTGCAAAAAGTTATCCTGGTGTTTTTGTGATGAAAGTTGAAATTCTGTTTTGAAACCCAAGTTATGCTGATGTATGAAAACTTCTAGCACATCAATGCAACATCCTGTACATGTAAGCACCAAGCCAGAGTTCTTTTTCTATCATGTTTTTGATACATCAGAAGATGTATATCATGGTGAATGTATTGACTATGAATCCTTTTAGCTTCTTAAGTAAAACTTCAAGCAGAAAATCCTGAATCAGAGATTTCTTGGGAAAGTGTTATTTATCTGCTAAGCTAAGGTAGCTGTGGCAGAATAGTCAACATAAGGTTCAGTTGCTCTGGCATCATGTTAAGAATGGATAAGGGAAACAAAAGGCTCATGATGTTGATGGATTGTACCATTTTTTATTAATTCTAAATAAGAACCTGTTCTCAATACCCATCCCTACTCCCCGCCTTAGCCTTTGATGTACGCAAATGACAGAAAAGGGAGGTGTGTTCCCTCAGCGTCAGACTTTGGCATTACACAAAAGCACATAGAAGGGTGAGGAGTTCCTAGAATAGAGCAATATGGCAAAATTGAACTTTTTTTTTGCACGCCAATAATTCTCTGAAGAGAGTCCCGACTGACTTGACTTGACTTGAACGGCAGCAATTCTTAAGACTGGAAGTTGTCGTTTGGGAAAACAAGCAGCAAAAGGTCTCGGGTGAAGACCACAGCATCAGTAAATGTGTATTTTGGTTTGTAGAAGATACTCTACTGCAGCTTTAGTGACCAGATCCTTGCTACACCACAAGCTCAACATCTTTATTTTATTAAAACTGATTCTCTTTTTGAGTCTTGGGCCCTGCATGGAGAGAGCTGAACCTTTTACTTGGTGTGTGTGTGCGCGTCTTAGGTTTCTCTTACTTCTATTACTCCTGTGGTGTCCCCTACCCCTCTGCTGTCATCGCTCTCATACTAACACCACCTTCATCTGCTATCATGACCACACAAAGATAAACCAATGATAACCTCAGCCTCTGTTAGTAGGTTAGCCTCTAACATCATCATCATCATCATCATCATCATCATCATCATCATCATCACTTAGTGCAGACAACCCTCTGAGTTCTCCTCCTGCTGTCAGCGCTGTCACCGAGCTCACCCTAACCCCTGGCTCGCACCGGGACCACAGAGGGTGTCATGTATCTTTTGTCCCCCCCTCTGTGTCTCCCAGATCACAACAAAACAGCAACAATACCTCTGTGTTCACCTGTTAGCACCTGGCACTGCAGTGAAGGACTCACAGGCGAGTGCCACCAGCCAGCCTCTCTTCTCCTCTCTGTCAGACGCCATGTGGAACGCGCCTTCCTGTCATCAAACCCAATATCCTACATACAAAACACACAGAGACATAATAACCCACTCACTGCAGGCCTGTCAGCACTTTCCCCCAGCAGCTGAGTCATGCGAACATACAGAGGATAAATGAAAAGCACTTAAGCAATCAACAAGCCATCAGGTAATTACAAAGGGTTCAAGCATTATCTGCCTCCTGGGCCCTCGATATGTCGTTCTTCAGAGGGAATTTACTGACCTCAGAATAAATACAACACAAACTATCAGTTTGGTCCGGCAAATTCAACCGACAAATAAAAAATACATTGTTTTAAATTCCATCTAAATGAATAAATACAGTTCTGCTGATCAGACTGAATCTTCCTCAGCTCTGCACTGACTCTGTATGTTAATGTTTTTTTAGCTTCTTTTCCACACTAACATTATGATCCAAAAGGACAATGTGCTTACAAGAACTCTTTCTGGTGCAAATACCTAAACAGGGTTTTGCCCTGATTTCAAAATTAAAATAATGGCTTTTTGAGACCTTAATAAATATCATTTAAGACACATTACACTTAATATTATATTAATATTTTTGACAAAGGATAGGTCAAGACATACAGGTTTGGGAAGCTTCATGGTATGTTAAGTTTCAGTGTCACTCCACAAGCTAGCTTCATTTAAGTGGATAAACATTGAAAATAAACTATATAAATGTAATGGAGAAATCATTGTAAAAATATAGTGAAGATCATAATCATAAAAGCACAAGATACGCATTGCAAAACAATATGCTGCTAGAAAATTTAACAATAAAACAGCAGGAAAAGTGTTCAAAGTCAAAATACAAAAGTCCTCATGAAAACACTGTGAAATACCTAGAAGATTTTTTTAAGGTGCTAGGCCATAAAAAGGAAAATTTAGACATTTTGTCTGTAGTTAAGTGCCCTGTGAAAACGTTATAAGTGATATTGAAACAGGCTCATTTATTTATTTTTTCTTTCTTTCTTTCTTTCTTTTTTTTTTGCTCACAATTCATAATATAGAATTATTCAAAATATAAAATTATCAAGAACCAAAACTGGTTATGTGTTACTTCTACTCAGAAACTTAATGTGCAAATTTATGGGTTGATTAATTGATTGAGAAAATGAAATAATGTCACTTACTCAGCTTACTATGAGCAACACAAGGTTTTTATGTTATTACTGTGGACACTGGCACAAATTCCCCTTGTTTTAATCACTGACATTCTATGAATTGTGATTTTATCCATTGTTTGTGGAATATTGTTGCTGGTTATTGTATGTTTTCATGTATATAGAAATGGAGCTATGGGTTTTGAATAAAGTATAAAGGAAAAGTTTATTTCTAAATGGTATTTCTCTTTATCCATAGTTGGGTTGTACATGAATCGATTTGTGGCAGGTAGGCCAAAAGTGACTTTGATGAGACTCTGCCAGCTGGCAAAATTTAGCTGTGAGTATTAAAATACGTTAATCAATTAGTTTGACTGTAATGGCCTAACTTCCAAAAAACATTATTAACACTGGTTTTAATCCTTTCCCTTAAATAAATCGGCATCAGGAAATGCAAAGAAACACACATAGATGTAGGTATTAAACATAGGATGTTGTATTTCACTTGTTTAGTCAAAGTTGTACTTATTTAGTACTTACTTGCTGGTGCAAAGAGCTGCACTTTGGTCTGATGTGCATGCTTTTGGGGTCCTGTGCTGTACACCAAGATTAGTAGAGGATTGTGCGCCACACCTCCTGACGATAATAGCTGAAAGGCAAATGAAGCTTTAGAGGGAAGTTTAAACTCAAGAGTCAAGGAGGTGCAGGTTCAGGGGGCTTGAAATGCTACTTAACAACCTGAAAGCACTTCAATTAAAGTGTGCTGATACCTTAATTAGCCTGTGCTCACTTAAAGTGAAGACTCCTGTCAGGTTTGACACCTTGACATACTGAGAGGCCCTCTCAGGTGAAACAAAGGGTCCAGCAATACCTGAAGGTGGCACCTAAAGACAAAGAAACGTCAGGTCTTTGAAACAGGCAGAGGGGTCACACCTTATCTTGAGTGGGCACAGATAGCGTAACAGCTCACATGACAAATCTCTGACAGTGTGAAACATGAAAGAAGGAATCAAAGTTGACAAGTTGTTGCAGTTCAGATCAGATAGGGAGAAACATCGATGTGAAGACCTCAGGCCCTCAATATCCTCCCTGACATGACTGGCATGACGGGGCCTGAGAGAGACTCAGAAGGAGCCAAGTGAGCAAGTCTGGATTTATTATCTCAGTGATTAACATCACATTCATATCAATCATGCCTAATTTCAGGTTTGGTGCTGCGAGCCAGCAGAGTTTAGGTGACGGTTGAAAAAACAAATCAGTCCATAACTACAGTTATTGGAGCTGGATTTGTTCACTGTGCCTTTTTTACTCTGCCATGAAAAGACCACAAAAGGATCATTACAAATAGAAATCTATATAATAATGCAAAATCTGAAGGACAGTTTTGATGTTTGAAACGTCTCATGTCCAGTCAGCATCACAGAAGTATCATCTCAGTGACAAGCACATTTAAAAATCAATTTTATTCTGAATACTCTCCTCTACCTAATTTTGCATATGCTCCACAGTTTCCAAGTTCCTAAGTTTTGAAGTTTTTTTTCCTCTTTAGTGTGTTCAAGAGCTTGAAGCCCAAAGATGAAATCGACCAGATCTTATTTATGATTCTTGTACGTGTGACAATCAACACTTCATTTTGTGGGCAAAATCAAACAGGGTTCACAAGGCTGTGATTTATCAGAGATGTCGGCATTAAAAAGAAGGTTTGTGACTTCAACATCCATTGACACTTTGACATACTGATGCTGGCAGGTCCACTCAGACATGGGATAATGTTCTGTTATGCTTCACCAGGCGGGCCTCTCGTCTCTTTTTAAGACGATACACTTTGACCACAGAGTTCCCCGCTGTGTGTTTCATAAATGTTTATCCCACATGACTCCAACCCCCTCCCAGTGGTTTGCTTAGGATAACTGCAAGCCCTGCCAACTCTCATGAAAGAGATAGATTTAAAAAATGAAATACATAAAGTCTGCCTCGACATGTTTGCTTCCAAAGGAGAAACCACAACCAGCTCCTTAAACGTTTCCCCACTTTAGAGAGCCAGCAATCTGTGTGTCAATCTGTGAGTGTGTGGAGAAAGCATCTCAGTTGAAGTCATGAGGGAAGCTAAAATAACTTTAGAAATAAAAAAAATGAAGTATATATTCTTATAGAATCTGCTGTAGCTTTCTATGAATCATTAAATGTTCCTGAAGAGCCAAGAGCAGGTTAACAATTTTCATAGGTTTGACATTTTCAAATACATAAACTGATAAGTTTTCATTAAAATCCCACACAGATAAATCACACTGAAAAGTAAAGGATAGATCCAAATGTTAGAAAATACTGATTGTTGATAAAATACTTCATGATTGAGCATAAAAAAGATTTTTTTACAACAACTTATGTACTTGTAGAGATTTTGTTTTGAAGTAGTGAAAAGAAAAGACTTCTTGGTAGCAGCAAACATGATTTTATTTTTAAAGAGCTGATTTAACTTTATGTCATGACCAAACTTAAAGCTCCAGTGAGTAACTTTTCGTTGTTTTGGTTTCTGTGTCTGGTTTGGTGCCCCCTTGTGGACAAGATGTATACATTTTATAGTTCCAGTGATTTTGCCCCAGAACTTTACTTCTACAAACTGATAAAAGTTGAAGTGCTATAAAACCTAAAATCTAGTACCAAGCAAAAAAAGAGAAAAAAAAGTTGAATTCTGGTGATTCATTATGATAGCTTTGTTTCCTTAACTTTAAACATTAAAATGTCAATGGACATAAGTGAACTAACCATGTTACCATTAGCCTCTGCCAATAAGCGCTGATGCAGCAAGGGCAGGGGTTGGACAGCCCCATCTTCATAAATAGACAGATCATTAATCTGGGAAAGATTTATGTATTGTTATTCATAAAAAGCAGTACCAGAGTTTACTACCCAGTGGTGGCAAAGAGGAGAGGCCTCCAAACTCCAGGCACGGTTTGAAAAAGACAAACTGGCTGTGGCCATAAAATGGAGTGAGTGCACCAACAGCTAAGGATGATTTCTAAAATCAATAAAGACGACATTATGTACAAAATAACAATGACAGTAACCAGCTGCAGCAAAGCCTCTGCTCTATAGAATTTAGATAAACTACAAAACTCATTGCTTACATTTTTGGCATGCTTATACTTCTCTAAGAGCAGCAGGAAACATCATCCACTCTCTCATTATAAAACAATGGAAGAGAAACAAAACATTACAGACATCCTTTTTCAAACAGGAGGAGAGTTTAGAGAGGTAATAATCACAGTAAGTAGAGGAGAATGTAATGTTGTCGGGCACTAAATTACAGTCATTGAAAGCTCGTACTGCTTCCCAACAATCTATCACTGTCACATGGAGAGGGAGGGGGAGAGAGAGAGCAGACAGGCGCCAGGCGCAGCAGGATCAAAGCAGAATTGTACCTCGGGCAGAGAAACAGTTAACTTCATTTAAACAATTGTCCTACAGAGAGACAGTCAGTGAGCCGCTGCAGGCCAAACAACAGTTCCCATAAGAGATGAAAATACCCTCACATATTGAGTTTCACTGAAAATGATTTGATTTGAAGAGCTACAGAATAAGAGCAATTTGGACAGGCCTCTTCAATGGGTCTCTGTAACATTAGTTGTGGTTTTACTGTCTCTCAAAGGGATTACACACAATGAACACAAAAGGCTGAATTATGCGCAGTACACAGCCATAGATAATTTGATTACAGGCCACAAGATAGAAATCTATGGTGATAATAACTCTTGAGAGTATAAAAAGAAACAGTAAATCACTGCTTGGATTGCCCTGCTGCTTTAATGAAAGTGATAAACTACTGTCAAGTAAAACTCTGAAGACAAGAACCTACAGGACATAATGCTGCCATGGTTTTGGCAGCTTCATGGAAACTTTTTTTTTTACAACAAGCACAACAAACTAAACTCCTTGTCCTAACTTTTTACTCAAGTTTTGAATCATTTTTTAAATTGTATTTTCTCATTCCAATTCTCTTTTTCCTTTGGTTAAAACTAGCTGAACAAACAAATAATGACAATACTCAACAAGTTTGAAGAATGTGCAGTGAAAAGCAGAAACAATATTGTATTGATCAGAACAAGCTGCAAAAACACCAGAGACCCAAACAAAAAGCACACAACCCAAAAAATGCATTATCACAATAGAAGTACCCCAGGCCTGTAAGAGGCACTGGTTTTAAATGGATCCTGGTTTAAGGCATTCTATAGAAAACATAACTCTCAGCTGGAGGTATGGGCAGCATGAAGGTTACACATTTCAAGGGTCATCTGGTAAAACAAGGCTAGACCTGGATATAATCTCTGAATCTGATATAAAATATTATTAAACATCTTGTTTGCAGCCTCTTTCTGTTGTTGGAACCTTTAAGGTTGCTGCATGTGTGTTGGTCATCGTGCTTTGATGCAGCAGGGCAGGCTGGAAATATAAGCAAGCAGCTCTGTTTTAATCTCCACCATCTACTGAGGATTCATCTGCCTCTTAAGCTACTTCATTCCCCACTATGCTCACTGGCTAAATGCTAATTCTGGATCATGGAAGTGAACTGAGGATTACGAAATTTCATACAGTGATTGTGATTTTTATATTATGAACACTGTGTTTATGCAAAAATGCTGTAAAGCCAACGTGTGTGTGACAGATAGCGATAATTCTCTCTGGATCAATAACTTAGAAACGTGAGGGCCTGTTTCCATTAATAGTTCTCGTACTAACAGAAATTTCAACCTCTTGCTTCCTCTTAATATTGAAGTAAAAGTTGAGTTTGTTTTCAGATGCTCTGGATGCTCCATAGTTTGCCATGTGAGAGCTGTGAGCAACCAAAATAAATTAGTTTCGGAGAATTTTGACCTTGTGCACTTCAACAACTGATCTGAAGGTAGATACACTGTCAGTGGACACAGGCCCTAATTCAATTTATCTACTGTTCAGCGTAGCTTAAAGCACCCATTTTTAAAGTTATGTACTGTCATAACTTTATTCATAAAAAGTGTTATATATAAATCATCGATGAATCAAAATGGAACAATCAATCAACGTTTTGAGTGTAATGTGAGAACATTATTTCATGAAAGGTCTGAATTGATGTCCAGACCTCACGGTAAGGTAAGTGCATTGAAATAAGAGTATTATGTCACGTATGTTGTGTTAACGTTTGAGTTTGTACAAGTAATACCAGATTATGTCAATGAACCATTCAAGGGACGAAAATTGAGGTAACTGTTGGAGGCTACATCTGCAGAAGGCAACCCAAAGTTTTTAATAGGTACAGGGGAATGGGGGAATAAGAATAAATGTTTTCAAGGTGGGTGATGAGACTTCCATCCAAAAGAGTTTATGACTGTCACTGCACAACAAGCTCATGAAGACGACCAAAACAGTATCATTACAAGCCTGACCTATCAGAAACTCTTTAATCTGAGTCACGTGTGCGCATCTACACGCTGATAGGAAGGCGGAGAGATGAGAGAGAAACTTGTGGAACTTCACTGGTGGAGAAGAGAGTCTGTGCGTAAAAGTTGAAGTTCACTACGCAGCTGCGCTCCATCAGAGAAACTGGAGCGATAAACCCGGTTTCCTCCAGTGAATATACGAAAACAAAATCAGAAACGGGGAAAACGGCTTGAAAATTGGTTGTATGGCACCTCAGTTGTGCGCGATGAATCCTACGCAGGGATCGCCGCCCTCGGCTGCTCCGGGGGAAACCTCTCCAGAGGAGCGGGTCTCTGGTAGCATGGGAACTGACGAGCTGGATCTGTCATCTGTCAGGAGGTTTAAGAGCAAAAGCTCAGATTTACCTTTCAGCGTGGAGTCTCTTATAGCGGACAGGACAACGGACCGATGTCCCCTGAGCCCTGAGCCTGGTTCAGGCTGCGGCCGGACGGAGGAGACTGAGTGTGCGTCACCGAGAGGACTTTATCGATCAACTGCAGAGGCGGTGGACCTCAGCGACAGGGAGACGAGCTCCTGGTTTCATGCACCTTACGCATCCCCTCCAAGTGAGTGCAGGAATCTTTTTTAAAACCATGGACGAAGAAACAAGCGCTTTTTCTATTTTGATTTATCTTTGAACAATAATAATACAAGGACTGTGAAAGTAAAATAAAATAAAATGAACATTCAAACATAGTGCGAAACGTGAGAAAAAGTGGTCCCAAAAACGCAACGTCCACGTTGTACAATGTTTTTTTTCTTATTAACTTTTATCAATACATGGAAAAATATATATAATGAATACACCTACAACAATGTCATTTACCAATCCCAAGATGGATCAATCCAATAAATAAAGATAAATAAACAGGCAAACGTATTAGTTAAAAGAGCAGTTTTAAGTTTCTGTGACAATTGTGGGCAGTTATTGCGCACTGTTTAATATGATATGATTACGCACATATAATGTCAGTAGACTGTCTGGGCCCTTTTGCCTTTTGCTGTGAGTTTATTCCATTCACCTGGAAGTCATGCAGTGTTTGGGGATGTGGTTTGATTGGAAGAAGTGTGCAATCTAATGCAATAATCATGGCAATTTTTTTTTTGCATTAATGTGACTTTCTACTTTTACTTCCAGGACTGCCCAGCCCAAATTCGTGCAATCTAAGGAAACACAAGAACAACAGGAAACCCAGGACTCCTTTCACAACCTCTCAGCTGCTTTCTCTTGAGAGAAAGTTCAGACAGAAACAGTACCTCTCCATCGCAGAGAGAGCAGAGTTCTCCAGCTCGCTCGGCCTCACAGAGACTCAGGTCAAGATCTGGTTTCAGAACCGCAGGGCTAAGGCCAAGAGACTGCAGGAGGCCGAGCTGGAGAAGTTTAAACTCGCTGCGAAGCCGCTGCTGCCGGCCTTCGCTTTTCCCTTACCCCTGAACGCACCGATGGGCGCCCCGGCCCTGTACGGGGCCCTGAACGGACCACGGCCTGCCTTACACGTCCCGGGACTTTTCAGTGGACCGTATGGGATGTACTACTTGTCTTAACCATCATTTACCATGGAAAAAAAATGCTCTTGGAAAACTGCCTTTAGAAATGCCTTCATGCATCAAATAACAAACAATCCAAAATGTTTCCATTTTAGGGTCAATTGGAGATTCTCTCTGCGTGTTAACGCGTAAAATGTTTCGTTTTGGTCAAATCTGGAATCATACGAGTTTCTTTCACGCAAATGTTATTTTTTGTTGGTTAATTTAAGAGTTTCCAGTCCATCAAAGGTAAACGCACAAACATAAGTAAAATATTCTCACAGGTTCTCCTTTTTCTTATTTTCTGCTGCTTTTCCACAATGTATGATTTATGTTTGTTTGTTTGTTGAAGCGTTTCTGCAGCGTAAGAAAATTAAAATGTGCACCAACTTTGTGCCTCTAAAAGTTTTGCAACCACGTTTTTGAGTAAGTGTAAAACTATCCAACTTTTGATTATTCATCTTTTTACGAGACTGAAGAAATGTGTGAGTGTATTTTTTATTGCTGCTGGGTTTTTTTGTAACTCTGAACCACCGTGATGTGCGTAAAACCACAATGCGCCACAATTTCTGCAAAGACAGGATATTCAGTAAAAAGAATAAAGGTGAAGAAGTTTTCTTGAGTTTGTTAGGATGAAAAAAATGACAGTTTTCCTAAATTCTACATTCGTCATACTCAAGTTTGTTTGAGTAAAAATGACATCTTTATTGAAAAACCCCTGGCTTTGAGGAGGAAAGAAAACTTCTTTTTTCCAAATCCCAGAGACCTGACAAAATGCAAATTTTAACTTTTGCGTACAGAAACACAGCTTTCAGATGTTATTTGACAAATAATTTAGTATCATCTGTGGATCTACTCGCACAATTAGACTCCCATACTTTTAATATATGGCTCATAACCAGACTTCTATAAAGGCTGAATGGAGGTCTGTTTGGTTAATGGGATCAACAAATAACACCAGAGGCTACAGATGATAAATAAACATAATAAACATAACTGGCACATGAATTGTGGACTTAAAGCTCTTCATGTGTTTGTCCTTCATAAAATCAATAGTCTGATTATTTTAAGGGGGAGTCACCTTAAAGTATGTTTCCTTTGGTGCCTCAGACAAAAATAAAACTTTTGAAACTTCACTGGTTTCCTGTATTTGTAATGATGAGCCAAGAGATTTGACTAAGTTCATTTGTGACAAAACTCTAGCCACACAATTTTACTTCCACTTTTTTCAGTATTTTTCTCAGTTTGAAAAAACATCAAATATTCACTGTTGTCATTGAAAAATTATATATTTTACCTCAATGGAAGAGTTTTTGCACAGATGTTTAAAGGTCATCAACTTCATCTGAAACAAAAAACTGCTTGACATGACTGATGGACTGAGGGCAGTCATTAATGTATGCAGTATTTTATATATCTGATGTCTGATGTGTAACAGGTGTTTTGTACATCATTAAAATATGTTATACAAAACCTGGTATTCATGTTTTTTAGTAGAATTGTCAAAATGTATCCAAAACTGCATTATACTTCAAAGAGTACAACAAATTGATATTTTCCAATTTACATTCTAATTTTCAACCACAAGAAAAACACGAGAAATAGAAAAAGAATAACAGGGCTGTCCTGTTCAGGACACTTTGATTTTCTTTTGGTATCAAATAAGGTTTACTGTAAACAAGTATTGATGCAGTGATACGGGTTCCTTAAAAGACAGAAGGCAAACATGGGATGGAAACTTCACAACAAGAGCAGGAAGCTGATATACAACATACTCTCATTACTGAAAGAAATGTAGATTTACAGAACTTAATATTTTCCAAAAAAACCTTTATTTTCAGATATTAACACATACAACTGCAAATAAACTCTGTTACACAGCAAGAGCAAAGTTTTATATGTCTGTTTCATTTCCTCCTCCCTCGCCGCCCTCTGAAACCTCGCACAGAGCCGTGACCGAAGCAAACATTTGCGGGGACCCTGTGGGACAAGTACACGGATGTTTGTTTTTTTTTTAATCAGAATGTTTATTCCCCAAATTAGAAAGAACATCAGTATATATTGGAAAAATAAATTGCACAAGTGTATAAATTAATAACTTAGAGGTAATAGCTAAGTTTAATCTGAGAGGACTCTATTCTTATCTCACAGCTCTAATTCTGAGGTTACTTTTTACCACTCACACAGGCTGATGTGGTCTCACTTTTTGCAAAAGCAAAATATAAACTGACATTAAGATTCAGGACCATTCACACCCACCTGTAGGAGTATCGCGGCTTCATTGGCTCAGAGTTTGTATTCTCGGTGCTGTGAGATGCTGTAGAAGGTTCTGTGAGCTCCTCGGAGGACAGAGACTCTGCCACGGGAGAAACATCCTCCTCGAACGTGTGTGTCTCCATGGATTCGCCGTGCTCGGGTTGGTCATCACACAGAACCTCACACACACCCTCAGACTCACACACACTGTCTGCTACCTCCATGGACACGTCTGTCTGCTGCTGTCTCTTCTTTTCACTAGTGTCATTAACAAAACAATGAGAGCAGAGTTAGAATTAAAGATTCAATTTAATGTGAGCATGTTTTGCAACATGGTTTTGACTCAGAAAAACTTATAAATATTGGTGTACAAAATTCACATGAGCTGAATGTCAAAATAAAATATCACAACAATATCACAACTTTACTTTGTGTGTTATTTTATATACAAAGTAATATAATTAACATCAATTTAAACAGTTTAATTTGACAACTTTTATAAAGTACAGGCAGAGTATTCTTTCAATAGGATAAACCCAACAAAAAGACCTGGTTCTGGAACCTGTGTGACTATGGAAATGATTGTGATCCGACGGTAGATCACCTGTTTTACATATCGTCAGAATGGAAGATAGGAAAAAACAAAACAGTTTAGACTTCAGACCTCCTATGAACACTTAAGAATAATTTACCAGAAAGGACACTTCTGAACAGGATTTGAAGACAGGTGTCGGGAGCTTCAAACAATGGTACTGCAAATGTTAGAGAGGTGTCAGGCAGAAGCTCAGACATAAAACATCATGAAATATTTATGTGAAATCCAGATGAAATGTTGAATGGGGAATAATCTGTTTAAGCACAGGTCAGGTCAGTGGAGTATATTTAAGATTTTGGAAAAGTAAAAGGGTGTTTTACAAATGAGGAGAGTCATTTGAACTTATCTAAAGAATCAGAGGAAGATTTTCTACAAAGACTCTTTACAGTAAAACTCTATATTCAAAGTCCATGTGAGGTTTTGTGATTATTTTGGTGTCCCTTGTGGACAAAGCATAAACCCTTTTCACTTGTTGTCATGTTATCACCCACTAAAACTTTGTTACAGGTGTGTGTATTGATGCTTTATACCCTGTTGTCTTGACAAATGTAAATGAAATATTATTTGATAATTACCACAGTCTTTGTCTGTATCAAAAACCTTTTCATCAAAGCTCTTTAGGCTTACATGACATTAATGATATGATAAAAGGAAACACACAGTCTCTCTTTGACCTACCATATCTTGTCTCTGTGCAAGAATAGTAAAGAGCGAGTCGTGCCACTCCTGAATGTGAATATCCAGAAGCCGGGCACTTGGCAGGGAACGCCGGCAGGAGCAGCACACGTGTCTGTGCAGGGAGTTATAGTGGTGTTCATACTCCTCTAAAGTGCTAAAGACTGTACTGCAACCAGAGATGTGACAGGCAAACTCTGACACACTGTAAGGAGACAAGAGGAAAGCAGATTAACCACACCATAGGACATGTTGTTAGGTGTCTAAAGGAAAAGTTGTACAAAAAGCTTTACGTTTAACCTTCAACCTTTTAATGAGATTCATTTCAAAGTATAAAACATTTCATCTGTTGCACTGGGTTAAGACCTCTTAAACATGTTTACTGTTTTGTATTTGTTAACATGGATACTTTCTATCCTCTACAGTTTTTTTCTTTGGGACCACTTTGCTTAAAATGAAGTTGACTACCTGTTTTATTTTTGGTGATTATAAGCTATCTGGTATAAGCCTACAACAGCTCGCTCATTCCTTTTGAGCACACGTGAAAGAGCTTTCATAACTGACCTGAGTGTTGGTTTGTCGTCTGTCTCTGACATGTAGAGGTCTTGCAGATACATGTGTCTCTGGATATCTCCATCCTGTGGTAAGATTCACTAACAATGTATTAGGGCTGAACAATCTGCAGAAATCATCCAAGTGCAATTATTTCTTCCTATATTGCAATTGCCACTTATTGTGTGATTATTTTTAGGTTCACCATTTGATATGCTGTTAAGCCAGCACAAAAAAATAAATCATAAAGAAATAAAAATAGGTTTTTGTAAAGAAAAAAAATCCACAAAAGAATTTCTGTTTGCGTAAACAGGTACAACTAAAAATACTACAATATCATGAAAAAGTTTTTGTTTCTCATTTCAGAGATTCAAACAAAATATAGGCTCATTACACATTGAGTTAATTATTTCAAGTCTTCCTTTCTTGAAATTTTCATGATTATAGCTTACAGATAATGAAAACCCTAAATTCAGTGTTTCACAAAGGGAGAATATTCCATAAGATCAATAAAAAAAAAGAATTTTTAAAACAGAAGTGTCAGGCCACTGAAGAGTATTCATTTCTATGCACCAATTACTTTTTTTTGACTTTTAATGGCTTTTGTCCAGTCACCGAGTACGCATGTATTTATTTATTTTTATTTTGCTACTTTCCACTTTTTTAAAATCATAATGACAACAGAAACTTCAAAAATGACCCTGTTCACTTTTTATACACACACACTGATTACAAGCAAATAGATCACATGTGAGGATGGTTACCTTTAGTAGACATTCAAACACATTTGTGTAAACTTTTGTGCATTTATCAGACCAAAACCACCTGAGTTGTGTGTGTTAAAAAAAAAAAAAAAAAAAAAAAGCACTATGGAAATTTAGAAAATACAAGAAAATGTATTTCTGCCATGCTGCCATGCAGAACTTCTGCAGCACATGTAATCTACAACAGTGTGGTCTACCTGTTACCATCTAGTTGTCGTTAATAGTTACCTCAAACAGCTCATGGTCCTTGTGGAGTCGGATGAGCTTTGGGCTGAAGTTAAACGGGTTTCCCTCCTCTCCATCACCCAGCCTCGACTCCTGGATATTTCCAGGTGTATCAAAGCTTTTAACTAAAGCATTTCCTTCTGACAGGAGCTGGGTGAATTGTGGTTGCAGCATCTTTTCTATAGACCTTCATACGTTGTAGTAACTGCAACCATACTAAAGTGCTGCCATTGTTTTGAATGTAGCTGTCGCACAGTAGTGACGGAAACGCTAAACGATGTGCGCTGTCGCCACCACGTGGTCACATTAAACTTATACACCTTCAATTAACCACAATGTGCTCAAAGTACTACAAACATCGTCAAATGTTGAACTCCAGGGAAAAACAGGGTTCAAAGTGGTAAGTGTTTTAATTTCACCTCCCGAATTAGCATTTAGAAACAACCAATTCGGTGGTGATAACCTCATTTTAAGTTGTGGATTATGAATAAACAAATGTATGAAAGTGGGACCTTTTTTCAAGATCACTAAGTCCTCACAGAGTGTTTAATGGGCTGAAATCCAAGGGCGTTTTTAATTTACACATCTTGACCACTGTATATGGCAACAGCAGTGTGTTTTTTTCTTTTTTGACCTTTGGGGTCTATTTGATTGTTCTCTTTATCATATGCCTAATATTAGGCCTATTTGTAACTATCTTCATGTTGTTTCAACTTTGTCATGTTGCTAAAATGCTCATATCTAAGGAGGCTTTGTGATGAACACAGTCACTACCAGAAAGTTAAATCAGATTATTGATAGAAGAACATGTTTTTCTATTCATTTTTCCCCTCCAGGACATTTTTTTATTATCCTGCACGACTATTGGAGGTTTGAACATTAATAATTTCTGTACAAAGCGAGAGGTTTCAATAAGTGGCTTAGTGTGAGGAACTGATGAAGAAATTAACAGAGCTGTGTTAAAAAATTTTTTTTTAAAAATTTAAAAAAATCCTTAAATATGAATGGAAGGGTAAACTGGAGGTTATTTATTTTCAATTAATGTATTTTATTTCATTTGTTTTCAAATGTAATGTTTGGTTGACTTTAAATGACCTTTAAATGAAGTTACCATCCTGGTACAGCTTTGGACTGATTATATCTAAGTTCAGTGTGGTGCAGCACAGGGTTCACGAAGGAAGATTTTTGAACTGAAATTTTAAATTGGGCATGAAATTGATTTTGGTGAACTTTAATAAGATTAAAAAGTTGGCTGTCCAAAATAACTGACTTATTTTTGAAAATAATCCTGCACAGTGGAGCCCTGTGATGGTTCTGGCAACCTGTTCAGGTTGTTCCCCTGCCATGCTCCCATTGACATCTGGGATAGGCTCCAGCCTCCCTGTGACCCTTAAAGGATAAAGCTTTATGGATAATGGATGGAGGGATGTACAGCCGGTACCAAAGGTTACTGTTCCAATGAAAAGCCACTGGACCCTCCTTAGAGATTCAAATTTTACTCATTTTTCTTACGGTGTACGTGTGGGGATTACGTTGTATTAATTTCCTAAAAAGAACAGACCAACTAAGTGTGATCATTTGATCATTTAAGGGTGATTAACTGTTAGAGAGTTTTTAACTCCTTTTGTACAGCAAGGGATAAATCCTTTGTCGTGTAAGTTAAGTTTTCAGATTTTAAAACTCTCGCACATAGGAAACATAGCATCTATCTTCACTGTAATTCTACTGTAAATGTTATTGATGTATTTATGCCAACATTTAGCTCACCAGCAAAACCTGAACTGTTGACATACAAACTGGAACTATTCCACTAAAAAAAGAAATCTGGATCCGGATCAGAGTACAGCTTGGATGGCAGATATTTTCCACTCTCTTATAATGTCAGTGGTTCCAGGAGCAGATGGGTCTGGACCGGAGAGGAGC
The DNA here is from genome assembly GCA_008086565.1 of Thalassoma bifasciatum. Taxonomy (NCBI): domain Eukaryota; kingdom Metazoa; phylum Chordata; class Actinopteri; order Labriformes; family Labridae; genus Thalassoma; species Thalassoma bifasciatum. The sequence continues at coordinate 682,393 of RPOG01000135.1, forward strand.
TAACACAACAGATGANACAAAGTAATATAATTAACATCAATTTAAACAGTTTAATTTGACAACTTTTATAAAGTACAGGCAGAGTATTCTTTCAATAGGATAAACCCAAGTTTTTCTGGACCAAGACCTTGGACACACTGATACCTTTACTAACACTAGGCTGCCATCTAGTGGACAAAATGTATAGCAGTCTTACCTTCTATCCTTTTTTGTTTTGTCAAATCTGAAGTCTGGAGGATACTTGTGAATTCTTATTAAATGGTCTTTCCTGTGAAGACTTGTCCTAAACTTCTGTCCACAGCCCTCGACCAAACAATGGTACTGCAAATGTTAGACAGGTGTCAGGCAGAAGCTCAGACATAAAACATCATGAAATATTTATGTGAAATCCAGATGAAATGTTGAATGGGGAATAATCTGTTTAAGCACAGATCAGGTCAGTGGAGTATATTTAAGATTTTTGAAAAGTAAAAGGGTGTTTTACAAATGAGGAGAGTCATTTGAACCTATTTAAAGAATCAGAGGAAGATTTTCTACAAAGACTCTTTACAGTAAAACTCTATATTCAAAGTCCATGTGAGTTTTTGTGATTATTGTTACAGATGTGTGTATTGATGCTTTATACCCTGTTGTCTTGACAAATGTAAATGAAATATTATTTGATAATTACCACAGTCTTTGTCTGTATCAAAAACCTTTTCATCAAAGCTCTTTAGGCTTACATGACATTAATGATATGATAAGAGGAAACACACAGTCTCTCTTTGACCTACCATATCTTGTCTCTGTGCAAGAATAGTAAAGAGCGAGTCGTGCCACTCCTGAATGTGAATATCCAGAAGCCGGGCACTTGGCAGGGAACGCTGGCAGGAGCAGCACACGTGTCTGTGCAGGGAGTTATAGTGGTGTTCATACTCCTCTAAAGTGCTAAAGACTGTACTGCAACCAGAGATGTGACAGGCAAACTCTGACACTCTGTAAGGAGACAAGAGGAAAGCAGATTAACCACACCATAGGACATGTTATTAGGTGTCTAAAGGAAAAGTTGTACAAAAAGCTTTACGTTTATCCTTCGACCTTGTAATGAGATTAATTTCAAAGTATAAAACATTTCATCTGTTGCACTGGGTTAAGACCTCTTAAACATGTTTACTGTTTTGTATTTGTTAACATGGATACTTTCTATCCTCTATAGGTTTTTTCTATCGGACCACTTTGCCTTAAATGAAGTTGACTACCTGTTTTATTTTTGGTGATTATAAGCTATCTGGTATAAGCCTACAACAGCTCGCTCATTCCTTTTGAGCACAGGTGAAAGAGCTTTCATAACTGACCTGAGTGTTGGTTTGTTGTCTGTCTCTGACATGTAGAGGTCTTGCAGATACATGTGTCTCTGGATATCTCCATCCTGTGGTAAGATTCACAAACAATGCATTAGGGCTGAACAATCTGCAGAAATCATCCAAGTGCAATTATTTCTTCCTATATTGCAATTGCCACTTATTGTGTGATTATTTTGAGGTTCGCCATCTGATATGCTGTTAAGCCAGCACAAAAAATAAATCATAAAAAATTAAAAGTAGGTTTTTGTAAAGGAAAAAAAAAATCACAAAAGAATTTCTGTTTGCGTAAACAAGTACAACTAAAAATACTACAATGTCATGAAAAAGTTTTTGTTACTCATTTCAGAGATTCAAACACAATATAGGCTCATTACACGTTGAGTGAATTATTTAAAGTCTTCCTTTCTTGAAATTTTCATGATTATAGCTTACAGACAATGAAAACCTTAAATTCAGTGTCTCACACAGGGAGAATATTCCATAAGATCAATAAAAAAAATGAATTTTTAAAACAGAAGTGTCAGGCCACTGAAGAGTATTTACTTCTATGCACCAATTACTATTTTGTGACTTTTAAAAGCTTTTGTCCATTTAAGTCACTGAGTATGCAGCTTTTTTTGTGCTACTTTCCACATTTCTTCCCCAATTTCCAAGCCTTTTCACCAATTTCTGCCCATTTTTGTCACATTAAATTTATTTCTATGGCTACTTCCTGCTGCTTATGCCACTTTTTGCCACCTAGAATGTTCCCCTTGGAAAGGTACAGTTGTGTCTAAAAGTTTACACATCTCCAGCATAATTTTCTGATTTTTTTTTTTGGTCTTCTCTCAGAAAATATGAATGACAACACAAAAATCTGCCTGTCCCCATCCCGTTGGGTGAAGACATTTATTAACAAACAACTGTCTTTACTCTTTTTAAATCATAATGACAACAGAAACTTCAAAAATGACCCTGTTCATTTTTTATACACACACACTGATAAGAAGCAAATAGATCACATGTGAGGATGGTTACCTTTAGTAGACATTCAAACACATGTGTTAACTTTTGTACATTAATCAGACCAAAACCACCAGAGTTGTGTGTGTGTGAAAATTTTTTTTTTTTTTTTTTTTGCACTATGGAAATTTAGGAAATTCAAGAAAATTTATTTCTGCCATGCCGAACTTCTGCAGCACATGTAATCTACAACAGTGTGGTATAACTGTGAACATCTAGTTGTCGTTAATAGTTACCTCAAACAGCTCATGGTCCTTGTGGAGTCGGATGAGCTCTGGGCTGAAGTTAAACGGGTTTCCCTCCTCTCCATCACCCATCCTCGACTCCTGGATATTTCCAGGTGTATCAAAGCTTTTAACTAAAGCATTTCCTTTAGACAGGAGCTGGGTGAATTGTGGTTGCAGCATCTTTTCTATAGACTTTCATACGTTGTAGTAACTGCATCCATACTAAAGTGCTGCCATTGTTTTGAATGTAGCTGTCGCACAGTTATGACGGAAACGCTAAATTACGTGCGCTGTCGCCACCACGTGGTCACATTAAACTCATACACCTTCAATTAACCACAATGTGCTCAAAGTACTGCAAACATCGTCAAATGTTGAACTCCAGGGAAAAACAGGGTTCAAAGTGGTAAGTGTTTTAATTTTACCTCCCGAATTAGCATTTAGAAACAACCAATTCGGTGGTGATAACCTCATTTTAAGTTGTGGATTATAAATAAACAAATGTATGAAAGTGGGACCTTTTTTAAGTCCTCACAGAGCTTTTCATGGGCTGAAATCCAAGGGCGTTTTTAATTTACACATCTTGACCACTGTATATGGCAACAGCAGTGTTTTTTTCTTTTTTGACCCCTGGGGTCTATTTGATTGTTCTCTTTATCATATACCTAATATTAGGCCTATTTGTAACTATCTTCATGTTGTTTCAACTTTATCATGTTGCCAAAATGCTCATATCTACGGAGGCTTTTTGATGAACACAGTCACTACCAGAAAGTTAAATCAGAGTATTGATAGAAGAACATGTTTTTCTATACATTTTTCCCCTCCAGGACATTTTTTTTTATTATCCTGTACGACTATTGGAGGTTTGAACATTAATCATTTCTGTACAAAGCGAGAGGTTTCAATATGTGGCATAGTGTGAGGAACTGATGAAGAAATTAACAGAGCTGTGTTAAAAAAATAAATAAATAAATAAAAAAAATCCTTAAATATGAATGGAAGGGTAAACTGGAGGTTATTTATTTTCAATTTATGTATTTTATTTCATTTGTTTTCAAATGTAATGTTTGGTTGACTTTAAATGACCTTTAAATGAAGTAACCACCCTGGTTCAGCTTTGGACTGATTATATCTAAGTTCAGTGTGGTGCAGCACAGGGTTCACGAAGGAAGATTTCTGAACTGAAATTTTAAATTGGGCATGAAATTGATTTTGGTGAACTTTAATAAGAATAAAAAGTTGGCTGTCCAAAATAACTGACTTATCTTTGAAAATAATCCTGCACAGTGGAGCCCTGTGATGGTTCTGGCAACCTGTTCAGGTTGTTCCCCTGCCATGCTCCCATTGACATCTGGGATAGGCTCCAGCCTCCCTGTGACCCTTAAAGGGAAAAGCTTTATAGATAATGGATGGAGGGATGTACAGCCGGTACCAAAGGTTACTGTTCCACTGAAAAGCCACTGGACCCTCCCTAGAGATTCAAATTTTACTCATTTCTCTTACGGTGTACGTGTGGGGATTACGTTGTATTTATTTATTTCCTAAAAAGAATAGACCAACTAAGTGTGATCATTTGATCATTTAAGGGTGATTTAACTGTTAGAGATTTTTTAACTCCTTTTGTACAGCAAGGGATAAATAGAAACAGCACATTCAATTCAAAAGTCTAAAATTTTGAGAGCGTGTATCCTTTGTATCGTAGATAGAAGTGACATTAAGATGACATTTACAATAACTACATAAATACGGTTGTAAATCGAGTGGTCGTTTTGGACTTGACAACTGTATGTTTGACCTTGATAAGGTGATTTTTTTCTTTAGACCTAGGCCTAGTCTCATGAGCTTGGATGGCAGATATTTTCCACTCTCTTATAATGTCAGTGGTTCCAGGAGCAGATGGGTCTGGACCGGAGAGGAGCTAACACAACAGATGACAGACGGTGGTCTCTGGAACCCGCCTCACAGACGACAGCCTGACTTACTGCTCTGATCTGGTCCATCCTGTGAGATACTGTCCTCTGCTATGAACTAGGCCAGGTTGACATCCATCCGCCTGTATACGCCTGTGTCCATTTACACAGTTTAAAATAAATCAAATCAACTTTACTCAGCTGACCAAATCAAGCTTTCAAAGTGTGCAGAACAATGTTGTTGTCTTTGACAGCATTACAAAAAAAAAAAAATCTTTACAAGATTAGATGAAGACTTGATCTATGACCTCTGCCTACAAAGTAAAGACTTGTTGCATTTTGTTTTGTTCTTGCTACATTTTGGGCTCGGTACTTTTGTTACATTCTCGACAAGTTATGAAATTGCGGGTTTGATTACATTTTTTGAAATTACATTTCAGGTCATTGTTAGATATGGGACTCTAACATGTCTTCTTTGATGACTTATTTTTACATATGAATATTTGAACATTTTTAATTTCCTTTAAAACGTAACTGAGTTTGTTTTGAAAATTATGCTCCTTATTTGTATTTCTATGCAATAACTCCTCCCCTAAAATCATACTAGTTCGGAAATGATTTGGCAGCACACTTGCAATACCTTTGTGGCCCACAGGTTGGGAATCACTACTGAGGAATAGAAACTACAAGAAAAGCCTGAGTACTTTATTTTCAATCATTTTCATTTGTTTATTTTCCTTTTTCTGTTTTTTCTTTTATTTGACAAGTGTTTACTTATCTTTGATTTACTTTATTTTCATTTATCTTGCTTTCATTCTGTATTTTGCAATTTGAGTTGATTGCATTGAATATGCACCATCAGATCTCAATGCTGCATTGTTTGTATTTGTAACTTTGTTCGTAAAAAATGAGTTCAAAATGATGAAAAAATCCTTAACATCCTTTTTTCTGCCTGTTGAAAATAATGAACCGTGTGAAAGCACCTGCATCCATGATTTTTTTCCTGCATGGGAATTAAAATGTCATTATAATGTAGAAAAACACACTGCAATTTAGTGCAATATTAGTACAACTGATAAAAGTTGGTCCCTTCATAAACATAGAGTGTTTTCTTGTGAAGTTTTCTTGCAGTGACTCACTCTCTCTCTCTGCAGGTTACAGCCCGGCGTAACCAGCCAGCAGATCCAACCACCGGGGCTCAACCTAACCTGCTTCCCCAACGCGTGGAGCTACATTTGATTGACTCATGATCTGACCAATCACGCGCCTACTTCCTTATCCTGGCCGGCCAATCACGTCCCCAGAACTCGTACACATAATTTACGGCGCACTCACTGTAGGTTGAGCCGTGTGAGGTCCATAGAAATTTGACAGCTTCACAGGTGAGACACCCGTCCAGAGGCTGTTTCACTTTACATCTCAGTTTTTCCCCTCGGAACACTATTCACTGTGAGCCTGGGGTTGCCACAGTCAAAAAACAACCATTCGAAGTCAAACCACTCCGGCAGCATGAGCAAAAAGAAAAAGGACTGGAAGACTGAGAAAGGTAAGGCTTGTTTTGGGGGGAATGAGGCTATCATCATCTCCATGGCAGACAGCATGAATTGTAAGCATGCCAGGAGATTGACAGCTACTCGTTCTGTCCTCTCCGTCTTTTTATCACACTACTCTGCGTCTGGAGGATTATTTAATCCCATTATTTTGACTGTACAGATGTTGCGCCTCTGTTTGGCTGCCGTTATTTATGTTTCACTTTCGCCCCATGCTTGCCTATTAGCTTACAGTTCAGGTTCCCACCGATGTATCGCGGATCGTTATTGAGCAGTATTATAGTCCCGACCCAAAGGAAGAAAATCTAGGTTTAAAGACTATTATTTAATCTCAGGGTACTCTAGTTTTAAGGCTTTATATCAACTCAGCAGAAATGAGCTGGAGCAAGGAGTTTCACTCTAATATTATGGTACAGCTTTATGTGGTTCGTCTGTTGAATAAAGGACACGTGTAGTGATGATATTCAGTTTCGATTCTGCGTTTCCAGGACATTATTGAAACCTACCAAATGTCAGTTTTTAAGCATTATGCAAATTCACGTGTGCAGATCTAATTTGTTAACAAAAGACCACACCAGTACAGCAAAACATCAAATACAGGAGCCCAGAGTGGACATGCATTCATAGGCAATTCCTCAACACTTGCACGTGCACTTTTAGCCTTGTGAACTTGAATTTGAAAAAGTTATCCAAAAATTGCAGTGCTGTGGTGGTGGAAATGACTGTGATACTGTGCCATATTTTGGATAAAAAATAATATTGATGGCTTCCTCACATTAAACACTATAATGTATCTGAATTATTTTATAGACACTTAATTCAGATACATTAACAATTCTCAAATTAATCACATTTTTGAACATTATTTTCATTGTTCAAGTTTAAAAGTCTGCGTGTGCAACAAGGAGAAAACAGTGATTTTGACACCTGTAAGGATATTGAAAAGTATGGAAAAAATCATAGTAGGAAGGTGGAAAAAAAAATTAAAGTTGTTTTATTGTTGGTGTGACAAAGAAAGTGGAATTTGTATAGAATTATGCGTATTTTTTAAAATATTGCCCAAGTACATAAAAGTGCACCTAGCCTAAGAATCACCCTCATACATTTACCGCCTGTTATCACGTTAAAAAGAATACTTCAAAGGACTGTGAGGATTTTTTAAGTGATCTTGAAAAAGTCTTATATCCAGATATATGCCCAATTTTAAAGAGATTATCAGCACTAAAATAGGTCATTTCTAAATGCAATTTCTCAGCTTCCCGGTTGGGTCAGACTGGACTGGATTGATTTATGACTTGTTAAAGTCTCTATGACGATGCAATGATGCGTGACAAAGTTTTTAGAATGAGAAGAGAGATGTGTGTTTTTCTCTGCTGAAAATGATTTCTGTGATTTATTTAGTGGCAATAGTGGAAATAGGAACTGGACTGTCTGACAGAAAAGGGGCAGAAGAGCATAAGTTAGCTCAACAGGAGAGTGATAGACCATGGGCTAAAGGCTAAAACACAGGTGATAAAGTTCATTCTCTGCTCTGCTTGTATAACTGCGGAACATAAACAGGATTCACTAACGTCACTCGGTATCAATATGTCTCAGAGCACTGGGCTGTGAGAAGTGCTAAATGTAGCCGGTTATCAAGCTATGTGCAAACTAACAAAGTTTGCTGTCACATTTCAAGCAACAGTGCAAAGAAACTGTTGATATATACATTACCTCGTTGGGTTGTATCTGGAGAAAATTTGTCATGGACAAAGAAAAGAACAGTTAAAAGTAAGATCCAGTCTACTTTCACTTTCAGTGTCAAAACATTTACATCCACTCCACATGGATTCTCCTCAGTCACTTTTAAAGTTTTATTTTTATTACAATCTTGGCTCATTATTTCTTCAACTTTTGGACAACAAAGCTAGGTTACCTAATATAGCTCCCAAATGTATTGCATTATCTGAAGGCAAATTTTATTTTAAAAACAGACCATGATTATCCCATATTGAGGAATAGGCTAGGCTAACTTTGGGATTTGTTTTAGAGTTATGAGCATCCGATGTGTAGTCAAGATCTCAAAAAGGAACTGAAATTTACCTTTTTTCATCACAGCATGGAAAGTTTATTTACATAGCACATTTTGGCAATAAGGCAATTCAAAGTCATTCACACAAATCTCAAAACAATCATTAAAATGGTCAACATTTATAGAAAAACATTTAAAAGGCAAAAAGCTGAAAATGTATTTGATTATAATAATAGATTTTAAAATGTAAGCACATAAGTTACTGTCCAGACTTGTGCAATGAAATAGATATTAAATATTCTAATAAAAAGCAGCTATGAAAAAGTTTGTCTTCAGCCTGGATTTGAAGGAGCTGAAAGTTTCAGTAGACTTTACTATTCCTCTGAGTTTGTGTGTTTGAAGTATAAAAGCTGAATGCGGCTTCTCAATGTTTGGTCCCAACTCTGGGGACAGAAAACAGACCTGTTCCAGATGACCTGATCAGTCCCGACGGTTGGCAATGAATCAGAAAATCACTGATATATTTTGCCCTAAATCATCCAGAGCTTTATAGATAAGCAGCAGTATTTTTGTCTATGTATTAAAACCTATTTTCTGACTTCCAGTGTAAATCAAAGTGTACAACATTGAACAACAAATTAAATAAAATGTAGATTGCATGTCTGCTTCGGGCTTCCAAAGTAAACAAATTGAATCCCACTGAACAAACTAACATATTAACCAATAAAACTACTCAGAGTCCTGGGGGCAGGTGTAGTTCAGCTTGTAAAAACTGCCACATGAACTTGCAACAATACTTGAAACACTACTTGCAGGTTCAATCATTCAAACAAGGCCTCATTTCCTTTCCGTCTTCAGCAATCCTATCAAAATAAAAGCCAAGGAGCCAAAAAATAAACTGAAAATATATTGGGTGCTAGACTGTCTAGCTCTCAGTTGTTCTCAAAACAGTTCAGCACAGGTGAGTTGGCTGATTTTAATGCATCTGAAGCTCTTCCCATCCAGGAAGCAGTGAAGCTGGTGTTGAAGAGTCAGAGAAGATGGGGATTTAAATTTCACACATATAGTTTTTCTCCTTCCATTTGTGGAAAAAACAGCGTTTGCTTTTTGAGTTGAAAATGATGCTCTTTGTAGCTAACATATTGCTATGCTGTAGCCAAACAGCTGTCATGCTGTGAAGAGGTGCAGCCAAGGTTTACTCCTTGTAGGCTGACTGGCCACGACTAATGCCATCCGGAAACTATGGATGGTCATTCATCATTCCGAAAGGGGGAAACAGATTCAAAAACCAGCTATTTTGACTGTCTTGTAACAGGCTGGTAGTTGCTGTCTCTGCAATTGATTATCTACTTCAGTTTCTGTCCTTCAGATTGTAAAATAATATCAAGTTCAGAAGTGATGGGCATAGAAGAGGACTGAATCCTTCAAAATTAGCAGCAAACTAACTGTAAAAAGACATTTATCCACAACACCTTGGTTGCAAACATTGCAAATAAGTAATTTTCGACAGTTAAACTTTACTTAACTAAAGATGGAAAGAGGAAAGAGTGAAGGAGTTTACTTCACACTGTTTTGATACTTGAAAACATTATTTGGACAAACATTTTAATTTTTTCCTAAGATACTTTTGGTCTATTTATACCTCTTATTATGCCTCTTGCTGCATTAAATCAACGAAACAGAGCGTCAGTTAGGTTTGAAGGTTGTACTAGAGGACAAAGATGATGCATTTGCTCAAGATTTATTGTACTCTTTAATTTAAGCACTTGTCTAATTAGTTTCACAGACAGAGACCATTGCCTGTGACCCTTTCTGCTCTCAGGCCTTTAGAAAAGCATGTGTACTGCTTTTATATTATCTGACTGTATAGAACAGTCCAGCTTCATTCAAGTGGCAAATCAAGTTGTGTCAATGAAAGTTGAGCTTCAGGCTTCTGTGCGTTAATACGCTCAAAGTCTTCAGGTAGGTAGTAATGTGCAACAAATATGATGTGTTGTTTACTATTGCTTGAGTTCGGGTCAGAAAATTATGTTGCAATCTAATGTTTTACAAATAACATGTGAGCAAACATTTTTATGAATGTCCTCAGTCTGCCTTGTTTTTGTGTCAGACATAAGATTACTTTCAGACTTATTGCAACTTTAGTGAATGAGTTTTTCTGGTTTTCCAGATAATTAAACAGTTTATTCAGACACCACATGAATGCAGAGTGGAAACCATCAACAAACATTTTAGCTGCAGGGATGATATTGTTGAGCAATATTCCCAGATCATGTCACAGCTGCCAAATGAACTGGTTCAGACTAATTCTGAGTCAGGATGTTGTGTGTGAGAAATCTCCCCCTGTGGGTCGATGTTCCTCAGATGCATGATGGGGTTCTCTTGACCCTGCAGTAATGATGTGTTTGACCCTGTGTATTCGTTTATCCCAGAAAAACTACACCACAGAAAAGTGGTTTGGAGCAGAAACAGTCATACAATATAAGGCGAATGCCGGGTTAAAACGCCTCATGTGCTGGGTCAAGTGCAACTTGTGCTCTGTAGAGGTCAGTTTGACACAGACAAGGGTCATTTTTAACTCAGTGGTCTGAAGTTTTGTGTGAGACAAAACCCATTTTCAAAATATTGTTAAAAGTCTCGGCTGACGATTCATTTGCATCAACTTTTCTTTCCAAATGGCGCAGATCAGTCACCTTCTCATCATCAAGCCAGTTGACACGCAGCCAAGTTTTTTGGAGTACATGGAAACGTTTTTATAATGCCTATTAAAACTTTCCAGGAAATGGCAGCCATTCATTTTAGCCAGACATCGTTGGAGCAGGTAGCATCACAGACGGCACATCAAAGCAATTCAGATGTTTTTTTCAGAGCACAAACTCTCTTGTTCCAATTGCAAGGGATAAGGGAATGTAAAAGTTTCAAGAATTCAGAAAATTGAAGAGACTGAATATAATTGTTTTCCAATTGTTGTATGGTTGGGCTGGGAAACAAATCGCAAAATAGATGAAATGACAATATTGCCTGCCGCAATATTGTAATCTCAGATAGAATAATATTTTTTTAACCTCAAATGTGCCAGAACATCAGATACATTTCTTGCAGTTGGTTTTTTATGCTCTTTACCAGCGGTACTCAACCCATCTCAACCAAAGAGCCAAATTGTGAAAACTTTCTTTGTAAGAGAAAGGAAATTGGTCAAAAAGCAGCAAAAAATTGGGAGAAAACTTGAAATTTGTTAGAATGAAGCAAGAAAAAAAGGTCCAAAAATGGCAAAAAGGTTGAAAAGCAACTAAAATGGGCCAAAAGAAGTCATGGATAGCATAAAAAAACTAAATAAATTTATGGGTTGATATCATGCCATAAGTAGTGTCAGTGTTCATTTCCAAGAGGAGTTACAGCAATTAATGAAATGAGGAAACATTAAAGAGGAATATAAATAAAATAAAAAAGACCCCATAAATTTAGGAGTCATGTGACAGGCAGTCATATCGCCTTTTTTGTCTCATAGTTTGAATTTAGTTCAAGAAAGTCTGCTGCATTTGCAACTTCCCTTCCTGTTTTGAACTCATTAGGTACAGAGAAGTCTTATGGGACCTCACATCAGTGATGTTGTGGCTCTGGTAACATGATCTGGTAGACGCTCATATTTAATAAAGTCCATCGTGCTCTCAAAGCTTTGGGATTCCTCAACGACTAAAAGTTCAACGGAGTGACAGTGCACTTTAGTGTAGTCCTGAGCTGTGCTGTGTTCAAACCTCAGAACAGCCTTTTTATTCATCCATGTAGAATAAAAGCAGCCCTGGGAATGGCAGGAGCAGGCAGAAGGGAGATGAATACGTAAGGGATGGAACGAATCTCCCTGACTGCAGAATTATCTCAAAGTCTGACCTACTGTGAGATTTTGCTTAAAGATGACCGAAAGAATCTTGTATTTTACTCCAAGATATAGTCCACTCTCATTTCCTTGAGCCTTCAGTCGTGAGGGAGCTCCTTTGAATAAATAGTACAGAGTCCTTATGATGTAAGGAAGCGTTTCATCCGACAAGAATCAAAGCTTACACCTCTACATTTTGTTGTAAGAAGAGCCAAATATAGTCATCTATCATCCTGCTTTTCTGCAGTGTCATATCATAATGAGTTAGCTTCAACTGCTCTACAAAAAGGACGTTTTAATTCACCAAAGCTCACACTGGGATATTTATACGGTGAATATTTCACACATAATTAAGATGAAGCCTGTTTTGCAGAACAGCTCAGTGTTGTCTGCAGGAAGCTGAAGAAAGTTGAGGCTCTTTTGCAGCCAGAAGAAATGAACACAAGGACACAAGCAGTGAGAGCCCAAGAGAGATGCAGCAGTGCACAGGTTAAACAGCATCTGGGATGTGCTATGATAAAGTGATGCCTGCCAGTTTGTTTTTTGTTGGAATTTGTTTTAAAATCAAATAAATTAAATTCAAACACTGGCCTCATCTTTCTGCATAGAGCTGAGGCAGAAGAGCTTAAATGTGGACAGCAAAGACAAAAGAAGTTTCTCTAGTTGCATCAAAGATAAACTGGATAAAATAATGGATGCTGTGCCTGTTTAAGCAGTTGTTGGTTAGTCTACTGTCTTTTGAAGCCTGGGTTTGACATTTTAGCAGTTGGCAGGTTGTTCTCAAGCCAAAAATGACCATGTTGAGGAGTGAGGGTGGGGCTGGGAGGCAGTGTGTAGTTGGCAAACATCAACCACTAAGACCACAATATCCAATCTTCCTGTTTATTAATATCTAGCATTCACCACAGGTTTCCTCCAGAAGAAGCTGATTGGCCACACCCAGCTTTCATCTTACAGTGTATTAATTGCGGCACAATCATGTTCTAAATGATGTGTGCATTTACATTTTCTGTCAAGTGCACAAACAAAACCGGTGTATATTTACTAACTTCTCACAAAACTACAGTTTGGCTGTGTACAGGCTGTAAAGCTTTTCTGCAGAAACAAGACAATTAAACAGCTGACATTGACAGCTTTAATGAATGTTTTTATCATGATGTGAAAATGTGAGAGTTCAAAACACATATTAGAGGACATAAAACTAGATTTAAGTTATTGAATGGGGCAGAAAAGGAAAAAGTTTGTGCATTCAAATAGCTCAGAATGTAGGATAAGAAGTATTTGGGGCTAAAAGATGGTTGCAGGTGAAAATATTCCTAGATCCTGCCTTAAAAAACCCCTGATATTTTGATTTAATTATTCTTCCTTGATTCAAACACTCAATAACCTCAAAAACCCAGGCCCAAGAGGCATATATTCTGGCTGGAAGGGGCCTAATCTGTTTTACACCCCGAGGTTTAGTCAGACAGGGGTTTAATTTGACTTGTTTCACTGGGTCCTGTTTTCTCCTTTACTTCTGTCCTGTGACTCTGCGAGCCAGAAGAGGATTTCGATGCACAAAGCCTGACAGGAAAGTGAAGAAATGATCATCGGATTCTATCTCTACATAAATGTTGGTTGTGTCAAAATCTGTCAGTATGCAACAATACAAGAGTGGAGAAAACCATTGTCTTTGAGGTGAAGAAACTGGTTGTTTATGACGTTGCTTGAGAAAGAAAACTTAAAAAAAAACTTCCTTGTGTGATTTTGACCAAATAAAATAAGGCATTTGTTTCAATTAGCCTTCATTACCACAGGTGGCACCAAAGAGGACAGAAAAGGATTCCTGAAGTTGTGTTTTTACATATTTAATTTCCTACTGATAATTCAGCAGAAAACAACTGGTGAGAGAAACAAAGATACTGACAATACAAGCTCAGCAGATTCATCTTTGATATGAAACTTTAGTGAAAGCATGACTTTGTCACCTGAACATTTCTTAATTGGCCTCCTCCTTTTGTTTAATTGTTTTCAATTGGTCTTTGATCTAGCTTCATCACCGCATGAAAAAAGTCATAAACTGTAAATAGAATGAACAGTGCGGCTCCGCCTTTTACTGTTGCAAGGCTTTGAAGCTAAAAAGAAAAACCTGTCACAGGAACCACCGTTGTGCAGCCAGAGTCTGTACAGTACAGAATCTGAGTGGAGCCAGCTGACAAATCAGTGAAAAATATATGTTTTTATTTTTTTTGCTTTAAGAAGTCCAATCAATGTTTTGTCCCTCTCTTTCTGAAGTTTCTTTCCATTCCCTAAAAAACTACTGAAGAGCAGCTGTCAATCATCATAAAACTTAACTTAAAACCCAGTTTTTGATGTCTAATAACTCATGAAAAAAATGACTTCTCTGAAAAATGAGGACTTAAACACAATGAAGCCAAACAATACCTTGGTATCATCATAGCATAAGGGTGTAAGAAACAGTTTTAACTGGCGTATTAATTTTCTAAAGTTTCACCACCCCTAATCTGGAGTGCATTACGAATTTTGTCCCATACTGCAGCCAGTTACCATGGGGAGAAGTTTTTTGTGGAGACTTCAGTTTCAGCTAAGTGTCATGGCATCCATTGATTTTACAGTCGGTGATAAAACTCAACAATCATCTTATTTTACAGAGAGACTGCTCCGTCTGGATCGAGAGGAGAGACGCAAGGACTACCGCCGTCAAGACTTCATATCCCTGGACAAGATTCCAACCTGGAGAGAGGACAGCAAATGTGAGATGGGCAGCTGATAGTTTACATAAAAATCTAAACACAGCCTGTTAAAAAATGTATGTCACAAATTGTTTGCCATTTTATGTAATTTTTGACCCTTTCCCAGTCCATCAAAGCAAAGGCTACGATTCTGAGCATGTGTGAAATTGTTCATTTATTCTTGCAAGATACTGTTAACTTTTTTTCCATAATTGTGTCTTAATCTTTCTTCAAGTGATATTTTTAATGCCTTCATTCTGAAAGGATATAACTGTGAGCAGCAAACAAACAGAATAGGCAGGGTGGAGAGTTACATGTGGAGAGAGAGAAAGTGGAGAGTTACATGCTGGAAAATAGTTGCAGGTTTGAATAAAGCCCAGACAACTCGCATGAGGAATAAAGTCTTTGAACATCAGGTTCATAACTTGACTGTTGGAACAAACCAGGGTTTGTCTAAAATTGTATGTTTTATTATGGCTGTAATTAAACCATAGTTTTACAATCATATGTGCTTCGTTAGCCTAATAAAAACAATATGCCGCTTTATCATGGTCCAAAGAAGTGAATGAAGACCAAGGTAACAACTTTACATGTACTATAATCATATCCATTGGGAAAAAGAGACCAAAGACATTTGACCGATCTAATTGTTGGTCCTGGTTTAACATGCACTATATGTAAACTCATCCTGCAGAAGGATCATGTTCTGCATGACCAAACAGATTCCAATTAGGGCTTTAAAACACACAGCACTCTAATATACAGTTACAGTAATGTGTCCAACAAACATAAAACCAACAGAGATCACAGTTATTACTCACTGAAGGGAAGTAGACAGGCATATGTTGTTTTCTTTCCTCTACATTAAATTAGATGAGGTATAATAACTTTTATGGATGTTTGGATGGCTTTAAGCTGATGCACTTTCCGTGAGAACTGGCATTCTTCACTGCCTTTACGGAAATGATAACACACATACAAATGAAAAGTTAAGATGAAAACTCACATCTGCAATCCTGATAGTCAAACCATTACATCTTCATCACATTTTCATGTATTTTAGATTAATTTCTGTGCAATGTCGCTGTATAGGAAAACCCACATTTTATCTTAAGGAATATAATGTGTTTTTTTCAAAGTGCACACAAAGTTGACTTTCTGTCTTGTTGACTGCTCTGTCTCTGTCTTTGATCTCCAGCCGATGAGAAAGAAGAAGGGAAGGAGCTGACAGGTGGCGGAGGTCTGAGTGAGAAAGTGTCTCTCTACAAAGGGGACATCACTGTCTTGGAGGTGGATGCCATCGTCAATGCTGGTAAGGCTTTGAATGCCCGTTGACCTTTGTGTGCTGCTGGGTTGAGTTTGCCTCTTGAGAGGAGCTCTGCTCTCAAATTGTCGTCCTTGGCTGCCCTCTGCTGTTGAAATCAAGGAGTTGCCTGGTTTGAATTTTGTTTTGCACAAACACTGGGTTGATTGAAGGATGTTTATCTCGACATCGACTCAGTCATGAGTGATGTTTTGAGTCTTAATTACTCATTTTCAGAGATTCTCCTTATTCCAACCCTTTCTCCTTCATGGTGAGACACAAGCTTATTCACTGAATGAGGCATGAGTGTGGTATATTCGTCCTGTCTTTATTATTCATGTCGAGTCTGTACAATGCAAACAAGATTAGTGGTCACATTAAATGCTGCTGTTGGGGAGAAATTGAAAGGATTTATTATGGTGAGGGAAAAAAGGATGTTGAGGGAGAGAGTGTGCAGAAAATGCTTTTTCAGGGATGTGTTATGTAATTTTCTGCAGTCGCAACCTACACACACAGTCAGGGTGCTAAAAGATTGCTTTACCTGTTGCTTCTGCAGCTGAAGCTCAGGGACATTTTGCAGCTATAGAATGATATTGCCACAGCATTGACGTATATTGTGCTCTGGCTTTCTGCAGCCCTGTTTCATAACTTTTTCTTCATCCTGCAGCTCTTGCAAACACACAGAAATAGAAGTCTACTGAGCAGTGTGCATCCGGTGTGAAATTAATTCTCTGTAATTTATGCAAGATTAATAGATGTGAAAAACAGACTGCTCTGTTGCAGAAGGCTAATGAATTTAATCTATTATGTAAATACCAGTCCTGATGAGGATACAGTGACTCGACAATTCTTAATCATCCTCTGCTGCCTACTAAAGATAAAAGGTGGTTTAATGCATCTGCAAGCACTTTATGCATATCTGTGCCTTTGCAATTTTACCGTTTATCAACATTTTTACTGAAGTGTAGCATGAAAGAAGCCCACAGTTGTTGCACAAGTGCTGTAATTTGACAAGTCTACTTGATTTTTGATAACTTTAATATTTTTGAGATGAATTGTTGCGTGATGTTTGTATTCTTGCGATGATATGGACTGACAGGTACTCGTTGATTACATGTTGATTACTCTATTATATTGCCAGCAGCCCATCTTATGTCCTTTATAGTCAAATTAAGGTTAACAAACTGGATAAGGTGAGCCCTGTTTGTATCAAATAGAGCTCATCAAAATGGAAATGAGGTTCTGGAGGGAAGGTTGCATGTGTTTATATTAAACTGTTGAATACTAGTGTAACTAAGGCGGGCGTTTTACTTCGGTGGTTAATGCTGCCAGACATCCCGGCCCTGATTGAGCTGCATGTCGGCTAGGAGGCAATTCATTCTGTTTAGTGGGCTGTCAGAGGGTCTGAAAGGTTGGAGGGAGTGCTGAAACCTTTTATAATTTTCACAAGGTCTCAGCAGTTGGCCTTCTGCAGCTCTATTCATAGAGCAGGCCCAGTTTTCTTTGCACTGTTGTTTGGACTGATAAGAACATAACGGTGCGGGGCTGAGCTGTCCAGTTTTGTTTACCATCGTTGACGGCTCCGCTCAACAGCACAAGTATGTTCTGCATTTTAAGTTTGATATGAATGGAAACTTCCAGACTGCTTTTTTTAGTCTCCTGTTTTTACAGTATGACATTGTGTTTTATAAATGATAATTACAGAATGGTTTGGACGTGCTGTGGCTGCAGTGGCTCTTTTCCAGGTTTTAGTGAGTAACAGTTCCCAGCATGTGAACACACACTGCGGATGTTGGGTAACGAACACTGATAACATCTTTGAAAAGTTTGTTCCACTTCTTTTCTTTTCATCTTTTTTTTTCTCCGCCTCCAATCTGTAGCCTGCAGGACTTCCATTTTCTCATGCTGTTTTTAATTTAGGCTTGGTACCAGTAGACAGCTGTCTGTGAAGTGTGGCGCTTTCTGAAAGATGTGAAAGTAAGAAAGTCTGAAGGTTAATAAACTGCCAGAATGTCTTTTTCTCACATGAGCAAGACATGAAGTGCGGGGATATTAATTATGCAAATTGAAGGTTGGTGTGTTGGGTGTATGAAAACCAAAACAAAGACTGTACATTTCCTCTCCTTAAAAATCCACGCTACTCATTGCAACATTTTGTGTGTTCTCTGGACATGAACTGAGCCACAGAAGCACATTATATTGTGACCAACTTGTTCTCTTGTAAATTTTGAGAATCATTGACATTAAGGGAGAACACAAATGTGACTCCTTGATGTTTGTAGCATGGTGTAGTGTTGGGCCAGTCTTGGGTGGGCTGTAACAAGTGGCTATTAATACTGCCTTTAAAGTTGGGGTGTCTTTTTTTAAACCTTTTCACTTCTGATACTGTACAGATATTTCAGCCTTGAGTACTGGCCAATACCGTTATCGATCTGATCTGATATGATATGAGCTTTAAAACTTCCCCGTCTTTTTCTGACTCGAACATAAAAACACTGATTTCAGATGCATGTTGAAATCATCTTTTTTTTTTTTTTTTTTTTTTGCAGATTTTGTACTGATAGCCGACTGGTGGCCTCAATTGAAACTGCCTCATGTTAGTATAACTTTTTCTTTTCGGTTTTAACACAATAGTTTTGTTTCAGTTTTGAAAAACCACATCACACACTTTTGTTCGTTGAAGTAAAATCACTTTTATTGCACTTGGCAGTTATTTTCTAATTTGGGTGCACACAATTTTATTAACAAGCTGTCAGATAGTTTAATTTTTTACACCGGGACTCAATTTGCAGTTATGGTTTTTAATTTCAAAGTTTTACTAACCTTTTGTTTGTCTTTTTTTTTTTGTCCGAGCTCTCCTGAATAAAGGCTGTCTGCGTTTCAAGATGGCCTTATAAGCCCTACCCACAGGAAGTGGGAGAGATCATCTGGGGTGAAGGAAGGGGAAGCTTGGACATTCAATTAAACATCAAACCTTTTTTTTTTTTTGTCAGTTAGTATACACAATTTTTTTTCTGTAAATAGTTTGTTTTGATAAGTTGACCCCTACACGTCCCATTAGGGTTAGATCTGTTTGATTATGTTTGTTAGGTTTAGTCTTTAGTTCTTTTAGTTCGGGCCCAGGGTTTTTATTTTGTTTTCAACCAATTTAATTGAATGTTTTGTTACTGATTTATTCTTTTAAAGAAATTAAAGGAAAGAGATCTTTTTCACACACCTTTTGTCCTTTGCCTGATTACTTGGTGCCTTGCACCGATATCAATATCGGAATAAGACACCCCTACTTTAAAGCTGCCTTAAGCCCAGCAAACCTCAGAAGGGGGTTGGATAAAGTTTGTGTTGTGGCAATCAAGTTTCTCTAAGTGTTAATGCTTAGGAGGTCTTCTCCTCTCTGTGAGATGGTAACCTCTGAAATCATGAAAAAGTTAAAAGTGTTATTTTAAGTGTATGTGGGTTGGCAATAGAAGCCTATCAACAGTGTTTTGCTAGCTTGAGAAAGTCCTCCTTCCGCCAGACATTTGTTTAGTTTGCCAAGGAGAAGATGAAACTTTTTGATAAGTGGTGTCGGTCAAGAAAGGCCACTGACTCCAGTTCACTTAGAGAATTAATGCTGCTGTGTTCCAGAGAGGATCTAATTTTCCAGAAGGTTATTTTCAATTAGAAATACCAGAAGCAGCAGTCGTGGCATAAGAATTTGCCATGAGGGCAAGTGTACAACATCTACATTTTCATCTACAAAGCAGAAGTTACACAAGAAAGGTTTCTGTTGTCATCAAGTCGGTCGTTTGATTGCTGTCTGCTTGGCTTTGAAGCACAGACATCAGCTGTCCAGACACAATCCCAAGAAAGCTAATGTCCCTTAAGTTTGTCCTTGTGTCACCTTCACAGAAAACTAAGAAAGGTCATCACCTGCACATCACTACCTTAGAGTTTGTTACATTATCCTACACATCTTGTTGTCTGTTTTGTTTGTGCAAAACTTCATGTCCTGGACAGAACTAAAAAAACACAAACAATAACTTCAGATGTCATCTTTGAAGACCAATACAACAGTGTTTTTAACCTTGTTTGCAATCAGGATACATTATTTTATACTTAAATCAACTTTTTGAGCCAAAGACACCCTGGAAATTTGTATATCAGGCTTTGTCATGACAGCAGCAGTCCATGTGCTTCAGAGGAGAAATGTCTGTAATTTCCAAAAGCACAGGCTGAGCTTGCCACTGCTGTTATAGTAGCTGCTTATAGCTTTTAAAGGGTATAAAGTTTCTTTATGTCCTCCATTAAAGTTTAATTATTAGCCTCATTGAGTTTTTAATTCTTCTTTAATTCTGTTTGGCTGGAGGTTGGACAGGAGGTGCTCAAACTGTCACGCGGGTGAGAGCCTGGAGAGAGCAGGACAGAGGGAATGTGATGACAATCGGGAAACTGCAGGTGTGTAGGGCAGGTTGGCCATTTCATCACAAGGTGGCTTTTCCCTGCAGCATGTAGCCCCGGCAGATGGTTTAACTGAACACACTCTTTATAATGAGAGTGCATTAGCCTGCAACAACCCTGCATGCAAGGCTGTTGGAGCCATACTTACACTTCTAGTAACTCTTGTACAACCGTTACTGAGGGATGAAAATGACAAAGCATATTTCTGGCAACGGCTGATGTAATTCTTGCACAAAACATTGACTTAATTACACTTTATGTTAAACAATAGACACAAGTGGTTGTTGATCCCTTGAGTATGGGGAGCGTCTGACCATATTTTTGTAGATACTGGTAATTAGCTCCTCCATTTCTCTGTAAAAACCATTTACTGTATGGAGAATGGACACAGTTATTTCCATCTATTGTGCGATGTGAAGCCAAGTTACCCCCACCCTGGGCTTTGACAATGAGCTGGTGCAGCATAGATTTGTGCAACGTGCCAGAAGTGACCTGGCTGGTAGAATCACAGGACTGAGCGCAGATCCTCAGTGCCACCCAAAACACATTTAACTCACTGATAAAACATTTAAGCTCTTTCAGGCTAGTACGGCCCAGAGTCAAACTAAGTTTTAGGTTGGTTTAAAGTGGACACAAATGGTTACGTAGAGTTCAGTGAGAAATACTATGAAAAATACTACTTCATTTCAATGTTTGCTTTATTTAATTGACATGGCTTGACTTCTGGTTTGCTCTCTAAGAAATCAAGAGGTAGGTTTTATGACCTATGTTGTAGCTAGTAGGTGAGGGGAGCTCCAAACCATTCGGCTTCACTGTCGGTGAAAACTGTACTTTCATTACAATATACAGCCTGTGGTAGACTCGGTGAGTGAAAGGCATGTCTTTGAATTTCTAGTCTAATCATCTTTATTGCCCTCAGTCTTCTCTGTAGAGATAAGCCAACAACAGTTCAGACAAATGACACAAATAAATCAATATATCGAACAACCAAAAAGGCTGAGTGGAGAGAATATGGTCAAAGTCATATGATAATTAGCTTTACCAGAACGGGCTCACTTAGGAAATGGAGGAAAGGTTTCTTTTGATGCCCTTCTGGTAAAATAATCTGCAGATTGATTACATGTCTAGTATTTGCTTGACACATCCGCTAAAAGCACTAACAAAAAGATGTCCTAGTCAAAAGGTTTGGGATATTCATCCAATGGAGCAGATCATATTTTCACTGAGGCTTCAGAAAGCCACTTTTACTAAAAGATGGGAACCTATGCTACGTTTATTGCTGCAAAAATGATATTTATTAGTGATCCTCTGAGTGTGTAGCAAAATGCTATTGTCATGTAATGTTTTGTACAATTAACTTAAATAGTCTGATTTTCAATATAAAAAATCTGCTTGATCAAAGCTACTTTTATTCCCTATCAGGCTGTATTCGTTTTTGTTTGTTTTTTTTCAAGGGGGGCTTATGCCTTGAATGCTATAGGAGAGGACAGCAGACAGAGAGGGAAACAGGGTGAGAGTGGGATGTGATGTGGGTAAGAAGCAATAGACTGGCCACTCATCAAACCTCAAAGTTTGACACGTTAATATCAGGCTCTATAGCAATTGGTCTGACTTTTGGAAACGACCTCAAGTGGACACTCGATGAACTGCAGGCTTTGATTCTCAAAATAACCTGATCTTCTTGTGGTCTATGAGTTCACCTTGAGATTGCTCCTATGAAAGATTGGGCTGTCACAATAATTAAAGGCATGTGTCTTTGACAGCTTCAGTGGTTCACTTAAAGTTAAAAGGACACTCAAACTGGGTTTAAAAATTAATGCATGGTTTAACTGCTGCTTTTACCGTGCAAACATAAGATCATGACTTCTATTTCTCTTCCTGTCTTTGGGCATTGAGTTCATGTGAGTGTCTCCATCCCTCTCCAACCAGAATGAGGTCGTAAAGATAGCACTGCCAACAGGAGGGGACTTCTCTTATCATGATGGCTGTGGTAATTATGCACAGGGGTCGACTTCTAATCCATTATTCCCTGTAAACCTTTCCCGTCTTTCTGTATGAGCTCATTTTTTACGGGAGCCAATTTAGCCTGTGCAGAGAATCTGGTTATGAAGGCTATAAAGAACGTGGAGGGGTTGGGACGAGTGTGAGGGGGACAGTTGGCATTCAGTTGTATGGAGCTGCAGTCATCACAGGTTTGATGAGAGTAGTGACCCTCAGAGGGCAGAGGACCACTGTCCTGCGGAGACTGACTTTTATATGCTTTTGATATGCAATGTTTGCCTGCAGGGGCTATTTGGCACACAGGCAGCATTGTTTACCTTCATGGTCATTCATGCATAATGTATATTACAGAAGGCTATATGTGACCAGGATGTTACCGCATAAAACACAAGGTTATTTGAGATCAGGGCAAGCGGACCTGCTGAGCCACAACTGATGTTTTTCACATTGACGTACTGAAGCGAAAAAAGAAAATGGTCATAAAAGAATATAATTTTGAAGAAGTCATAGTTAATAAAAAAAAAGTACTCATATGGCAATGGTGTCAAAATAATTTGCAAAAACAACTGAAAAGGTTGTGTACATGCCAGGCCAGTAGAAACCAGTATACCTTGATGATGAAACACTACTGAAGAAGAACACCACAGGCCTGCTTGTAAAGATATTTGTTAACAGAGCATGTATTCAACATGATGATGATGAAAAACACACAATGACTAACTTACTCATTTGACGTGACAGACAAGTTACTATAACTTATCAAAGTTAACTTACCAAGCATACGTCATTTCACTCAAGTACAACACCCTAAGGGCTCTGACATTAATTAACCAGTTCCCCACATACTGAATCTTCCTGAACGTTATCTGACCTGCATCTGGTTAAGATTTCAGTGCGATGGCGCCTTTCATTTGATCTTGGAGGTCAGAAATTCCAAGATGCCTGTAGGAAATGTCAGCCAAGAATTTCTAGTTCTCAACCTCAACACAACTTCAGTAACTCTGTGCTGAAATCAAAGACAGTTTCACCCTGCTCCAACATAAAAAGTTCTTTTAAAAGTGTATATCTGCAACTTCTTCTTGTCCTGGGAAATCAAATTAAACTCTAGTAACATTCTGGTTCTATCTGCTCCACACAAACACATAGTTTATTGTCACTGGCTGGAATAGACTATCAATCCAACCAACAACAGGAGCTAATGGCTACACAATTTTAAAAATTATTTCTGTTTGTTTTGAAACGGCCAGGACTTGAGTTTTCATACACTTACTGATTTATGAGGTACAACTCATGAAAAGAGTTTTCACCCAGGCTGAACTCAAGAACCATATGAATAGCTTGCAAGTTTGCAAACTCCATGTGGAAAAAAGAAGAGAGTTGGTACCAAATGGAAGCATGTCAAACACACAGTTTAGATTTTTTTTAAAGTTAAACATACAAGGGTCCTTCTGCACAGAATATTTTGAATTCTGACAGCTCATAGAGAGTTAATAGATATCTGTATACCAGCTCGGACTCCATCCCTCATTTTAGATTGGAAACTTTTACATAAATGTGAAAGAATTGGAATCAGAGCTTTTAGGGCGAATTTTCCCCACTTCATTTATCTGGTTAATAAACACTAAGAGCTCCACTCTCAGTCCTAGTCCTCCTGTGATATTTCTGTCAGGTAATTTTTTTTTCTCCAAATTTTCCATCTATTATTTTGTATTGTTTACTTTCAGTCATAAAATTGTAAGATTCATGTCCTTTTTTTTTAAATTTTAGGAATTCATTAGCCAGTTTCTTCATGTTGTTCTTTGCAAAGCACCAGATGACCATAAAAAGCAGTATGAAGAATCTTTTCGGTCCTTTACTCCGTCTGATCAGTGACTTTTGACTCTTTCATTGAAAAGCCTCAAAATATTTGGTTTGAGTGAGGTTTGAAAAGAAAGAAAACACTTCGGTGACATAAAAGGGTAAAAGTTTGGTTTTCATAGTAGAAAAAAAATCTCTGCAAGTTGCTGTCTTTCAAGGAACGTAGATTTTGTGTGACAGTTGTAGTTCATCTTCACCCGTTCATTGAAAGCCTCTGTCGTTGTATCCACGCTGGAGCAGCACAGGATAATAGTGTGTAATGTCCAGAGAATATTATATGCTTCTCTGAGCCACAGTCCTTAATGGAGAGCACTGCCTTATTTATTAGGGAGTGACTCTGTGAGTGCTCGGTAATATTTTCACCCGCAGAGCAGTCAGATCTGCAGAATGAAAAGTAGATGTGACATTTTTATTCTATCTCTGAGCTTTTGGTCCACAAACTGAGTGGAAAATGACTTTCATTGTTGCACTTTCTAACTTTATAGTTTCTTTTAAAGGTCTTGTTGTTAGATGCAGGAACTTCCCTCTCTTCTCTGCTGTGAGGGCCGATGCTCTCTTGCGAATTGTATTTTATTGCATCTGTGGAGAGTGTTTTGGAGATTTTTTGAACTGTTTCTCTCTTCCACACGCCCACTCAGACAGACGCCAGACAGTGATATGACATCCCAAAGAAGGGTGTCAAATTTACAATGAACTTTTTACTTTTCCTTTCCCCTTTGTGAGTGATAACAGCCTATAGCTGCAGCTTTTGCTTCCAACTGTTTGGGGATCCTGTCAGTGTCGACTCTTCATTAGACTTTCTGTCAGGCCTTGAATGTGCGGCACAGCACTCTCAGCCCCTGGAGAGTCTGGCTCGACGGGTCTATCAGTCTCTCTGTGGATTCCCACCCTGTGCCATAACCTCCCTGAGTGATGCAGCCACGCTCCCAGCAAAACGTCTCAAACTCAAGGCCCCTCATTTTTCCTCAGGCTCTGCTCATACGAGTGTACAACGATGCTAACATACACAGATACATTTACAGAGTTCATCAGAAGCCGAAGCGAAGGACTGGTAACTTCTTGAGCAAACTTGTGATTGTTGCTCTATCACACCAAGAATGAAAATCAATGCCCCTGGCTGTGAGAGCTTGCTGCTCTGTTGAACAGTGAAATGACTCTGGTGAGTACGTCACATCAGCCCCTGCACTAAAAGGTCCAGTTAATCGTATCAGCTCTGAGAGAGATACACCACAAGGACAGGGTTTTCCCCAACATCAGGGTGTAAATGTGAAGCAGGGTGACAAACCAGCTGGTGAGCCTCTCCTTTAGATTTTGGCTCCATTTCTCTCCAGTGTCCAGATTGTGAGCAGCCGTGCAACCTGCCTCGCTGTTCAGTCAAAGTCAGCGTTGTTTACCTAACCTGTTTGGCCGACAAGGTGCCAACATGGCCAGAAAGAAATAATTTTTCACGAGGTGTGGCTAATGGGAAGTAATCATGGGAATCTGTGCTGTCAGTGTGTATCCGGCTGGCACTTAGAGAAAATGTCTCCCATTGCTTGGACTGCTAATGGTCTATGACCGTATTGAGTGTTTGGGGGAATGAGCCTCCTGTTTCTTCCAAGTCACACATTTTGCGGCCCAAACACACCTCCTTCTCCCTTCACAGCCAAACAGACTGAAGGTGAGTCTTGTGCCTTTGTGTCTTTTGTCAACTTCCATGAAGAAGTCCATCAGTCAGTTCAATCGTCACTCTGTCCCCTGTAGACAGAAAACTCAAGTCACTGTTGTCGAGGTCTGAAAGTCGCTGTTTGTGTCCCTGTTTTCCTTCCTTCCTTCTCGTCTGTATTTCACTACCTCCTCCCTCTCCTGAAACACACATCTCAACAGAGCACGCTGAAAGCTGCACACACTTCAAATCTCATCTATCAGGCTTGTTAGTAATAGAGAGGATATTCAGACGGGACTGTGGGAGAGAGAGGCTCTAACCACCTTCTGTTGTTCTTTTTCTTTCTCCCACACAAGTTGAGAACCTTTGGCAATAAAAGAAGCCAATTTCTAAATTACAGAGGGAGGAATGGGAGTTAAAAATAAAGAGACGTTTATTTGTGGAGTGGAGGAAATTTAGCCTTGGAGGTGTTTTTTTGTGGTGCTAGAAATCAAAAACATATTGCATAAAACCGAAACAACATAATTCTGTATGAGTCATTATTTGGAGATGTCAGTCGCAAAGTGACTCACACATACCCTCACACATACATTAAGGGTAAATTTCTGATTAGCAGACAAATCAAATGTTTTATCGCACATTAAGTAAAAAACAAGGAAGCATGCAAACCCAGAGATAAATAGCTTCACTGCTCAGAAAGCCTGCCTATCTCTTGATCTGTAGGGGGCACTGTGGCTCCATGGAAGCTCTCCACACCTCTGAACGCAGAGTGAGTTTGAGAAGCAGGATGACTGGGCTGGTTGTGCATTTCAGATGGATAAATCTCGTTTTTTCTGCTCCCCCTTCACAGATATTTCTTTAGAAACTGGAAATTCCAGGCATCTTATAGATTTTCAGCGTCTGCCTCTAAAATAGCCTGTAGCACTGTCTAATATCAGGCTGCCTTTGGAAATTGAAACACATATATACAAAAATGCATCCTTCAAAAAGAGGAATGCAGGTTTGTTTTTGCACAAGGTGTGATATGTTACAATACAAAGCATGAAAGAAGTAAGAGTGTGTACTGTGCACTCCTCTTTTTTCAATAGATGTGAAGATAAAGCCCGTGTGCAGTTGTGTAGTGGCACAAAAGAAGGAGTGAGTTCTTTTATCTGTGGGAGAATGTGGGGAGAAGCCGGGTGAGACTAGCTCTTTTCTGGCGCGAGTGAAAGCGAGGAGAGGGTTGGAGAAATCAACCCCTGACTGCTGATTGTTTCTCTGCACAATCCCCAGGCAGCGTGCCCTGCATGGTCGTCAGCAGGCGATTCACAAGTCTTCACAATACCCCTCTTTGAGCACCAGTTCATTCCCCCTGCTTCTGTTCTCACAATGTTTCCCTCAGTTTACCTCATTTTAGTTTGTTTCAGTTAATCTCTCATCCTGTGAATGCTCTGCAGAAACCCACAAATGCTCGCCGTGTGCTCCAAGAGGGCAGAAAAGTGTGCACCTTCGCAGAAATACTGATGAGCTGCTCGGCTGCAAGGCTGCAGTGGCAGGGCTTTCTATAATGGCTTCCTATGTATAATGGCAAGATAATGGTAATGGTGCAGGTAATGAGCAACATAATGTTACAAGTAAGTAAAGGAATACAGAGCACACACGTCTGCAAGAGTTATTCTGTGAGGGGTGCAATTTACTTTCACTAGGCTCTCAATTTGATGATTTTATATCTCGGCTTCACTATCGGTGTTCCTTCAGAGGTAAAAATACACCAAATGAACTCCATAATATGTATTTACAGACATGTTTTAGCAGGAATAGCTAAACTAGGTGCTGCTTTGGTGTGGCAGGGACTCCTACTGCAACAAAAGCTGTGAAACAAGAGGGAATGAAACTGTGTCTTGGCCACTGTATTCCTCATTCTGCCTAATAGAAGAATTCCTCAATACAAGAGGACCTTTAAGCAGATAAAAATGAAAGACCATGGTGTTTACGGAGTGGCTTTAAATGAGAATATGATTCCTCTAACCACAGGCAGTTCATTCAATATTTGTGAGCATGTACAAGTTCCTCTCAGAGCTGAGCAACCAGGGGGCTATGTCCATGAGAGCGGCTCTGCGCCTGCCACTTACAGTGCATTTTGAAATAAGTCTTTTTTCTCTCAGAGTTTTAAAACTCAATCCTCAAAGGGATCTGACACGGTTACATTTCCCGAGGTTTATTCAGGGGTCTTTCTATTATGAAGATTAGCTTCTAACTAAGCGGCTGTGGAGTGAATAGAAGTGGAAGTAAACATTTTTGCCCGGTCTAACAGCAATCATGCTGCTCTGAAGCCTTTAGCCAATGTTTTTGATTGCAAAGTGTCAAACAGATGTTTTGTTCTATGTGACGCAGACTGTCCTGTAAGTGTCAGCATCTTTTAAGCCACAATCTAAAGGAGATAAACTCTTGTTGCTGATCTAAAATAATCTTATAATGCAGAAAAGTTACTTTCACTGTTATTAAGCTTTAAGGTTGACCTTTTATCAGTTGTCACCAGCAGGCCGACAAAGATAATTTTTGTCAGAAGTCATACCAAGATATAGCTCAACCACTGCCTTTGTTGTTCATAATAGTTTTTATTCATGAAGATCCCGTTCTTGTCCGTTTCTCCAAAACATATTATTAATTTATGTGGTATATATTTTTTTAAGTATGCCATAAGTATTTCATGTATTTGAATAATTCCCTGAATCTTTCTGGATAAAAGAATCAGTGATAAACAAGTCCATTTATTTTCTGAGAGTAAATCTTGAAAATTTCATCCTCAGAAACTCCTCAAAAAAGGCAACATAACAGTTTCACATAAAGAGAAACACAGTTGTATTGTTTCTCGTCTTCCTTCAGCGGCTGTATTTGAAACCTCCTGCGACATCTTTGTCTCTTTCAGACTTCTAAAAGTTCAACCGGTGGTTATTTTTAACACAAGGTTAGAATAAACACCATATTTATTATGGGTGTCCGCTGTTGACGCATTTGTATTGTCAAAAAGGCATCAGACTTTTGTAGAACCATGAAGCACTGAATGTGGATACTTTTAGACTGAATGCAGTGCTGAACCAGAAAATAGTCTCAGATTAACTGCCTGAAGTATGATCAGAAAGACCTTTTTGATGACTAAATAAAACTGTTCATTGCAGTTCTTCAAAAGAGTACAAACACTTCATGCATGTAGGACAACAAATGTTATATAACCTCGCAAACAATACAATTAATGTCCTTTCGTAAGCAGTCAGCCAACTGCCATTAGAGAGTGCTGCTGAATGACCGCTTTTAAGAAAAAGACCCCGAGACAACATGCTGACCGTCATGGGGGTTTGAAGGTTCATTGATGTGATGCAAATATAAAGAAAAGTTTATGATTATTGTGCTATTGACCAGTGGGGTGCCAGAATAACGAAGTGCATATCTATATTAGCTCTGTGTTTGAGAAGAACACCATAAGACATCAAATCTCTGTCGGCAAGGTGCACTGTTGTGAAAATGTTGTCTTCACATTCATCCAGCTGTTTTGGTTCCACAAGTAAGCAACTCTTGATCTCACAGTGTTGTCTGAAGTTACTGCCTGACATGAAGATGGGTAATGGGAATAGTAAGGTAATTTTCTTAAGGAATTTTCTTCACCTCTACTCTTTACTTCATATTAAAGCTCTTTAGAGCTTGGATCAGCCCATTAGTCACTTCAATAAACTGACCTGTGCTGTGTTTTTTTTTCTCCCAGTATTCTCTGTGTCTTGTTGAGTCTTAATGAAATTCTCCTACAAGCAGCTGCAGCCGCTCTCAGGAGCTCGGCAGCTGCACAGTTGTTGCTCTCGTGTTGGATAATGAAGCAGCGACTGGACGTCCTGATGAAATGGATTTCCCTTCTGTTGACACAAGTGATTGTGTGGTTACTGTAGGGCTCAGGGAATGTGGGCTCATTATACACAAAGACCTCTGTTCAGCAGAATAGTAATAGAGGCAGGGCTCGGTTCTGTTGGCGATGATGAAAGGTTAGCTTTATGTGAAATGTCCGGGAGATATGAGTCTATTAGACCGGATGGAGTTATTATTGTGAGAGCTTGAACAGCTTACAAGTCGGTGCTTGATGTAACTACCAGGCAAACAATGAGGGCTAATGAACTTCATCAGTTTCCCGAAAGCAGAACCAATCTTAGCTCCTTTATGTCAAAATGTCATCAGCACTATTTGTTACAGACTGATAGGTTTACTGCAGAAATCTACTCCTTTAATTAGTGATCAGAGATGGACTGTTCTCTCAATTTCCGGTCTGTATCTGATACCAGATATTATCATGATTCTAGTATAATTAAAAAAAAGATAGCTGTCTAATAATAGTAGTGCAACCTGAGAGCTTTTGACTTTAGTACTGACCCTGTACAGATGTGATGTGGTTTGATAATGAAGTCTTCGTTGGTGCAGCTCATTAAGAGGTTGGGTTAAGACCAGGTTTTGACCACAATACTCAGGATGTTTGATGGATTATTTTTTGTTGTAACAATGCTTCTTGGTACACTTCATCCTAAAGCCCATTTATACTGTTTTTATGAATAAATTGTATATATCCTTTTCAAACGATGTTACAGTTACTGCAGGGGTGGCTAATGACCTCTTGCAATGACGCCAAAATGGAGGCAGCGTTGTAGGAGGTGGTGGTTGGTGAGGCTGTTAAATAGTTCAGCTCTTTTTTCTTCTTTGTGTCTCACTGGGGCCATGAATTGGGTAAAAACAGCAACACTGCCCCCACCATTTCCTGGTGGTCCTGCTCCATTTGGCCTGTATCCACAATTTATGGAAACGTGCAGAAATAATGACAAAATAATTTGAAAATTCAACCAAAATGTAAACAAAGCCAAACTTTTTGTGATTGCAAAAACATTTAGATCCTCTGTGCTCTGAAACTGTGCCTGCTCATAGCTGCTGTATTATTTACCCATGACATGAAGGCTTCTGTTTCAGAGAGCAAGAAACAAGTCTCTATCTGTGAGGTGAACAAGTTACGGAACTTTATCAGTACATGCTCACTTGACATTTCCGAAGAGCTGCATCAAAGGAATTATTGATGTTTGTAACTCTGTAAAAGAACAACTCTTGTTATGAAGATAACAAAGCCTTACGTACTGAGAATATTCAGCCAGACATTTAACATTTTTTTCAGCGAAATAAACTCCACAAAGGAACAGAGTGATTTGAGTTTACCAAAGAAGTGAGATTAGATTTTATTTCCATCACAGTAGAGTGCTGCATTAGAATGAGTTTTGGATGAGAGGAGAGGAGACTGAAAAGAGAGCGCCTGTCTGTGCCTTGAGTGCCAGAAAGTGAAGAGGTGGTTAATGCAGCAGGGTTCAGAAGGTTTCTTATATAGAGTAGTTATAGACAAGCTGATGATTTGTTGTGATGTACCGAGGGAGAGTGGTGAGACCTGACTTGGGGGTAGTGTGACCTCAGACAAACTGCATTTGTTTAACCTCGCTCAGCTGTGCAGCTATAATGGGATGATAGCTTCTGCCATTAGCATGATGAAATGGACGAATAAGTGACTTTAGAGAAACCCACTCAAGTAAGGGGGCTGCAATTTGGTTGGCCTTTGATGCCTCAGTTGGCTATGGAAACAATTTAATCTCTTTAATAGAATCTTTGTCCCCCTTCTTGCACAAACAAAGCAGATTAAGTCTCCAATAAAGAAAAGGCTGCGCAGTCTTTGTGACCGAACAGAATTCACTTTACTGTGGGTGGCACTGGGGTTTTGTTTGCTGATAAAGTCCCCTGACACAGACCCTGTGCACAATTTCTGTTGTACTTATCTTTTTTTAATTCAATTTATTTAACTGGGGATAAGATCTCAGGTCTTGTTGTGTTATGACGGTGACCCCACCAGGACAAGAAAACATGATTTAGAGGTTTAAAATCCCATGCTTGAAACATTAAATTGGGTTAAAATGGATTAATGACTTAACAAAATGGAAATAACACAGCAATTCTAGTTTTAAATGTCACCTGATACAAACAGTTAAATTCTTCGATTACAAAGAATAATTGTAATTTTTTTTAAAGGAAAATCAAGTCTGAAACTTAAATTTTGGAGGTTTTTTATGCTGTTAATTAGAAGACAGGACAGTGGAGAGACTGACTGATAATTTTTCAGGCCAATGCATAAGGCAGATTTTTGCGTTTTCCACTTGGCTTATACACGTGGAGTTGCCGGTATTTTTTTCCCCGGCATTATTTACATTCTAGCATCCACGGGAAACCATGTGTTGCCACGTCTATGTGCAGACAGGTCCTTGTGCTGCCCCTGCTTGCAGAGTTAAGCAGCTTCAGTACTATATCAAAATATGAATTTGACAAAGTTGAACCAAGATTCAGCTGCTTTCTAATATTTTCAACATGATTTACTTTTCTTTTCCATCTTGTTTTAGAAACAGATATCGCACAACAAATGTTCCTTTTTTGAAAACTTGGATCTGTGTTATCATTGTGTCATTTTTATGATGAAAATTGAGGAAATTGAGCAAAAGCAGTATCGGCCCCAAATATTGGCCCAAGGGAATAGACAGCCTATCATGGTCATTGGATTAGGGTGCTGAAAAAATCAGAAAAGAGCAGGAAAACCTGATAATGGAGAGTGTCATGTTGGAAAGAGGCTCCAGAAAGATAGTTGACCATTTCGATATTAAACTTTGTGGAGAGCTTGATTGATTGAATTGCTTTCCCAATTTTTGACCTTCTGAGGGGCGGGGCATGGCTCAAAGCAAAATTATCACAGGCAGCAGGTCAGTGATTCAACTTGCTGAAGCTAGCAGGATTTCAAACTACCAAGGCGAGTGGTATTCCTGATTTTACTGAAATTTTTAGTTTGAGAGAGAAATCTCCTTGTACTAAAGGCTGTATCTTAGTTGCAACATTCTTGTGTTATTTTCCATCGTAGTGTAGCTAATTATCTTTTGAGTTGCTGAAACTACGGCTGATGTAAATATTCTGCTCTGAAGTAGCTTACTCATATCCTTCCTTTGATATGAGCTCAGAGGTAGCGATCCCTCTTCTCTCCGTTCCTTCCTCTCCTGCCATTAGCAGGCGTTGATTGATTCATAAGAACATATTCAGCCTCAGATGAATGTGAAAAGGAACTGGAAATCTTGTCGTTGTCGTCTCATCTGAGTTTATTTTCTGCCTCTTAGGTTGTGCCACTGAGAGGAACATAAAGACGAGTTTCAGAGATGCTGTGTATTAATAGGTATTCTGTGAAAAGCTGTCATGTGAGAGAGAACAAGAAAGAGGGGAAACAGGGGGAAGTGATGACAGGCAGAGGGGGACGTTGTGTACTCTGCAGATTTAATTTTCTGTTTTTCCCTGGATAATCAGGCCCAACATGGCCGTCCTGCAGCCACCACTGTCCCCAGAGGCTGTGCCGCATTGTTGATGAGACACATTACACTTGATACAGGTGCATTTATCACATCCTGAGTGGTAGAAAATATAGAACAAGTTGGCTACTGCATGTGTGACCAGCGGGCTTAGGAAACTTTTGGCTGGTAGACACAATTACCCTCTTAAAACTTCTTTAATTGCAAGATATGTTAGTAATTTAGATCCAAAAGGATACAAGGCAGAGATATTATTGGCAAAAATTTATATTTGGACTTGCACAGTCAAGGGAAAATAATTGGCTTTCATGACTGGAGTACAAAAGATATTTTGATCTATATGCATCAATATTTAGCCCACCAAAAAGACACATTATTGGCTTATCAGAAAATGTAACTCTTTTTTTTTATTATTTTTTTTAAACAAACTGAATTTAATACTGATAACACACAATAGCATAACAAAGCCTGAGCCAGATGATGAACTATCTCTCTGTAGTTTTTAATACCTGCACAATGCGACCAGGTGAGATTCCTCCAAAGTGATGTACAGGAAACACCGTGGGTGTCTCTGTTTACATTTTCCTTCTGCCAAGTTTCTTTGAAAGTGGTACTTAACTAGTTAAGATAAAGGCTGAGATTTTGTTGCAGAATCCTGTTTTGGGAAGCTAAAATTAAAAAAAAAGAAAATGACAATCCCTCACAGTTGCTGTAAGCTGCTCTGGGTCCTGTTTTCTGTCCTACAAGTATTGCACTTTTTGTTTTATACTTTTCTTTAACAGAGCACAAACAGAGAGCAGTCTTATCAGAGTCTTTATGTGCTGGAAAAACATCTCATTCATAGCTATTAGTCTTACTGTCACACCTTGAAAGAGTATTGTACTGTATTCATATGTCTTGCTAAAACAGCATGTGTTAATGTGGGAAGTACATAAGGACGAGCTGAAGCTACACTAACTGTTAGAGCAGCCTTGGCTCACACAGCACATCACAACTTCAAACATAGCCACATTTGAATATAATTTCTAATTTAGGACAGTTTACTCTCTACTTATGTTTAAGGGGTTGCACCTGCAAGTGAAGTAGTTAAAGTTGTTTAAGCATAAAATTACAACTAAAATTTTACATAGAGCCCTGGGACGGTGTAAAGTAAAGTGTCGATAGGTTACCTTCTCTGAAAATGTATGATGACTTTGTTCAGAGAGTGAAAATGTCATTTCAGTGAATTTTCTTTTTTTTTTTTTTTTTTTTTTTTGATGTTGCTCTTCGCTTGGGGCGACCTAGAGTCCCTTAAGTGCAAGCAAACAATGACAAAGCTCCAATTCAAACTCAATAGTTTCATGCTGCTTTGAACTATGTTTTGATTTCATTTTTGTTTCCTGAAGTAAAAGTTTTGTCAATTGTTTTGTGATTTTCAATGTTTTGTCCTTGGTTTCTTTCGCATGAATAATTACTGTTTGACTAATAACCAGCTTTTGTTTGCATGGTGTTTCTCAATTTTTGCGCTGGGAATTGAACTACAGAATGTTGTGATGAGGTGTTTACCCTCTGTATATTGGGATTCTACATGCATCCCTTTCTTTGCATTCAAAGATGCTCCAGATTTACTTGGCTTTCACTCTCTGCTCGTACTCTTCTTCACAAACCACTAAACACAGAGTTGTGTGTCACTTGCAAATATCAGAAACCACTCTCTGTCAAACCTTTAAAAAATATGTCAAGGCAGTATTATTTAGTATTCAAAGACATGATCCAGAGGCCACTGCCTCCTCTGTAAACACTCTTTAGATCTCTGCTTTAATGAGCCAACTTGTTTGTTTTTGCTGTTTTCATTGTGACTTTAGATTTGTACCGTCTGTTATACGACTGTTGCTCCGGGGAGTTTCAGGGTTGATGTGTGGGCTTCAGTTAAACAGACTGAATTAATTCTTAAACATATTATTAAATGTCTAATTTTGAGTATGAAAACTGTTTATTTCAACCTTTATGCAACAGCCTCAGAGTTTAAATGCAAGACTTCCGCTTGCATAGATTACTTTAATTTAGCATAAGGACGGTGTAATGCTGTAATTGCTGGCACTTTTTCAACATTTATAGCTATAGGTTAAGGCACGAGCATTAGTAAGTCATACATTTGCAATCTCTGCATCCATAATAAATACACCACTTAAATATAATTCCACCAAGATAGAAAAAACACTGCTGGTGTAAGAGTCTGTCATTACCCTTCTAGCACATTTTCATGTTTTTATTGCAAGAAGCAATTACTTTACCTTTATGTACTGGCTGAATACTCATGATTTGCATATTAAAATAAACCTCTGTAGTAAATAAAAATCACAGAGAAGAAAATTCAGCCCATTTTGTGTTCGTATTAACTTTGTAGAGCTTACAACTTCATGCAAGATATTGCAGGTATTCACAAGGCAGGTAAACATATTTAAAAGGTTAAATCAGATCTGACTTCCCTTTGAGCTTGAAGTCTGCAAAACGCCTACTCTGACATCCTGCTCCCTGATCCACCTCGAGGTGGTCTCCTCTCCCTCAAAGAGAGATACTCATCCCTTCTGTGCATTTCAAAACTCGACGCAATGGAGAGTGTGGGTGTTTCTGTGGATCATCTTTAGCTAAGTAACATGAGTCATTTCAGGAACCCCCTGTTCAGTACAATGCTTGAGAGCTATGTTTACAGTTTACAGCCTTGAAACAGCGACAGAAAAACAAAACTTTGGTTTAGATTTGTTTCTGTTGTCTTTTGGTTTGATTAAGTTGTGTAATTAGATGCATTTTTGCAGAATGCCAGTATTTGCAAGCAAATTAATTTGGATGAAACAATTAAAATGTTGAGGAAAAACTTACACACAAACATCTGTACCTGTGATTCTGGATATGTTTGCAGTCTGAGTGGTATTGACTGACTATGTACTAGCAGACTGCTGCAGGAAAAACAGACTGTATGGAGGGCAAAAGCAGGCAGAACACAATCTGCTGTAACCGAATCCCATCTGCAGTAATGTGCAGCAGATTTATTTATCTCTGTTAACAGATATCTGCATGAAAACACAGCTTACAGTCTGTTCTTGACCAAATATTTATTCTGAAACAGATAAATCTGTTTGACACTGTGTTGAGTGACCAATCAGCATTGAGATTTCCCAGTTCTCCTGAATGCATCACGGTTGATTGATTCACCAAACTCTACAATCTGAAAGTTTGACCCAACAAAGTTTTTACTCTTTGAAAAATCAACTTTATCATTGTGATATTATCATTGTTTTAGCAAACTTAAGACCAATGAACTGCGAACAAATCACAAGATCAGGGGTTTCTTTTTTTCCCAGCTGATACCGCTGATACAGCTTGCCGGCCTCCCTAACAAAAAAAGCAACCAAGGCTGAAGAGTGGAGACCAGAATAAATGAAAAGTTATGCCACAGGAGATTAAAAGTTTCAAAATCCACACGTGGTATTAGAGACTCTAAATTTACAAATACTCAGATAACAACGGACGCAAACAGCAGCCAAAATGAGCAAAACGTGGGTCAGCTCAAACTTTCAGCATCGTCAACCTGAAACATCATAAACAAAAGCCTGAAATTTAACCATGACTGGACTAGAGTTGATAGATTGTCAACAAAAACTGACTCTTAAATTTCCTCAAAGGTTTTGAAAGCATAAAGTTTAATATAAGGGGTGTATTTCTTTCACTTTGTGGCCCTCAGGATGCCTTATTTACGTTTGACAAATCGATCATCCCCTCTTTATTTGAGCGTCTGCAGAACTTGGAGGGTAATGTGGACTTAACAGGTTATAAATTCTACTCTTCAAGGTTCAACACCAACACTGTTATGCCAACAGTGTAAACAAGGGAGACAACTTAATTAACTTTAGGCTAAACAAATGCTGCCGTGCTGCTGCAGTTAGTGAAGAGGCATGTCAGTGAGAAGCAGAAGGTCAGACTTCTCTCGCATTTATGATATTGTCTCTTCTGATGCTCTGTCCATTGATTATTGTGTGCAGGATCTGTAAGAGGGAGAGCATGAATAGAAGCTAAATCTAACCCGTAAAAGACAACATGACATCAAAATGTCTGTGGTACAAAAATGTAATTGTAGCTGAGTGCTTGGTTAATTTCTTTTCTAAATAGAACCTGTCAGAACCAGCACCTTTTAAGTGCGTCTTTAACAACACAAATTGTCTTTTTTTATCCAGGCCTTTGAAATCACATCAAGTTTGGGGCGCCTAGTGACACATGTTCAAAGAGCCACACTGTACCTCACTTTGAAGAGAGATTGTATGCCAACTCGTGTAAAGGAAGGATGCACAGAGAATAAATGACTTGTTTGAACTATTTTAAAATCTTAACCATCAGTGGGTTGAAGTTTTATGGTTCAGGTGATTGTGTCTTTCAGAGACATAAGCACAGTCCTCATATCCACTCTTGTGATCTCATGAATTTTGTGCCATGTTCCTGTAAGTGCTGAGTGGTGTCTAACTGGAAACCTTTTCCCACAGCTACAGTAAAGAATCTAAAGAGGCCTGGGGGAAAGAGGGTCGAGAAGAGAAGAGGCCATGATGAAAAATATTGAGATGTATCCTCTGAGGAAGATTTTTTCTGCTCAAGACTCAAACTGATTGGTGCAGTTCCAGCATGCACTGCCTCCACACAGATCATTATTGATTCTTTTATGTACTTAACCTGCATACCTGCATAATCTGACACAACATTAAAACAGACAAAGATGGCATAGCTTGTCGGTATCATATCAGAAGTGAGAAGGTTGTATTGAGACACACCATTATTTTTGTTGAAATACTAAAGAAAAAAATCAATCATCTTTTAAAATTAAGCGTCAGTTTGATCATGTTGTCATCTATAAACTCCTCAGGATTTTGAAGTATGTGTGTGAAGAGGCAGGTTTACACAGTTTGCCTGAGGCAGCTGTAAGCTTAAAGACACAAGAGTCCTCTGTTCAAGGATTTTTTGGCATTAAAAAAAGAGCTGGGTTTAGTGTCATGGGGCAACTTTTCAGCATTTCAGCAGATTCTGAACAGAGTTTAAGTTAGAAGTCTGACTGACTGGGGGGAGAGCCCCTAAATGAGATGCTTGGCTTCAGATGGCTCTTCTCTTTCTCTGATGAAGAAGACCTGAAGAGGCCAAGACACAACAGTGAGAGCTGAGAGGCAAGTCGATGCTGTGAGCTGGCAGGCTATTGATGTGATTCAAAACAATGAGTAAAGTCCAATCTCCCTTTTGTGACAAGTCAGAGCAGCGTAGAATCAGAATGTGAGATGAAGTCTGAGCGGTGGGAGGCGGTCATTAAGGGCAGAGCGGACGCAGAGCACTGTTATTTGGAACCTGTCCCGTGAAGCTTGCTGTTAGCTATAACGAGCCCATTTTAATTCAAGTTTCTATTCTAACTGTTGCAGAACAGACTTTGTTTCCGGAAGAAGCGAGAGATAAACTAACAAATAAACTACGTCCAACAGAGAGAGACTAAATTATGTTTACCCATCCTCAGACAATTTGGCACCCTGAAATGAAGATTTTTGTTGTTGTTTTGTTCAGCTCTTACAAGTTGGCACCAAATCGTCAATCATTTGTGCAGAAGAGTTCTCCCAAGCTGTGTAAACACACCAAGCGCCACTTTGTAGAAGCAAGCAGGGAGATCTTGTGTTTGTCCCAAAAAAAAGTTGTGTATGTTTCAGGTTTGGAAGTCTGAGGAAGCCAAGCTAAGCGTTATAGTTTGAGGCGTGTGGTGCTTCCCTCTGAGAGATTCATCGTGGTAAACTAGGTTTAGACTTTCACTCCAAACACCAGCTGCTGTCTCGATCACAAACGTCTGCTGGGGTATGTCAGCGTATTTAGATGGTAACACTTTCTTCTAATGACAGTGTGTTTGCCTCTTTTTGGCAAAAACAAGACCTGCTTTGTCTTTAGATTTCACTCTGGTTCTAAGGTATTTTTTGCCTTTGTGTTTCACAAACAAAAAGTTTGTCTGAGACTGAGGTGACTACAAAACCCACAAACAAAAAAACTATCTTGAAATGATTACATGCCATCACTGAGTCAGACGTTTCAACAAGCTTCAGTCCTGTCCAGAAGTCTCAATCATAAAATAGTTTGTGGAAATATTAACCTTATCAAGCCAGTCTGTGTAGATAATGCTGCTGACATTTTTATTATGACAAAGCAAAGAGAGAAACACTAACGTTAATCATGTTTCATACAGAGGAAATTTATTTATCAACCCAGTCTGCAGCATGTTAACGATTGGCAGCAAAATTGAAATTGAATGGGCAGTAAGTAGTTTTAAAACAAGGGACTTTTAACCTCAACAAAGGGTTGAATGAGTCTGAATGGAAAATGCAGTCAACTTATTTTACAAAGAGAATAGATCAATGCATCGGTCAGAACTGTCTGCACTCATGAGGCTCATAAAAAAAAATACATAAGTTTCGTCTGCAGGGAGACTCAATGTCAACATGCCCTTCATATTAACATGTCATACCATCCCAGCACACAGCGTATCAAATTTTAAACAGTTCCTGGTTTATGTTTGATAAAAATTCTTTTATAACATCTTAAATAATGAGATAAAACTGTAAACACTGACTTTGATACTAGTTTGCATTTTGCTCAGAGATCAGTTTTGTACCATTGCTGTATCATCAGATTATTTTGATTGTTTGGAAACGTAGCCAGTGTCATCAGAATGAATGGATAAGGATCAGTAATTGTTTATTTGTTTACAACTCCGGCTAATGAGTTACTATTGAATTTCCTCAGGAGTGCAGACAGCACTGTTGTCCATATTGACAATATCAGGGATGTTGTAAATGCCTGAATCTGCTCAATTACTCGGCCATTGTGAAGACAATTATCCCGTATGTCATCGAGAGCAAGGCGTAGAACAATCCAATTTTAATTAATATCCCTCATTTATTCTTTGTTTGCAGTCAGTTAAGGTCAGACAGACCTTTGTTTGTGCCGAGCTCACTTCAATACAATCGAATATCAGCCTCTTAGCTTCATTCGACCCAAACATTTGGAGCTGCAGGCAGACATGAGATGACCAACAGTGAACGAAGGTGTCGATGATTGTTCTGCTGTGGTTGTTCCTCAGACTCCCCTTTTTGACTGAACCCTTCAAGGTCTCCTCAGTGATAGTCGTACAGTTTTTTATAAACTATACTTTAAGACTTCCGATTACGACTCCGTTCAGTTCAGTCTTTTAAACAGTTTTAGGGTTAACCTACTTTTTGAAGCAGAGCATTAAATTGTGAACTTGAATCCAATGTTTCCCACCACCTTTTTCCATGGTGGTCGGAAACGAGCGGGTGCTTCCCCACCACCGTGGCAAATCGACTGCTGCTCACTGAAGCTCCTTTCACATATGAACTCCTGACATTTTCTAGATCAATTCAGGACTTCTATGAGCTGACATTTTTAGGAACTTGCGGTAAACACAAGTGCCTCACAATGTAAGACTTTCCCTGTCAGGCGCACCCTCAGAATTTGATATACTCTATTTTTGGAATGGGAGGTGGCTGAAATGGTGACTGTTTCTGCTCTTCTATTTTTTCATTATGAAGAAACCTTTCCATAGAACTAACCAAACAGAAAACATAATTCAAGCTTAATTCATTCAAGTACAAAACTCCAGCAAACTTCCTGAAATTTTCACGCTGGGCCAATGGTACTCTCATTTTTTTTTCCTGGGTAAAGTTTCCTTGTGGTGTTTCTTTGCTCTCCACACAGACTTGTTTTCCCACAGACAGCCTGCTGACACACAAGTGGTGTTACTCCAGGGTTGACAAACAAAAATCCAGCAGATTTTGTTTTCTTCTACAAAACCTGTAAATATAGGTAATCTTGAGGCTCTTATAGCTACTCCTCTTACATCCTCACATGCCTTGGGGGTTGAAGTCCTGGGTTCAGCCACATTAAATCACCACATTACTTTATCCCACATCCACAAACAGGCCTCTGTTGATCCTGGTCAGGTTGTGTTAACTGGGAAGCTGTTGAGTCTCCGTTGCTCACTCCATGGTGTGCTTCCCTCAAGCACTCCCTGCTGGGTACCCTCCATCACGGGTCTAAAATCTTCCTCCTCTTCCTCCTGGTGGTCCACAGCTCCAGTGCTGGCAGTGTCAACACAAACACTCCCCTGGAGCTCCCAGCCTCCAGTCTGGGCATTAACTGAGCTAACAGGCTAGCAGCAACAAATAAACAGTTTTCCATCAGACAACTCTGTAAATCACAGAGAGCAAGACAGGACAGCTGCAGGAGTTCAAAGGCAAGAATAGGAAATATGTCCATGAATATGACCAGTTTTATCCCAACAAAAGAATCTATATAGCCATGCTTTTGACCTTGACTGATAGTACCTGTAAGGGCTTTGATATGCTTTGCTAAGATCAGTGTTTCAGCCTCTGTTTTAATCCAGTTCAGGCGCTTCTAGTGTTTTTCCTGTATTATGTCAGTGTGGTTCATCATAACTGTTAAGAAGAACAGATTAGAAAACACTAACATATTGAACACAAGGAAAAAACAGTCAACATGAGTCAGTCAACATGAGAAGTTCTTTTCAGCTCAACAACCAAACAAAGATGTTTATGACCAATGTCCACAAATGGAGTCAATCCATCGATATTCCTTAGAGTGGGTCGACTGTTCCACTTGACTCTTTGGAAAGTAAAACAAAAGCCCAGAGTGACACCTCCCATTATTCAAGCATCTATGAACCAACATTGCAATCTCCTTCTGACCCTCTGAAGATTTAGATGAAGAAGTACTGCCTCTCAAGATGCCTGTTGGTGCTACAGTGGGTGTTGCCATGTTTTTACCCAGCATCACTGTTTCCACAAAGAGGCTGATGTGTGGAGTGAAATGAATGAGGATAAAACCAAGTAAGAACCAGTTTACAGCAGAAGTAGTACAAACTTAATAAGAATGTCAGATTGCCACAAACTGCCTCAGCGTATTTAGGTGATTGGAAGCATTTGTGTACCTCTTTAGCCGCTGTTTTAGCCACTTTACAATCATAGGTACTCACATTTTAATATTACATCCTGCTTTGTCATCTGTTTTACTCTAAATGGAGCCATGATTTACATCATGCTGCATTGATTAACACTTGTAACAAGAGTAGGGGACCATAAACTAATTTAGAAAATGTTTCTGAGGTAATAAATCAGCTGAGAAGTTGAGTCATTTACCATCTGGTTTCTACAATCAGACTTGTCTAAGCACCAGCTGAGTCTTGGCTGTCTGATGAAAAGAAACCAGGCTTCTGAAACTCTCACCGACTTAAGAAAAAAAAAAAAAACATTAACCAAATGTCTCCAGTTCAGCCATCTCAGTGTTTATTTCCCTCTTGTTTTGTTTCTCAAAGAGATCCAGGATGTTTTACGAGGTGAAGGAGTGTTGAACATGATGTTATTTTGATTTTGGCTTCTCTTAAAATATGTTTCCTCCTCTC
Source organism: Thalassoma bifasciatum (assembly GCA_008086565.1). Taxonomy (NCBI): domain Eukaryota; kingdom Metazoa; phylum Chordata; class Actinopteri; order Labriformes; family Labridae; genus Thalassoma; species Thalassoma bifasciatum. Next base: position 725,154 of record RPOG01000135.1, read on the forward strand.
CTCTGTGGAGAGGGCACTAAAGAGCCTTGTGCTTGTCTGAGATGTGTTTTTCCTTCTTAAAAGGTTGTGAAACGTGTTGAGGCTGAAGATACATGTGCACACATTGTCTTCCAGGCTCACTCCCAGGTTACAGCAAACAGAGGGTTGATGGAAAGGTCTTTAAAGCCTGTGTGCTTGGAGATTAATCATCATAAAAGACTACAAGCCAGTGTTTCATACTGCCAAATGGTTCATGGGAGAATGCAGCACACCTGCTTTCATCACGCACCTCTTTTCCCGCGAAAAACATTTATAAAGTCAGCTTGGTGGTGAAAAGTTACGCTAAATTTTGTAGCACAGGAAGCTGTCAGCGTCTCTCACCGGCGCTCACAGTAGCCACAAGGCTCATATCCTCACATGCCCACACAATGTGTTGAGCGCAGGCAAACTTTAGGGTCAGGTCTGGGCTTCATTAGTGAAATGCACTCAGTTGCAATTAGCGGTAAGCATATTCTTCCGTGCACTTACCCTTTGATTGCATTGTTATTGCACAAAGGCAAGATAGATGGCTGTATATTTGACGCTGTGTACTTTTTCAATTAGCAAAGTTTTCTGGGTCTGTGACTATGTGTCCCGCGGGCACGGTGCATAGAGCACACAACCTGAACAGAGCGAACTTAGGTTTGATTTCATTAACAATTAGCCCAACGGAAAACACATTGGATGTTACAAATGAAGATTGGATGGTACGAATGGAGGATTTTGTGGTTTCTCTCAATCTTTTAAGTACCAGATTCACCAACTGGCTATATAACCAGCCTTCAGGCCTGAATAATTTAATACATGGGCCTGTCCTTCAGGACGCTGCAGCTTAGTAGAGAGTCTATCGCTGATGAATGTGACATAATTATTTCATTTTCCGGAGCATGGGAAGCAAAAAGCATTCAATAGGAAGTGTTTCCAGAGGTGGCAGTGCTAATAAAACCATTTGTTTTCATAGTATTGGAGATTTCACCCACTCATTTGTACATTTATGACTCTCAGGAAGTGTCCTCCCAGTCAGGGCCACAGCGAGAGGCCAGGAGGCGGAAGATGAATACCCGATAGCTTCACTCCCCAGGCATTACTAAATGAGCAAACTGGCAGTTTACAGCTACCTCTCAACGTAACCTGCATGTTTTATAGATGAGAAGAATCCGACTAACTGTCGGGGAACGAAAGCACCTCTCCGGATGGTTTCATAATGGCCTCTCAGTGAAACGAGGCAGGGCTTTATGGGTGTTTATCATTGCACATTTCACCAACTTTCTTTTACAGCTCAAAAGGAGATAGCAACAAAGCCAGAGAGAGCGTCAGGGCTTTTATTTCATTAGCCAATATGTCAGATTGATCAGAAAGCACAAGGAATGTTCCGGCGTTTTATTATTCAGATAGCAATTAAAGCCAGAGCACACTGTATAAAGATCAAGTAAATACCTACTGTTGTCTACTAACTGCCTCAGTCCCTGCAGGACTTTTAATGTGATGCTCATTTGGTGTGCTGTTTATGTGTTTGTGATGAGGAGCCTTGGTGATTTTCTGTTTATGCTGTTTTTATCAACCCTGTCACTCCTCGCTCTACATTTAAATAGTCATGAGCAGCAATATTAGTTTAGAGCCGCTCTGGTTTTTAAACGCCGATGCCAATAAAAGTATTTTTAGATGACATTAAAATTGCCAGAATTTGGTGCCTGGAAAACAAATCTTTTAATTTGTGTTAGAATTTCATGTATGCTGATTTTGTCCCTGAGCTGTTTTCCTGTCATGGTGGATAAATGAAAAAAGCATCAAACTTTGGGAGAAACTCTGTCACTTCAAACTAATAAAATGTTTTCATAGTTAGTTGCTCCTTATGACTGTTTTTGCACACAGGAATGAAAAATGTAGAAACCAAAATTTTTGAAGGTTTCCATTCAGATTTATCTGACTGGAGTCTGTGAGCAGAGAGATTCCCCCTAACATTGTTATGAACTCATCTTTCCTTGAAATAATGCAGATGGGTCCCAAATGATACAGGAGATGTAGTCATGAGTTCGCCGATAAACCACCTGGTTTCTTCCACTGCTGAGAGGTCATCAGGAGCTCATATGACTGAGAAATGCTGAACTAGCTTTAAGCAGACTAGGGTGGAGACTTAGAGGGAATTAGCAAGCAGATACAAAAGAGGGGCTTTCCAGAGAGCTAACACAGCTCATCAGTTGTCCCTGTGAGCCGTCTGCATGGAGACAGAGATGACTTTTGTAGAGAGGATTTATCACAATGATGTCCGATAGTGGCTTGTTCTCATTCCAAAATCTTATAATTGGCCAAACTTGTCAAAATCTGTTGCGTTGGCTTCCTTCCAGCCCAAAGTCGGGTTAATGGTTTTAATGTGGTGTTAAGTCTGATGACATGAAACCAAGAGTGCAAACGCTCACAGTGGATGTGGTTTGGGGTGATGACTTGATCACACCGACATGGGACTCAGAGGCGTCAACGGGTCTGTGAAACTTGTGGATTTTGGTCAGAGAGTCTGACATGTTATGAAGATGCAACGTGTGCAGGATCACCTATTACAAAGAAAAAAAATTCAGGATACAACATGTTAAAAGTGTTGAATTTTTACATTTGGGAAATGAAAACTTACATCCTCTGTGACACCAAATAAGATTGACCTTTTTATTCCTGACCAGGCACTTTGTCTTGTTTCTGTTCCTGTTTCTAACATCCTTTCTGGGAATGTGTTGAAAGATTTTGGGGGTCACAGTTAGGTTAGGTCTTCAGATCATTTTATTATGCCTCAGACCAACCACACTGTAGATCAGTTTGCCTCTCCAATGATTGAAGGGGTTGGGACCTGAGTTGGGGCTAGTTGCAACCAGTTTTTTTGTCCAAATAATCATAGTTTACTGTCTGAGGTGGCAAAAATCTTGTCATATTACACCTTGGTGAGAATTTCCAGTCAAAGGGAAGTTTATCTTATATCCCAGAACCCGCCAATATAAAGTTGCGTCTAATAGGTATTTTCTATTGGCTTCATTTTGCTTCCTAATTCGGAAGCTGAGGGCCAGACCTCGATGGTCAAGGAGGGACTTTAAGTAAAATCGTATAACCTGTGATTATGGTGCAATTTTTACTTTATTCTATTTTCTGTCACCAGTGAGACTGATTTCCTGTTTTTCTGAGATAAAGTAGCCTCTTACCTTCAAGTCTTAATCCCAAGTGTCAGTTTCAGGCTTCCTCTCCAGTTTTGACCTTTTAGGCAGCAGCCCTGGCATCTGACTCCCACAGCGAGTGGCAGTGTTGCGTGTGAAGACTGAGCTGTGCCTCAACATCAGCTCCCCAATGTTGTCCTAGAGTCAGCTGTGAGGGGGCAGGTGTCACAAGCCCTGCGATACAGATTAGGTACCTGTGGGAGAAAGTAGGAGCCAGCAGACTTCTTATTACCTCACCAACGCCTCAGGCCATGAAGCGAACATGTAGCCCCCCCCCCCATCACTGTAACTCAATAGCTCTCTCCGCACCACCCTTCTACATCTCAACACCTTTCCTGGGTTGACAAATGCCTCATGCCGGTTAGCTCCCCAGGATGTTGACCTGGCAGCACAGGTCATCACTCTGAGACAAAAAGATTCTTATCAGCCTCGTCGCTCTCTCCTCACCCACCTCCATCGCCCGCTCCTCACACGGTGAGCGATGACTTCTCTGAAACCTAATATCAGTGATATCATCAAGGTGCTTCTTTAGCCCTCTCTGAGGACTGAGAGAGGTGTTGTGAAAAAAATACAATCAGGCACTTGGCTGACGGAGAGTGCCTCCAGGGAGTGCTGGTCAGTTTGGTGCCATTAAGCCATGTGTAACACAAGACTGTGAGAGAGAGCAGGAGGAAGACTGTGTGTGAGAGAGAGGATAATTGTGAATGAAGAGGTTAATGCTCCATAACTCATTTTTCTTCTTTCCCCCCCAAGTAATTCAACCACATGGAGATATCACAAGCTCCCCTCCTGCTCAATCTATTACATTCTCATTGAGACGCCTCCTCATTTTTAGTAACATGCTTAGCTCTTTCCTTCCCTTATTATAGAGTACATGTTTTAGAAGGAGTTTTCTCAAATAAATGAGCCAAAGTTTTGAGTTTATTTACAGTAACATGTCCCACATGGCTGAATATATTTTCCTCTCATTACAGCTGTTGAAGATCTTTTTTATTTTTTTGCAATCTTCAGTACATGTACTCACATCAAATTGTACAGATAAAATACCCCAACATTAATTGAGATAAAGAGTTTACATGCCTCAGTATAGCATCTAATAACTCAGCTCCTTTGTTCAGTTTGCAGCTCCTGGGATATGATCCAAGCCAGATTCTCATGATGAGAACATGATCGTCTGCATACATGAACATTCTAAGTACTTTAGAAGCTGATACTTTGCATGCAAATCTTCCACTAGGTCTTTGAATTTTTTGCATAATCAAAGATTTTTCTCCAGTGTTGCAACTCAGTTTTATAGATGTAACTGGATTGTCGTCAGACATGACAAATATATGAGCGTGGGTTAAGACGCTTTTGGGTAACAATCTGATGTGTCTACTTTTATGGCTTTTATGAAAAAAAGAACAGATTAGTTTAAGTTGTTGCCAAATACTTATGTAGTACTGTATAAGTTAAACATGCTCTGCCTAGAGATGTTTCTAAAGGACAAATATAGTCATACCAGCAAAAATGCAGACAATAATTATGCAAAATAAAGGTTATAAGAAAACAACAAAACTCAAGATACATTTTAATAATCCTTTGTTATAAGAGGTATTCTGAACACCCAATAAAATACAATCCACTGGGTTGACAATGTGATTTTTCTTATTTTTTTCAGGCTGTAAGTAATTCAGTTAATATTCAAGCCCTAGAAATCTCATAAAACTGTCATCCTTATGCCCATGCAACTTTATTCCATGCTCTGATAGCAAGAATGCTTTTATTTTGAAAGGACACAAAAGATTCATACAGAAGATCATGGCATTATTGATAAAGTGAAAGGAAATCCATCCATCCATCCATCCATACATCTTCGTCCACTTATGTTGTAACATAGTTTGATATTCTCCTTTTTTTATGTTACCAGCACCTTATAACCTTATAAAGAAAAGAAGAGAAAACTGTTGAAACAGTTGGCTATGGTACCACAGGTATTGTCTGTGTGGGAAACCTTTTGCGTTGTATCTGTATTTACATAAGGCAAATTGAGCCTTCTGGTGCCAAAAAATGCATTTATTTCAATTTTCATCTCACTGGCTTGAATCATCCCTCAAGAATGTTGATTTATAACATTCTTCTGCAAGAACGTTAAATTGAAATCTGTTATAAGTGCTTATCTTACTTTTTGTGTCATGAAAAAACAAAACACATCATTTACTTTGAAAGTTACTACAGGAATACCTGCCTAAAAAGACACATTTCTCTGTTTTTGTTTTAGTAGCCAAGCAGTGTTTTTTTTTAGCTCCTTGCACTAATCCAGTCCCCAGTTTACTTCTTTAATAATGCAGTCAACATAACGTGATCATCCTTATATTGGATGAAACGCAGAATGAGCCAAATATTTTAGCGATACTTATACTCTGATGCATCTGTTTGCCTCTGCTGTGCATTTGCTCCATAGAATATGCACAGACTCTTTTTCATTCAGGCTCTCAGAGTAAATTCATAAAGTTTTCATGAGGGGTGAATTAATTTGATCCCTGAATGCTAAGCTATTACAGCTTGTATTGTGGCTGTCAACATGCATCAAAAGCCTGGACAGAGGAGATGTCTGAGGCCTCAGCAATCTCATTACAAGCCCCTGAAAGCTGCTCTTTCTGATATTGTTTTTATTGCTGTCATGCTCAGTCACAGTATGAGTTTCATGTATTTTTTTAATAATGTAACAGAGTGTTAAAAGGAAGTGATAATAATAGATAGCTGAGATCCTGATTTAGTGGCTCATTTTAAGATCAGGAGGAGCCTTTTTTAAATCTCTGTTAACAACCGCTTACCTAATCTGATAAATCTACAGCCTTTTAGTCAATCAGCCAAGCTCACAGATTATGTGCTCAATATCCACTCTGCTTATCAACTAATCACAACCGAGCACTATAATCAAATAATCAATGGGCCATTTGACCAGAGTCAATGTCCCACCAACCAAAGCTGCCAATTTAGGTTTCCATTTATCAGCCTGATCTGACACTCGGGTCAATAGAACATCCATTTATACTATCCAGCCCAATTACATGCTCAGTTTTCTTTCATCCAGCTTTGTCTGCTAAACAGATAACCCTCATTATGGAACAGATTTCTCCTACAGAGCTTGGACAGTGCATAAAAAATGACAGACCGTCCAATTTGACTACCATTTGCTCCTGAAGATGAGTGTAACGTGTTGTGAAGAAGCAGCAGAATGAGTGTAAATTTTGGGCATTTGGCTGTTACACTTTTCTAGACTGAAGCAGAATGAGGAAACAGCAGCAGAAGCTCAAAATCGGTGTCTCAATGATCAGAACATTTCTATTTCCATTATTGATTAGACATTACAAGTAGTCTTGGTGTTGTTTTAACTGAGTATAGTTAATTTAACAAAAAGTTTGTTCAGTAACAGTTGCATGCCAGCTAAATTTGGATATAGTGGTTTGTTGACGGACAAGCAATAGAGGATATGCATCTGCGTCACTTCCTCTCTAGACCACGCCTGTCTGGGTGGCAAAACAAACACTCAACATGACGGAAAGTAGGAGAAAACACTGCGAGACTAGGAAGTATGTGGAAAATGAAAAGAAATTTTTATCAGTTGGACTTAAAATAGATCTGTTAGATCAACCAAACAACAAGCGGTCCATGTATATTCACATGGCCAGAAATCACGCACTGTGACATTTACATGTACCTGATTTCAATGCCTGAGAGATACTCAAAGTGTGGTGTCATGTGTCACCTATATTATACAATCATTCCTTGCATGTCATATATGGTCAGTGTAATAAATATATATTTGAAGATTTGCAGGGTTTTTCCAGAAATCTGAACCCAAATTCTGGACTCTGTTCAATTATTGTCAGGTTACCGGGAGACAGCAAGTATTTTTGAAACGGCTTTGACCAGCGACCGTTTTGCCTTTAACCCTTGTCTCCTGCAAGTGTCAAATCCATTTGAAGTGCAATAAAGAACAATCAAAACCAGCACATGCTGAAAATCTTCCTTGCTAAATGTAGTTCTTCACATCAGGATTTCAGCCTCTTTGCTTTACCTAAAAGTTGCTGTGAGGAACTTTGGGATAGAATTCATGACTTTGCGGATGTGGAAGTAATTTTGTGATAGAAACTTGTCTTGCTCTTTTAGTAGTCAACCAGTATGCTGTGTGACATTAAAAAAGAGTCGATGAAGGTCAGAGTCAATACCTGCAAACAGGATATTTAAGAAATAGAACTCTTTTGCTGTATTTATAAATATATGGGGTGAAGAGTGAGTCCTCAGTGAGAAATAAATATGTTGTTTCCTGTCAGTCACTAAAAGTGGCCGGGGAAAGATGTGCAACAGGACATCAGACACATTGCCATTATGTCCAGACAGTTTTGAAATAGAGGAAAAATGGTAGGCTCCCCGTCTCTCACAGCATGCCTCAGCTGTCTTCTCGCATGGCAGCTCTCGACATCGGGGTGCTTCCACTCCCTCATAATGAACATGGCTGTCTGCTTTGGTTGCGGGCCAGAGGTGGCGTGGAGAGGGAGCCGGTTTCATTAGCGGGGGTGAATAGCCAAATTTCAGGTCTCTGATGGACTGTGACATGGTAGGCCAAGTTTCCCTTTTGGGCACTACAGGCGCTGAACTCTGTGGAACTAAGCCGCTGACTGTCCAGATGGGGTCTGGCCACAGCAGATTACCACTCCTTCACTTGAATGCTATTGGCTCTGAAATATTATTCAGAAAGTAATATAGTGTAATCCCCCACTTCACTAGGACATTGAACTACATGGCACACAATCCCTTTGACACCTGTCAACAATCCTCAAAACATGGCACCATCACAGAAAGAAGCTTAAACATGTTTTACTGTTTTGTGGAGGAGGGTAGAAGATAGTAAACACAGAAAGCAGTCATTTCACCACAACAAAGCCTTTACTGATGGATGATCAGTGACTATTTTGATTGTAAATCACTCACAACTGGAATCTTTTGTCTTCATCACTGATGTGATATTTGCTAATAACCAAGCCAGCTGCAGTACAATTTAGATACAGTCCCATTCTGAGGCCTGAGATCAACGTGAGATGATAAAGAAAAATCAAAGCATCAGTTGCATCTATATCACAAACATGACTGAAATATGGTGTTAAGGCATCAGTCACTAGACTCTTGCAAATGATTGAATAAAAAGCAATATTAAGTTTATTACAACAGAAAATTCTGTAGTCTGTGTTCAAAGGCATATCTTAAAGACTACAGTATGCATTGACATTTTCACTTTCCACTAAAGATGTAAAATCATTGGTCAATCAATGGATGTTCTGATTCAGACTAATTTATAATTTTGTCCTTATTATGAGTGAGAGATGAGTGCATAAAATGGTAACTTCAAGAAGAAGGCTTCGCTGGTCTTTTCATGACAAAAACATGTCTTATGTGTACCCAACATGCTGAGAATACCTCGGCAGACCACTCAAGTACAATCCCAACCTAAATTACATCTTTTTTGAAGGCTCTGTTTGGACTTAATTAGTGATCTTGAAATAGTTTTACTTTTGTAATTTTGCCATTTTGTTATCCACAGTTTAAAACTAGATCATGGGCACAGAAATTGTATCCACATTTGGGTTAAATTCACCCTAGGGACCACAAATCTATTTGTGGCATACAGACTGAAAGTACCTATGACGACACAATGCTGTCCAGCAAATTTGAGCTGTGAGACGCAAGATTTGTCTTTTTTTGTACTAATTTTGTGGTAAAGGTGGACACCGGAGCTGGACAAGCAAAAAGAAAAGGGACAGAAGAGCAAAATAAAGCTTAGTGAGAGAATGAGAAGGAAGCTAATGTAGAGCACTTTCTAATAAGAAAATTTAATTGGCCACTGGCAAAATTAAATGCCAATTCAGATAGACGTCTGGTGAATCAATGAATCCTCATTGTGTGTTTACTTTTATTGTCTTTTGTAAAGCACTTTGTTACCTGTATTGGAAAAGTGCTATACAAATAAAAGCATCATTACTGCCAAAATTATTATCATCATCATTGAGAGGAACATTTAATTATGCATTGTGTATTATTAGAGTGTATTTATTTAGCATGCTGATGAATATTTTCTAAAGGTCTACCACAGAGAGGAAAGAGAAGCATTGGCTCACTAGTTTCATTAAGAAATACAAAGCTTTTAAATCCTCCAAAAGTCTGGGTTATGTCTACATGTTGGTGCAAACACACCCAGCAGATGTACACCGCTCGGAAAGTTGCAAGTCACCGAAAACTCCATTTCTAGCAGAGTTTATAGGAGGGGAAAACCACATCTATCTTTCACAGATATACATCAAGAGGAGATTTTTACATGTCAGTGAGAGAGCAACAGATTTTCAACCTAACCTGCTTTGTGTGACAGCAAACAGAAGAGGGAACATGTTGCTCTTTTGGAAAACAATTGCCCTCTTTCTTTGTTGTCACCTTTTGGAGATAGAGGAAACAACCAGGACCCAACTAAAAAATCTCAACTCCATGTTGCACTGCGGCATCTTTTATTGCATATTTTGATCGTTTTTTTTCTTACTGCCTCTCCTAAAGTTCTTCAGCCTGCTCACTTGCTGTATGTTCGGAGGAATTATAAAGATAATAGAATCACCCGTGCACTCTTGCATTTTTAATCAGTCTGCTGCTACAGGGATATTGTTTTTAGAAAAAACAGGATGTTTTAAAGCAAGCAGGAGTGGCGCTCACTAGCCTGGATCTAAGTTGAACATCTAGGATATTAAAGTTTTTTTTGTACTTTTTCAGACTTGCTGACAGCCCCTCAGGTTGATCAGCTCACAAGGGAATCCCTCATTGCTCCAGATGGCCTGTCCACTCCATTCAGTGAGGAATTTTGAGACATATGGCACATCTCTATAAAGTGCACTAAGCAAAGATTGAGGCAGGAGCTGGGGATACCTAATTGTCCCCGTGTAAGCTCTGTTTGTTTGGTTTTCTCCTTGTCACCAAACACACCCAGACTGCAGGACTGTCTCAGATTAAGCTCCTCAAAACAGATGGCTAAAATCTGCTCAGCTCTTGGGGTTAAATACCCTCTTTATTTTCCCAGGTATCCTAAGTGGTATTGTGCTTTACAGAAATCTGGTGACACAAGGGTTAAACTGTTGATGAGTTGGGTGTTTGTAAATGCTTTGCTGCTTCAAGTTAATCTTGGCATTTGCTTCCACATCTCCTCGTTGCAGGAACCATATGGTCAGGGAGAAGCATCTGCAAATCTGTTAAAAAACAAGACTTAAGACGCCGTATACCCACAATAATTATCACACAAAGTCTTGTGGTAGAAAGCACTGACCACATCTTCAGGGAATTGTGGGAAAGTGTCTGCTTTACAGGGAAGGAGGCATGGAAGGGTGAGCAGCTCACACAGAGCGAGGGGGGTGAGTGCATGAGGGAGGGAGGGGGAGTCACAGAGGGCGTACACTGACTTTTACACAGCCTGGGCTTAGAGAAAAGAACCTGCAGGATTTCAAAGAGGCTCCTCCACATTGAGCGGTTCACTGCCTCTCACTGCATCTCCTTGTCATTCACACTGCAGAGCTGCTCGATGGACATCTGGGCTTCGGCTCAACTAGTAGCTGGGAATGAGATGGGCTGTGAAAGCGATGGGCTGAGTCTGAGTCACGCAGCAGCTCGAGGAAGAAAAGGAAGATGAGTAGACGAATCAAAGGATTTGTCAGAGTGGCCATTAAGCACAATTGAACCTTTACTTTGTCAATAACGGTGATTACTGGCTATACCCTCGAGCTCATAGAATGACAGGGTCGTGACCTGCTCAGACTCCCTGTCTAACATGATTGGCATCACAAGGACAGACATGAAAGTTCGCACTAAAAATCACCTTTTGACTTCCTCCTGTCCATATGATGTTCAAAATCTACGACTCAGAACATACTGTAACATTTAAAATCATTTAGGACATCGTGTGAGCTACGAGTAGCAGCTTCAGTTCAATATCACTTGGTGTTTTTTGAGTGGGATGGTATTATGCTGTGTCATACGCTGATAGACTGTATATTATTATGCTGCATTGCATCATTTCTCATGTTAATGTATCTTTCTCCATCATATCTGACTGACACTACAGGATTTTATAAATCTTTAGGGATTCTAAAACCATGTTGTATCACACACATAAGCAGAATATTCACAGATTACCTTCTCTTAAATAATAAACACACACACACTACCGGATTTGAAGGTAATGACCAGTATACACTTCAGGATTTCATCAAGATTATCAGACCAAAGAGAGCGACACACTATGTGATCCTACGTTGTCTCACAAGGGAGTGACTGTAAACAAAAGCATAAAAAATAGAGACGAGTGACCATCAGGGTCAAAGAGGCCCGAGAATACTGGAGTGTGGCCAGGCTTCAGTTGCATCGCACCAGATTAAAATGTGTCACATCTTTTTGACATATCAATGTATTGTTTCCCATTGTATTGTGTTGTAAATCATATTCCACCACACCACACTGACTGTTGTATATTATATTGCAGTGCTGTGTAAGTTCGTAGTGCACCCTTTGTATCAAGTCGTGTTGCATCTTATTGTATCATATCATATTGTATTGTTTCCTTTTGTATTCTCTGATGTGTTGTGTTGTGTTGTGTGGTGAGACCAATTTATTCTGAAGCAACTTGTAACTCCTATGTTATCTCCACTGTGTAATGGCAGCAGAGCTGTTACATTATACTCTATCTTATGTGCTTCCACTGGCTCTTAACCGCAGAGCGAGTCTACAGCTGAGCCATCATGCACATTTGTGTTAGCTACATGTTATTTCCCGCTTTAACAACGTCCTAATGTGTGCAGTCTGCTTAGCAGATAAACAGACCCTCCTGTACGAACAAAGATGTATAACTCCCAGGCATCAAACATGTTTAACCAAATATGATATACTCCCAGCAAGATGCAGAGGATGATCTGAATGCTGTAAGTTTTCTTAGTGGTACAGTTACATCAGGGCCTAGACTCACTCCCAGACAGCAGCTTCTTAAAATACTTGCTTATTGTCTTGTACTGTTTGTGACTCATAGTGCTACACCTCACCGCTCTGCAACTTTATCCACTGACAGGAAAACACCAGCGGTACACTGACTCTGTTAAAGCACTGTATACAGTATGTAGTCGCAGAGCTAACCTGTGCTGAGGAGAGGAGAACAGGCGTTCTCAAAAGCTGGAACTGTTTGCATTGATCATTCAGGTAACATCTGTGACAACAGTTTGGTTGTGTGCATGTTTACAGGACTCCACATGCACAAATGTCAGTTTACTTTTTGTTATGTTGGAAGACTGCAGTTCAAATTAATTTAAGACTTGAAATCTTTTTTTTCCCTGAAGAGCCAGAGAAAATATGAGGGAGAGATAGGAACAACATGCACCAAATGTGCTCAGGTTGGAGGTTTACATGCAAAGATTTTGATGTGGATGCTCAAAGAAAAGTGCATTACCTCAACTATCCTCAACAAAAAAAAATATCTATTTTTTTCTGTTAAATTAAGGATAAATGTAGACCATGAAGGTCAGCGAGGCTCCAAGTTTCTTTTTTTATTACTTTACTCTCACACAGCTGCACACATTCACACCTAGAGACAGCAAAGAAAAATCTCATTGTCAGTTGGCTGCACAAGAGATTGAAGGTTAAATGAACAATAGCAATAATCCTTGTCTAGATATAACCAGTTATGGATCAGAAAAGTAACACTTACAGCTTCAGTCTGCTTTTAAAACTTGAAGACCACACATGGATTTGGACTGACTCGAAGAAAAAAAAGGAAAGAAAATGAGCTGCAGGCTTGTGTTCCGTGGTCAACATGATAAGTTTCACCCTCAGTTTGGTTTATGTAGGTCTATTCATGGGTATGTTGCTTGATTTCATGTCTGTAAGTCCTCTGTCACAACACGTCCATCACTTTTGTCAGCAGTGTTCACCTGGAAGCGTGCGCAATGCAGTCGATGCTAATGCTTACCCATCTGATCAAAGCAGACCCAGGAGAGCCATGTGAATGATGCAGGAGAGTTATCTGTCAGCGAACATACATCATGTCCAATGTGCTCTTGACGAATGTCAGAGCAGCAGGGCTCGAGTGGGAAAAGTAAAAGGTTGTCAGGAAAGGTCCCTGCCCAGTGAATTAAATAAATGTTTCATGAATTTTAAACAGCTTGCTGTTTGTCTGCCTGCAGTTTTAAAAGACCAAAGGTTCAGGAAAAAAGCAGAGTACAGGCTGATAGAAGGAATCTGCATATATTTGCATTCATTTTGGAAACACGTTAATTTGCCTCCTTTTCTTAGAAGTGTGTTACAGTGTGTGTGTGTGTGTCTGCTCTGTTTTTTCTTCACTGTGCCTCCATATTGGAACAAAACAGTCTTTCTGGCATGTCATTTTCTTCTCCTAATCTCAGATCTTAATGTGTAGAGAGAATGAAATCTCTCCGCTCTGCTTTTTATTTGTCTGCAGCTTTAAAAAAAAAACGTTTTCTCTGTCAGTCAAGGTAAAAAGCTGCACGGTCATGTAAGAGGTGTTTGCTTGTCGCGCGGAGTAATTTTGTTCTTTCTGTCTGAGCCTTTAATTGCTTCATTTGTTATGTTTTGTAATGTCAGATTCGGCTCTTATGAGGAATGAAATCTAATTTCTTTCACCGGATAATTGCGAAAGCTCGTTATCTGTAAGGATCTTTAATTTGTAACAATAATGGTCTTTATAAATAGCTCATGCGCTGTGTTTTGGGGTTACAGGTGAGTCATTAAATGACAAAGAAACATGCTGCTGAACTTTAGGCTTGCTTCCACTACCCTTAGTCTCCTCCATCTTGCTTATCTTTGCTTTTTTTTATAACTACATGTTCCTTTTAAGGAGCTCACCTTTACTGAGAGATCCGAGCTCTATATGACCCAATTTAGTTTGAAACATTGCCCGTCTATAGTCTCTTCTCTCCTCCTTCTTTCTGAGGCTCTATTCTTGGAAACTTGGTTTTGGCATTAATTTACTCCGTAGAGCTAACAAGATAATTCACAAGACTTAATTAACATTGAATCATTGGGTCATGAGTTAGGAGAGACAGTTTATACCTGTGATTTTTCTCTTTTTTTTTTCAGTGTCCCCCCGTTGGTTTTGTAAAAAACAGAACCAACACTAATATTGAAACTGAATTGATGCTTTATTACATTAAACTGATGTGAAATAAAATCATTAAATGAGAGAGCAGACAGCCTGCTGTAGCAGATTTTCTGTTTCATATTTAGATGGATGTGTGTGACAGACCTGACAGCAGGAAAGGTGTGTGTATGTGCGTGTGTGTGTAGGTTTATACTGATTACTCCACGTTAATAAGATCTGCAGCAGGTGCAGATCACAGAGCTCATTTTCTGCTTACTTGAATCTCCCTAAATTGGTTTTAATCATTAATGGCTTAAGTATATTTACATGCACGGATAATTCTGACCTTTAATCTGTGGTTTTCTGTGACATGCTTTATGGTATACGCTTGTTTACATGTTGATGTCGTGGCTTGATTTATTTGGGGGGTGTTTGTCTTTTTATGTTGCACATTCGGGAGGACTTGGGGGGGGTGCTATCGTAGAAAAAAATGTCCTTGTTTATTAAGACTTGTTAGTAAAAACTCTTTGTTGACCTGTCTTTGCATGTGTTGGAGATATTTATGTGCATATTTATTCCAAAGGGTCCAATAGGGTTTGAGTTTCAGGGCATAAATATAATCTTTTTTGAAGTATTGTTGTTTCCTTGCCACATAAAAAATACAAAAAAATATTGGAACATAAATTTAACAGTGCTTGTTGAAGAATTGGAAATGAAATCAGCAGTGAGTTATGCAAATAGGAGCAGTTTGTTGGACTGGAACTTTTCCATTGGTGTCTGAATGTGTTATTTAATGCTGTTGCATCTTTGGCGAAGGGGAAGCCACACAGAGGGGTCAAAAGGCCTCCAATCGTCAAACAAAGTTGACTGCATTGTAATGTTCAATAAATGGGAAATAAAGTGACGTGCTGTGCAGCTGATTCAGGCTGCAGTGTGAAGACTGTGTGGGAGGAGCTTAACGCAGGGTTTACGGACAAGCCCATGGATGTTAGAGATCACAGTTTGTTTCATGAGAACGAAAATGAATCAGTTTTGGACAAAGCAAATAATAGACTGAACATTTTCCACAAACAGACAAATCATTGAAGAGCAGGTTAAGCATTTTGGATTAAAATTAGAGAAACAGTCCCTTCAAAAAAGTAATTCTTTGTTCCTTGTTGAGTTTCTGTTAACCTGTAAACATTTCTGTACTTCCTTAACATTCTGTAGATATATCACATAAATAAAAAGACAAACAAGGTCTGGAAGCTCTTAAAAGTATGTACCATTGACACAAATAACAGAAGCTGTACAGCTGGTGCATGTAATCATGACTCAAAGATTACTCAATTCATCAGTGTACAATTGCTTCATTTCTTGGAGTACTGTGTCAGAAGAGGAGTGTTTTAATTTGAGAGGTTGCTTTCAAAAACAGGCACTAAAACACACATTGTTCTTATTAGTAAATTTTAATTTAGTTAATTTTAATTTAATTTAATTTTAAATTAGTTCCTCTCAAGGATTAAAAAAAGCTCTTGAAATAACAGAAGTCTGAATTCATATATATTTATATTAGGCAGTAAAATATTAAGATACAACTATTGAATGCTGCTGAATGTAACTGAGCTAAGGGTAACTTAGCATATCCTTAAATTAATTGGTACCAATTTTATAGTGATTCTTTTCTGATTGGATTTATTCAAGACTCAAGGGGTCACACTGCAAACACAGACTGATAAATAATTGGCAAAGAAAATATCTACTTGTTTAATGAGGTTCAGAACCTTGTACTGTTAAAAAGTGATACACAAATCACGCTTTTATTTTGAAGTCCTATTACATTGTGGTTTTCTGGAGCTAGAAAATGAAAATTTGACACATATTTTTCTGAATGAAGAAATGCCATGGCTATAATGAGGTGTATTCAATGAAGGTTGGGAATTATTTTTTCTTTGTGTGTGCTTTCTACTGGATTTCTGCAAATGCATTAGTGGGAGGAAAACAGCACTGAAAATGAAATATGAAAGTGTAACCCCCCAGATCGTATATGCAGAAAAGAACAACCAATCTTTGTTATATGATTTCAAACCTTTTGCCAATTGAAACTTAATATGCAAATGAAATCCCCAGTCCTGTAGACTCTAAAGGGTTAGTGGTGATCATTAAGTCAGGTATAACATGTATGCTTTATATTTTGATTATTCCACAGAGTTTTACAAAAGAGATGAAAATAAAATTGGAAGATATACTCATTTTACATAATCTGTATGCATTATTATTCCCATCTTATGGTGCTGAGTGCTTTAAATGCTGGACTGTCTTTGTTTAGGCAAAATAGGCCCTTCCGATGCAGACAAAAAGCAGAGAGTGGACACAAGCCCTTAATCTTTACGACTCTTTCTCTGTCTAAGGACAAGTCTGAGTCTGAGCTGGACACATTGAACCCTGACACATCTTCCTCTTTCTGGGTAATGGCTTGAGACAGGCCTTATTGACCCGCCTGACTGATGCAGCTCAGCAAGGTTCTCATTACAAACCATCCTGCTCACCAAAAGGTCTTTTTATATTAGCTGGGACTCTTTCTTTATTTGGGAGACATTCTCGGAGTAGGTAATTCAGGGGAAATAACTCTGCTTTATTGAACTACGGGTTAATTCAATAGCCGGCTGTTGACAGACGCTGCATCTCCTGTGTCTGCTGACGACTTGAATATACTTTACTGCCCGTCTGCATCAGTATCAGTATTACAGTATTAAGGTTTTGGTTGGTGTTTTCAGGACATAAATTCTGTTGTACACATTATTACATTGACTCAGTTTGTGTCTCAGATGGAAACCTGGGAAAGCAAACTTGTCATGACTCAATAAGTTTCAATTGGGCTCCTGCTCAGAGAGAAGTGATGAAATATGATGTGATACATTACAACATAATTTAGTTAAAGGCATCCCAGGCGTCTCGAGCAACCTGCACTCTCATGCTGTTTTCGCAGATGATTTCTCTGTCAAACTGGCTCGCTCTGGAGCCAGAGCATCAAACAGATGATGACAGTACTGCCCAGGCCAAGGGATCATAAACAAGCCGGAATATAACTGTAATAAGCATTTTTAAAAATTTTGAGCACCTTAACACTACTTTTCCATCTGCCTAGCTATCTCTAGATCAGATGGTTATTAAAATTAATTTGTTGCGACCCTTAATTTTGACTAGCTGTAATATTTTTCTTCCTGCTTGAAAACAAACTTTTTGGAACCAACTCATTCACTTAAATCTGTGAAACTTTAAATATGTTCCTCAGCAGAACAGTTGAAAGAAAGTCCCCTCAGTTCAAGGTGAGGCCAAAGATAACAGTTAAGTGACTTCTGGACATTTTGCATCGCGACAACTCAGATTCGAGGGAGGATAAAACTGGAGTGCATTCAGAGTGCAAGTCTGTGTGAGAGACAGAGACTGCCAAAGTAGAGCAGAGGCGGAGGGGATTACAACCAAATGCACAGTTCAATAATGTCTGCTGTAGAGCAAGTGAAGTTGATACGCCAGAAGCTTCACAATTAAAAAAAAGGTTTGATCTAATACAGCACTTTAAAACTTATGCTGCAATCACACTTCATGTTGGAAAATTTTAATGACAAGACATCAGGTCTAATGACTGTCTTGATAGAAATACTATAGTTTCTTAGATTGAGACAATTTGCTGAGATTCACAAATAAATTGATGAAATGGCTCAGAACAATAGTTTCTTCTGTGCTTTTTTTTGCTGTATTTGTTCCTGATATTAATACAACACTTCAAATAGAGCCTTTATTAAACCTGGAGCTGTTCTCCTCACATACACAAATGTACACATACACATGAACACACCTTCCCTGAAGTGAAAGCAAAATGTTCAGTGCTCCCCCTACTGACTGGCAGCAGTTAATCCATTAAACCCTCCTTTTTTGTGTTAACAGATGAGATATGGGTCAAACTTTGAAATTCATATTTACATCAAACACATTCTGTTAAAAAATATTCATTATTCTGAGTTCTAGTTATTTACAGACACATTTTTATTTATTAGATAGGTTTAGTTTTAGTTATATAAAGAATAGAACAACACCATGTTGCAAAGAGTCAGAACCTGATCAAGTTTTTCTTGGCTTCACTTTTGTACACCGAAAGGAAGAGAGATCTCAACATCCTCACACACAGCCAGCGACTCGTTTTGAAATTCAGGTAGTACATATGATTGCTGTAATGGTTGTTAACATCAAAAGTCATGTAGAGATAAAGTGTGATAAAAAACATTATTTTGTAAAAGTCTCAGTTAAAGCTGGTGTGAGGGACTAATTTTTTTTTTTTTTAAATTTTGGCACCCCCTTGGAGAAAGCAGTACCGTTGATCCTTCAGCTTATTTCCTCCTGCCTAAAGCAGGATTGGGATTGGTTTTAAATCCAAGTCTCACACTGGGTTATTCTACCAAATATCACCAGTTGGAGATATTTGACATTGAAAATGTAAAAAAGGCTTTCAGTACAACACAGTTGATTAAATTGATTGACACTCACACCCCATGCTATTAAAACCATTTGTTAATAGTGTTTCGTTACCAGGTAGAAATCACCTACAGAAGCTTTGAATTATGTTTTTTTTAGATGGATTGTATTGGGATGCCTTTAAAACTGGGAAAGAACATTTGAACATAGATGATCAGTTTGTGTCCTCCTGTGTACAATAAGTTATTTATTTACTACCCACATGACTTTAAGAGCTATAGAAAGATGCTTGAAGTATTAATTTCTGAATTCTAAAAAGGTAAAATGGTTGTACCTGAAGACATCTGCGAATTAAATCTTAAACATCCACAAAGAGTCTGAAGTGCACAGAAGAGAGGATTATAGACATCTTGGAGTAGTCTCTGTCTGATTTACAGCAGCGCTGACTGTTCCAGGTTACAACCTGCAGCTCAGTATGATATGATTACAGTCTGCAGACATAGAGTTTTACTGCAGAAGAACTGGTGCTAAAGAAGACAGCATTTTAGGACCATTTGGTAAAACAGGCGAAAGGAGACAGCAGGTGTTAATGAGACAGAAATGTGTCTTGTCTCTTCTGCCTCTCAGCGCCGTAATTCTAGGAGGCCTTTTGTTGACAGTCCCTGGAGGAAAATTGCAGGCACTCTCCGACGCCTGCGAAGTCTGATCCTATTACCTGACTGCATGCTAACATCAGCTTCAATCAGCAGGTAGAGCACCACCACATATTTCCCTCATTCTGCTGTTGGTTTGTCTGAAAAGTCTGATTTTCTGCATAAAGGAACACGGACAGCCTGCTGATAAAACACAAAACAACCCACAGAAACTCAACGTAAGTTTCTTTCCTGGTATTCTGTTTTGAGCTGAGTTTCCAGGGCAATAATTCATGTATTTTTCCAAAACAGTCTTTACATTATTGCTATTATTTTTCCACATTTTGTATGGAAAATGGAAAAAAAACAAAGTATTTTCAAACTGTGATGGAAAAGGGCTGCATATAAATATTTCTGCCATGTGAGGGTCTTCAAAAAACTTTATCTCTCAGTAATGAAGTAAAAATTCTTCAGTTGCTCATTGGAATTTGGATAAGCTAACCCAGGTTGTTGCACAGCGAGCCTAAAAATGAAAGACAAAAAATAACAACAGTGACAGATTGTGTCGTGACGGATACGAAAACAGATTTCTTTGTTTTTAAGAACTGTTTGCCAGTCTTTAATCTTCCAATGGCACCTTTTAATGAACATTTTGTTGATATCAGTGCCTCTTTGTCTGCTTTGAATTTGTTGGACAAGAAAGTTAGAAAAGTTTCTCTGTTGTAGGACTAAATAAGTGAGTTAAATGACAGTTTTCTTCATTTTCTCCCCGAGCTGCCACATTTGATTTGTCAGGATGCTCAAAAAAACCTCCAAACCCTTGCTCACGTTATGTAAAGCTTATATAAGCGAGGAATGGAAGAGGCTTGTCTGAGAAGGTGACTGCAGCGGGATACTGAACAATTTAAAATGTCCCTCCTCATGACTCCTCCAAATTCTTTCATTAATCATGAACTCCCCTGTATGAAATATTAAATCTGAATGTAGTTGTGAGTGTCGAAGCAGAACGCGGCTCTCCCCGGGCCCTCTCCTTTGTTATCTGCTGCTTACGAAGCACAGACGTCCACGATGGTTCAAGACAAATGGACCAAGTGGGAGGCCAAGTAATCAGCCATGAATTTCAGGTATTGAAAGAGTGAGCTCTAATTAAATTTGACTCGACCTGATAAAAAGTTTAGGTCCAAGGTTAGCATGGAGACTGAATGGGGTAAAAAATAAAACCTCAGCTTGTTTCACTGAGCTGAAGGCAGAAAAAATTTAAACTGATACTGAGAGGAAACATTTTCCTGCTCATCCTGTAATAGTGTCACATCCAAAGGGGGGCAGGGGGTCTAAAACCAGTTCTGTTCAGGACATGTTTCTGAAAATCATTAACCTTTGGACCTATTGGTGGTGCTGTGGAGTCTTGTGGTCTCAGGTCATTAAAATCAAATTCCAAATGCACTAAGAAATATCTATTGCTGAGCAAAAGTTTTAATCAAATTGCAACACCAGCCAACATATATTAATTACACAAAGAACAATTTGGCTAGACAGGTGCTTGTGAGGATTGTTAAATATGTGTAAAGATCTAAAGTTCTGCTCCACTTTACAAAGGCTAACCTCCTCTCCATGAAAAGAAAAAAAAAGACCTCCATGATCAGGCACATCAGCAGTATTTGTGAAAGTACCCAACAAAAGCAGACAAAAACACAAGTTGGGCACTGGTCTATGTGTGATGTCATGATAATACATCACATTCCTACATTCAAGCCCTCATCATGACTCACACACACTGGGATTCAGAGCTGGGTAGAAGCCCTTTGCACACTAAGTTCATTATTTTGTTCATTTTTTTTCTTTCTTTTGGATTTTTAATTTGAAAGAAAAAAAAAAGTCGTACAAAGACACCATTCACACTGAATCTGATATGTTTCTTTCTTTATCGATTGCCAAAATACGTAGTAAGAGGAAAATGGACTCATCAAGCATTGATTACGGTTTTGTAGTTCTGTCACTTCTCCAGATAAGAAAAAGAAACCACTGGATCTATCCACTCCCAAAAAACAAAACAGGAGGAAGGAGAGTTTCACCTTTAGGTAAAGGATCTGCAGAATTATTTTGATTGCCATTAAAATGTATTTTAGGGTGCCAGTGGTCCAGTTTGGCACACTACCAAGTCAACAGAAACCAAACATTATAAAAAAAGAATGACATTACTATCGAAGCAGCGGCTGGCACACTATGTTTGACGTAGAAACACATACACAAGTCTTCATTCATCATCTAAACAGTCCATTTATTTCATACACATCGATTTTTCATACATAAGTTGGATGATGGTGATATTGCATGTCTCTGACCAGTCAAACAACCTTCACTAAAGACCTGGACACGAAAAGACGTAGAAAGCCAAACCTGTTCTTTCAAAATTATGACAGATGGAAGTTTTGGCATCAGTATGCAAACATTGGATTGATTTTCTCTTATGATATGCATCAATTTTGGAAAAAAGAACAGAACAACAAAACAGACTCAGTGCGCCAAGGCCTTGACTATGAGATAATGGGAATCAAAAATATGTTCTATCATATACAGTCCTGAAAACACAGACAGGTGTGTTTATTAAACAATGTCACCTTCACTAGTTGCTGCTAGAATTACTAATCAGTTTAACCATTCTGTAGCAGTGTTGATGTTCAATTTGACCATTTTCTAAGTGTTTTCTTACCCTCTCTTCAGTTTAGAGATGTACCAATCCAACTTTATAAGTTGCAACACCAGTACTGATACCTGGGTTTTAGTTTTGGCATATACAAAGACTGATTCAATCCCATACCAGTGTTAATTTCTCTGTTCATTAAAATGAGGATGTTTGATTAAATAGATGCACTATTACAAAAGATTGAGTTTGAGCAGCTCTAATAAACTGCCTTCTAGTCTATGTGCACACATTCATAGTCCCATTCAGCCTGGAAACAAATGGCTGTGTTGCGGTTATTAGCCAGACAATGTGCTGCATGTCATGAGAAAATGCATTTCTCAGATGGGTTGTCTGAGAAATATATGGCTTCTTCTCTCTGTGCAGCGATGAGTCAGTTAGAACAGTAATGAAGTTATTTTTCTACAGAGTGAGAAATGGGAGAAAGAAAGAGAAATCAATAGTGATATCTTGAAGCTGGAGTCTGCCATCTAATCTCTCAGTGGTACTGGAAGTGCTTCATTTGGCCTTTTTGATGCTTCCCCACCCACACTCTGCTCACAAAAACACCTACTCCCCAGTGTTCCTCATAAGTAAACATGCATAAATGGACCTCATACGAGCTCAAAATATCAGCTTACCAATGCAGCTGACATTTAGAGGAGTGCGGATGAGTTTCAAATGGGAGTCCTGGAAGAATTCAGCACAGACTGGGTGCTAAAATATGAATTTTTTTCTCCAGTGTTAATCATATTTTATTCAGCTGCTGTGTTCCCACTTTACCATTTTAGTGCCCAGCTGCAAAATTACTTCTGTCGTATTATCAAAGGATTTTTACACATTTAGGAAGAGGGTGTTAGGATGTTTAACTGCAGGGGTAAACGCCTCCACGCAAACATGGAGGTCACGTCTGCTGTATGTTGATTAACCCTTTCCCACATACATTATCAGCTGCTTGTAAAGAACAGGCGTCCATCCGTACGGCTCTGGTTACAGCACTGGGGTGGCTTAGGAATGCAAACCAGTAGTAATGGATGAGGGCCCATAAAAGCACCTGCACATGTGATGTTAATGCTCGGCTTCACATGATCTAGCATCTGAAAGGGTGACTCTAAAGGCCATGAATAAATCACATGCTTTCCTGCATGAAGATCTTTGCTTTTAACGTTTGCTGGCGAGTTGTTTTGGTCCTCTGCCTCCACATAAACCATGAAGCAGAACCACAGTCTTGGTATGAGTGTTAAGGCAGACAGCCAGCACCAACGTAGCCTTAGAGTAACAAAGACTAAAAGACTGGCAGATCTTTTCTTTATCTTCATGGAAAAGGCGGCGATGCTGTATCATGCTCGGAAAGCTTTCGGACTGGGTGCTTTTCCAGAGCCCGTCTCCTCACAGACATATCTACCACTGACTCTGACCCAAAACTGAAAAATCTTCAGCTTTGCTGCACAGTAGTGCATAACTTTTCTGCAGGAGAACCATGGACTGTAAAAATCAGCAAGAGTCTCTGCCATGTTATCCACTAGTTTTGGAAGAAGAGGTTTAAAGCCAAAGGATGGCAGCCACGTTTGTGGAAATACTGAGTCATGCTAACATCATGTAAACTTGGAAATAGACCAAGAGGTTGAGGCCCCTGAAAAACAGATACAGCTCCCTAACATATTTGTTTACACACGTGCAAATCTATGCCCCACTCTGCTTCTTCGTATCTTGAAAATTAATGAGAAAAAACAAAAATGAATCACTCTTGCAATGGCTAAAAGGATAAAACAAACTTTTCTGTCCTAAATAGTTTTTGAACTGGGCTGTAAACATGTTAAATTATGCTGTTAAGATAAACATTTTTACATGGGTGTTAATGGAGATTCCTAGCTTTTTAGGGCTGGCCTTCAGTTGGCAGTCAAGAAGCTGCAGTTCCTGCATTGTCTTCAGTTTCCAACAATAGAGGTTGGGAGTTGAGGAGCAAAGATTTCATCTTTTAAATGACAATAAAACATTTATGAGACTTCCTTTGAAAATTGGGCCTGTGTTGATGATATATTTTAATCGGTAATTCAAAGAAATGTGGATGTGGATCCTGCTGTTCTTGCAATATGCTCAACTTTTGAGTAGATTAATGGTTCTTTACCAATTTAATTTGCAAATTATTGTAGAGCAATAAGACTTCTTATTCACATGTAACAGTATCTCCATATAACGGGATATAAATTTAGCACCATAATCCCTTCGCTGTGTAAAATTTTGTCAAACAGTTTAGATAAGATACCTGGGTCACAGAGGTCGCAGCGTCCTGTCTTGAAACAAACTGAGTCCAAGATGAGCGATTGTTTCCACCTCAGCCCCCTACTATTCGCAGGAATCACAATTCATTCTTGGACCAAACCATCCGATGGTAACAGCAGTCTTTCCTGTCACAGCGGGAAAAAAGTTGGTTTCATAGAAATGGGATGTAAACAGGACACGAAGACCCCTACAGTGTAACTATGGGAGATCTGCATTTAAGTTTTTGTCCAGATACAAGTGTTCAGATATTTGAAAATTGTTAAACAATCATATCAAAGACTCTCCTTTATCTATCACGCAAACAAACATTAACCTCCAACTTAGAGATGTTTTTACAGATTGTTTGATCGACTTTAGCTTTTACTCTGATAGGACAGACAGAGGCAGACAGGAAATGTAAGGAGAGAGAATGGACTGAGGAATTTTGCCTCCTTACATGGGGCGCCCATTCTTCCAGCGGGAGTGTTTTAGCAAGAAGGACTTTATTTTTCTATAATAAACTGAACTGAGCGACACTTTCGTGATGAATAACTTTGGAGTTAATTTACCCTGAGGCGGTGACAGTTGGTGTTGAAAACCATTCATCAGAGGAGAAGCCACACGAGTATATAATATCAACCAAAGCAGGATGAGTCAGACCAGAAGGGGCGGACTTAAACCAGAACAATGACATGATGAAGTCCAAAAACTGTCAGCTATGTTTTGTTTTTCTCTTTGAGTGGGTTTGTTCAGCTCAGTGTTGGACTGTTTCAGGTTTTAATCCAGTGATGGTTGCATTTCCTAACATCTCCTAATGGGACTATCATAACAGGACATTTGTATTCGATACCTCTGCTACTCAAAACGCCAAATTTAATTCTTATGGTTTCTTCTAGTGGCAGCGTAATAGGATGGAGACTGTCAGATTTCTGCATAACTGTCCTATCCTACTCATCATGTCTGAACTTGCCCTTTCTCCCCAATTGTCAGGCCGTGTTCCCAAATATTAGAGACGTTTCAGTGGCGTAGAAGCTCTTACACACTCTGAATGTCAAGGTGACATAGTGATGAATCAAGCAGAGAAGATGAATAGAGTGTGGAGCTGAAATACTGCACATTACTATGTGCCAGTTGCCAGTTAAATCTCCATGCCCGAGGGGAGTTTTCAGACACTCACAGAGAAGTGAAGTTCTCAGCCTCTCCTCTAAACCTCTCTCGCTCTCTCTCTTTCTCTTCTGCATTTTCTTTCACTCCATCTCTTCTTTTCAATGGCTGCTTGGTCTCACAAACTCCACAGATTCAGGTCAGGGGGAGCTGATAGTCTGCCTTTAGCGGCTATTAAAGTAAAGTTCAGCAGATAAAGGCCTCCAAGGAAAGCCATCCATCAGGGAAGGTAAAAGCGCTAAAAGTCGGTTTCAGGCTCTCATTAGAAAGGAGGTGTTGGCCATCAGAAAAATAGAATTGTTCAGTTTAAATGCTTTAACCCCCAGAGTTTTAACACTTCCAGCTTTCACTCCCACATTTCTCCTGCTACCTCCAGCTCAGTGGACTCTACATTCGAATGTCATTATAGTAAGATCCACTGAGCTTCACATTTCAGGTCTCTGAGGGGCTATGTGTCTTAGTCTGGGTTCGCGAGGACTTTGCGTCCCCCTCCCATGAGAACAACTCAGGTGACTCCTTCCTCTCTTTCCTCCAGGCCACATGTTAACTCAGCCTCTCTATCTGACTAAACTCAATTTCCTCCTCCACTGCCTCCAACTGCATCATCAGAAAAGGGCGCAGCAGAGCCAGAGCGTATTCCCAATGGTCAGATTTGCATACGTTCCACTGTACAAAAATCCACTCTGAGATTCTGAGGCCTGTTCGTCTGCCTCTTTCACTCTGCTAAGCTGTCCTCGTCTCTCCCGCCTTCGTTTCCCACGTCCTCAGATTTATCTCACAGCTAACAGATTGTGTTTGAACTTTTGTATTTTTTGTCTCTGCCGTTAATCCACGACTGCAGTGCAATGGCCACCGTAACAGGAAGGAGACTGGCGAGAAAACAGCAAAACAGGATGTAAGCCAATATGAGCGTACAGTTTTTGCAGGTGCTGCATTAGACTGAGAATGTCTGCTGGACACTTGCCTGGGAAAACACCAATTAACAGCTGCTTTGTGTGAGACTCAGGGTGTCTGAAGTCGACAGGCTTTTCATGGAACAAAAGAGGGCCAAGTCGATACCAAAAGTGGACTCTTAGACCAACACTGATTTCTTAAAGGATCAGTGTGTAGTACTTAGCAGCATGAAGCTGAACAGACTCCACAAAATTGGAGTTAGAATTCTGTTAGATTTACTTAGACTATCACCTCCTGAATAAAAGACCTTTTTCTTCTTGTTAGCCTTGAATAAGCCATTGTTATATACTACCAGGGACCTGACGCTATATCTAGCCTACACTTGACTTTCTACCTTCATTTTTGGTGTTTGAGCGAATACACTTTCTTTGTGTTTGTAGCTACATGAATATTACATTGTGATGTCAAATAGTATTTTTGATGGGATCTAAAGTGCCTACAAAGGTCAATGCCATGCTGTACTTGCTCAAAGATGGATGCTTTTTACCCTATCTAGAACTGAAACTTTAGATATAGACTTATCTCAACCTGGTTTGGAAGTAAGCACAGTTATCTGTCCAGGTTAAAAGAGGGCCAGCTTTGCAACACTACAAACTCGGACTTTCAAATCATTGATCTGATTTACCTTTCGACTCTGGGTTTACAGTACATCCCCAACACATTTTTTTGCATCCAGGCTAAGTATGCGGCCTAGCACCAAGTAATGTTTTTGCTCAGTGCTTTGAACAAGGGGGAACACAAAGATTTTTGAGCCATAATTTAATGTAATGACCAACTATTCCAGTCAACCTTTCTGAGCCAGGCTGAAGCTTGAAAGCAACAGCCAGGAATCTAAAGTTACAGAAAAAAAGAGAAAGAGAAATTTTAACTGAAGAGGAAAATATTAAAAACCCAAACCCAGCTGGTTTTAGAAAATAAAATGAGATCAAATCTAAAACTCTGGAGCTGGAACCAGTTATGTCCAGAAGCTACACTTCATATAAGTGGCTGAAGAGATCATTGATAGAGGGCAGAAAAACACAGCTAGATCTTTCACAGGTGTTGGTGTTTGCGTGTTTGATTGTGTTCCCTTAGCTCCCATCTCTGTGTAAATCTGTCATGTTTATGCAGAGCCACTTTCACACATTCCCTGCATGTGCATGAGTTTCTTGACATTACCCAGTTAGGCTGCCTGTGTGAACGCAAATGTTGAAATCTGTTCACTCAGGCTCAAGCAGACTTTTTCCTGCCAGCGTTGCTTCCAATGAGTGGAGTTTCTCTGCTTCATCCACTCCTCAGTTCATGGTGTTGTTCCTGTTCATGCATGCTCTACCCAGGTGCCTCTTCTCACCCAAACTGGGAGAGTCTTGAACTCTAGAATATGTCAGAACTTGAGTGTACTGAAATAGTCTATAAACTTGTCAGGAGTTGATGTGCAAATTGGGGCTGAAGAGAGAGCATATTGAGAGCAGGCGTGTGCATTGTACTGAGTGAATTAGATTTTAGGAGGGTACTTGCACTAAACTTTTCAGGGGCAAAGCTATTTTTGTGGGTGGGCCTGAATGACTCAACCTAATCGTGGTGTATCATTACAGTAAATTCTGTTTTAATATGATTTTAATGGACAGGAGATGACCAACATTAGACTGACAGCTCTCTGCTGCTACTGCCTGTAAAGCCATTTGCACTTGATTGTTGTTTTGATCGCCTCACCTCCGCTGCATGAGTTTAATATAATTTTAAAAGGAGGCTGCCTCTCCAAGAGGCAAAGAGGCATCCTTTGAGGCAAAATAAAATTTGATAGAGCATAAAGGGTAATGTGATTTCTGCTAAGGAGCTATCAATTTTCTTCATCTCTTTGGAGTCTCGGTAGCTCTGAACACCATTCAGCGGGTGAGGCAGAGTTCCCAGAATAAAAATGCATATGTTGTGCTGAGTGTCAGAGGCGAGCTCTAAGGATCCAGATGAACAGTGGGGTGATGTTTGCAGCCCCTGATGTCAGACCTCACAGACTGAATGTATGTCTGTGTAAAGAAGATGAAGAGAGGAGGGGGAGTGACAGGATATGGAGATGGTAGCAGAGGGATCAGTCTCTGACTAAGTCACAGACACACAAACACACAATGCTTGCTGCATGGGTGGCAGTCCCAGGCGCTCTCATATTTTTACAGCTGGACCCACATCCCATGGCTTCCACTGAGGCTTCAAAGCTCTCTTCAAAGCCTCAGTAGAGGAAACAATTGCATGTGTGACTATAGGGAGAGTTTCTGTTGAAGTCACATGAAAATATGATGGTACTTTATCATCATTTTGATTTGAAACACTTGACAGTATTCTCAGAATTACTTTGACATGCATCACTTTGACTGCAAACTGCACACTGAGAGTGGATGATTATGTGTAGATGTTTGGAAACAGTTCACATTGTTCTTAGTGTACTTAGACAGAAATAAAAATGCTATAAAAGCTTGAAAAAGGTCACATAAACATCTTGAAACTGCTTTTTGAACTTTCCTAAAGGTTAATTTGTCCATTATTAGAGTCATGAAGGTTTAAACTATTAGTTAGACGTGGAATTAAAGTTGAACAGTTCACAAAAATAATCTTATTGAAAATATTTGTCCCTATAGCTGGAGCAATTTATTGTGGGATCTTTTTTTTTTGTGCCCCATCTTAAGTGTAGTTGATATCAACTGGTCCATTGCTTTTTTTAAAATTATTCTCTTTTGGGAAAAAACAACAACAACACATAAATTGCGGAGAAAAATAAGATTTTTATTTAAAAAAATACACAAAAGAAACTTTGTTTGCACTGACAGGTTCATCTCAAAAATCAGAATATCATGAAGAAGTTCAATATTTTTGGTCACTCATTTCAGTGAAAGTGAAACCCAGATATTACATTGCCATTTTGCCTTTTTTCCGTAAAATGTTGATGATTTAGACTTTAGGTTATTAATACCCACGATTTAGTGTCTCAGAAAAGTTATTATTATACAGTATATCTATGAAAAAGGAGTTGTGTTTCAGTATTTTGCTGTAAATGGAAATTAAGTTGTGTGTGGGTTAAACTGCCATATATCACTCAGCTAGAAAAATATGAGTATAGGAATGTGGACATAAACCTGTATAATCCAGCGGGTGGCATTACTAGCTCTGCTAACATTAGCCACACTCGCATCAGTTGCTAATTTGCTTTCTGAGTGTTATCTTACCTTCAGACTAGTCAGGATTTCAATATTAGATTATGTTATGAAGAATCAATCTTCATCAGAATGTCTCTGCAGATATTAGTGTGAAATAACACTGACAATTCTTGTAAATGCAAAGTAAAACAGGCTTAAATTGGAAGATGAACACACTCTACAAGGAAGTAGAAGAGTATAAATGATGCATCCTGTTGTTGATTTTTAGAGGTACAATTTATCCTTTATCAACAAACTATTTGTAAGTGTGCTCAATCCTTTATAAAACTGAAGATTAATACTCTGTATTGATGTGCTGATATTCATTCAGCCATGCAAAACATTTCAGAATAAATCTGCTTCAATTTTCCTCACTACCTTTGGTGACTGTGTAAGAAAATCCTTGAACAAATCAAAGTGTGGAGACATTTTTTCTTGTAGGAACAGGTGCTTGATCAATTTGAACTCCAAACATTTAGATTTGTTAAATGACATATTGGAACTTGGTTTTGCCCATTGTTTCCTGTGAGTAATACTTCTGCATTGAGCTCATTATGTCGCCTGTTATCTGCATGTGGCTGCATACCTGGATGTGACCTGTCAGACTTAACTAACTCTCAGACTCTCTCCCCCATCGGGGCTGGAGTGCAGGCAGGGGAGACGCAGATATGAGCTCACAAGAGATTAAAGTTTAGTATATCTGATTGTTTCTCTTGTGTGCTGGAGCTTTCTCAAAGGGTCCGTCCAGGCGAGTTCAGTCTGAATTAGCCTTAGCAGGAGGGAGAGAAGGGGCGCTGAGAGGGGCTGCAGATAATCCCAGGATATTGAGCAGGATTCCTAGGATGAGGCTTCGCTCCTTTGCTTCCCCAAGTGTGACGATGGGGAGTGTGAGGGGGTGTGAGGGACGAGAGGAGGATTTGGGGTCTCTTTCTCTGCTCAGTCCCCTTTGTGAGGAGAGTTTTCACAGTTTAGGGGCACAGTGTCTGGGATTCTCTGTCCACTGAAGTGAGTCTCTTTTGGGGGGAAACAGCCAGGCAATGCCGGCCTCTGAGGATTAGACCCACTGGGATAATCAGGATCAGTTCACAGCGTCCTCGAAGGGGGTCTTAGTCTAGATCCAACAGAGGAGGAGAAGGGACGCCACTGTCCTGTGTAGCTGCTGGCTCGGCCCACATCCCCCCTAGACACTAATGACATCTGCTCCCCCCTTCCTCTTCTTCTTCACTTTGGCAACTTCTCAACTATGACACCTTTTCAGGTTGGGAATTAAACCTCATCTGGTTTGGTTTTTGTTGCCATAATGTCCTGGAAATTACTCAAAATTACATTTGTAAGATCAAGAGAATTTATAATAGCTTTTTACAACCAACTTTTTACTTCTCTCAAATATAACCAATCACCATTTCCTTTCTGGAGTGTTGACTTTAACATCACCCGTTCACTTCATATCTATCTAAAATGTTAATGCCCTTAGGTCTGTGTTGCAGAACTTTAGAGGATGTCAGCAGTTTAATATTCTAAGATGTTGCACAATAGAAACTTCTTTCTTTATATTGTGATTCCGACAGAGAGCGCTGCTGCTATCGTCTCTCTTTTAGGAGTTTTCTGCTTCAGGCCTTAGGTCTCTATCAAGACTTTATTTACGGCATAAGATTGAAGATAACTTCAGCCCATAACCCTCTTTCTGATGATTTATCCATGATCAAAATTAAACGAGGCACTTTCTAATGCGTTATAATTACTAATGAGAGGCTGGATTCTGAATATTTGTGTTTGCAAACACAGACAGAAATCCTTGATTTTCTGACAGGGTTGTAAAAAGGGCCTGAACAGTGTAGAAAAATATGTTAGGTGGGATTACAGTACTCAGAATCAAGTTGTGTCAATCCAAATTTGGATAAATAACAAAAAATTAAGGATGCCTGTCATTTATTTCTCAAAACTGTTTATAGAACACCAAGATGCTTCTTCCAAATCCAGAAATAAGGGTAGTAGAAAGCTAATTTAAGCTGTACTGAAATGTAAAAATATGAGAAGTATACTGAGGACTCCTTTTCACAAGTGAAATAGAACCATACCATTGCCATAGTGTTGCACGTTTGTATGAAATACATGCATTTACTGGAATAAAGTGAGAATATCAATGAAACACGATGGGTTTCAAATCCCTGATAATATTACTCATATTATGCTCTATGATACACATTGATATCATTGCAAGAAATGCATGAAAACTTTCTGACCATAATTTCTTCCCATTTTTCCCATAGCTTGATGTGTAAACTATTTGAAGAGGATATCTGGCTGAAAATGAGTTAACTTTTGTCAGTCCCTGTTGCTAAAACTTGATGCTAATGTGTTAAAGAAATGAAAAAAAACTCTCTAAAGTTGCTGCATTAAAAGCAAAAGCTGCTGTGAAATTTCAGTCCGCGAGAATCACAAAATAAGTCTGCCAAGTCCTGAAGGGACTGATATATCTGTGTCAAGATTAAAATTTTAAACCTCTCTCAGATGACTCCATGATTCCCCCTTCATATAAGGAAAAAATGAATATGAATGTTGATTTTTTTTCCCACTTGTTGAGGACAATGGAGTTTTGTGGAGTTCAGAGTTTGACATCCTGTCCTGTCCTCTGATTATTTCTCCATGTGTTATTCACTCCTAAACCTTTGTGTTACACCTTCTTACATGGGCATAAAAAGAAACAATATGTGGAGAGAAGGATGCCTTTCTTGTTGGCAGCCACATCTGCTTTTCATATTTATCCATACCTTTTTATATCTTGTGTGACAAACTCTACCGAGACAAAGCTGGGGAAATGGGTGGAACTGAGCGAGACAGTCACACAGCGTTTACAATAAAGGGAACGCTGACGCAAACGGATACCCAGGTGGTGCAACTATTCTCCCTTCATGTAGCACACATATCTCAAAGTGAGGCAGGAAAGTACACCTTTTTCTATAGCGCCATTGTTTCTGTTGGAACCTGAAATACACACTGCTCAAATCTCTGCGAATCTCACATTTTCCCCGGCTCTCTGAGACATTATTCTTACAGTTTTGTTTTGTCTGAATATGCAGCAGGCTCTTTTCTCTATGCTGTCATCTTTGGGGAAAACTACAGTAAGACCCTCCACAAATGCTCCTCCACCATGAGCTGTTACCAAGAAACCACCATGAACAACCGCAAGTATGTGATGGGCTGGTGAGCGTCTGCAGCACGCGCACAGACGGAGCTGTTCGCTGCACAAAGGCCAACAAATAAGTGCTTTCATATCTCCCCTCCCCCTCCCCACAGGGACAGTTAAGAGGGGGGGAGTGGAAAATCAGGGGTGAGGCTGTGGGGGTGTCAGGCTGTTGGGGGGGTCAGTGTGGCGTATCGGCAGTGTGAGGAGCATTGTGTTGCTGGATGTCATGGCTCTGTGTTCATCTTCTGTCTTTAGCTTCACGTCTGTCACGATCAAATCGAGTTGAAATCTTGTTTATCAGTTTTACCTCTGTCAGCGCTCACAGTGTGACACTTTTATTCAGTTTCAGTCACAAATTATACAAAGTATTTCAAATTCACAAAGCTTCCCTTGAGTGAAGTTTATTACTTTTTTATGACTTCATCTTAAACAGTGAGGCTGTTCTTGTGTTTGTGGTTTGCAGTTTCACACTGTCACGTAGCAATGTGTCATCCTCCTTGCTAATTAAACAACAGTCTTACATACTTTACTCTGATTGGTCAAATCCTCATAAGTAGTAATTTAATTTTATTGCTTGTGATCAGCCAACCTGATCACACACATTATTTCAAATCAATTTTGGGTAAATTAATACAGCGTTTTTCCTCCTCTGCCTGTTGACACCAATATTAAAACAATCGTGTCCTCTCAGGCTGTTTTTAGAGTGAAAAAATTATAACGGATGAGAGAGCAGTCCGAGATGCTACTGGACATTTACTATGTTTGATGGTCCTGTAATCCAGACACACTAGAGCTGCTAAGAACATCACTAAGCTGCTGATCTCTTAAAAGTCACTTCAGCCATGAGACGAAGTCATAATAGAAACGGTGTTAGAAGTGGTGACATGTGACCTAATTCTGCTTAAAGGTGTGTCAGCATCAAAGCACTGAGAAGCAGAGCTAAATGAGGGGAGGGATGTCCACAGTAATATTCTTGCAGAGGTCTCAGTGGAAAGATCTGGATGCCATTTTTATTTGACCATGAATTGAACTTTGTGATGGTAATATAAATCTGTTGTCAACATATCTTCTGTGCTCTTCTAGTTTCTCCTCAATGCCTGGAAAAACTAAACTCTGCTTTGATTGGCTGCATCTGCAAAGTCTTAAGAAGAGATCTAATTAGTGACCTGAGCTGGTTTTAATTTGTTTTTTTCCTAAATTTTGTTCTTATTTTCCCAATCAGATTATTTTGGGAGCTTTATAAACAGCTATCTTAATCTGTAATGTTATAATTGACAACCTGTGTTTTTTGGATAATTATGTAGATTTTAGAATACCTGCAGGTTTTGTACAACTTTCACCCAGGACCTAAGTTGATATTGCAAAACTTCCAAAAGTATTTCTCCCCATTGTTTTTATTATCTCAGTAAGATCCTTTGAAACCGGACTTTTTTATTGCAAATGTTATAACCAATAATTTTGGTGTAATTTATAGAAACATAAGACTCATAGCTCTGATAAGCTGATGCTGTTTCAAGAAGCTTTCAAACAGACATTTTACACCTTTAACTTGTTGCTAGAGTTCTTTTGTGCTGCATCTGTGCCAAATTGTCGCAGCAGCACATCTTGTGGTGTAATTTCATTGCGGTGTTGCTCTCCTTTGGGGCAGGTGTAACAATATAAGCAGAAATGGCAGCATGCTATTAGTCTTATGCTCTTCTGGCAGGCACTCTGTCTCAATAGACCCCACTGCAGTCAGACAGTGGAGCTTATGCAGCATTGAGAAGAGGGTTGGTGCTCCCCTAACACACAACATCCATCTATTCCCTCCGCTCACACCACCAGACCCACTTACTGAATCCTGTCAGACTCTCATTTCAGAGCGTTGTGTTTTTTCACACTTCTCTATAATTTCATGATAAACAGCTCTGCCAAGGTCATTACAGAAAAAACATCCCATGTTTTATGTAATACCTCTCTTTAACTGAAATAAATTGAGGAGCATTAACAGTTGCTCCTGGGGAAAATGCTTGTTTCTTCCAATTTTATTGTTTTCTGCTCATAGAAAGCTTCAAATTATGTCCCCATCCTGCACCCTTCAGCTTTAACATCTCCTGTCTTTGTCATTTCTCCTCCTTTTCATCTGACTGTCTCTCATGTCGTACGTGCTTCCTTTGTGCTCGCTGTGATGTTCGTGCACAAATAAACAGGAATAAGATGAAAGAGAAGCACAGGCTGATATATATGGGAGCCACTTCTTTCATATTGTACTGAAAGTAATAATTTGACTCGGGTTTAGACCTTGAAATTGGAAAAGAATGATCAGGGCCTTGATCTTCGTTGGTCTGTTACAGTTTGAAATAATATCTTTCATTAAGACAAACAAAGAGAATTTCAGTGAATGTTTCACTTAGTTTTTGTACTCTCTTCTTATGTTCATCACTATAATCACCATAGATCCTCTCCCTTTTTTCTCATTGTACATTTCCTCTATTTATATTTATCCCCCACATAGTTTATGTTCATTTTGTGTTTGTGTGTGCATCCTCTCTCCCTCTCTCTCTTTCCCTCAGTAGACAGCACCATATGCTACCTTTCATTTTGCTCCGGTAGCTTTGGTTCATCTTTCCCATCCTTCCTCCCACAGTGAAGAGAACAGAGAGGAGCGTCCTCAGAGTTGGCTGCTCCGTGATGCACAGCTGCTGTACTGCCGCTTTATTAATGGGATTCAGGAGCTCATCTGAGCGTCCCGATAATGGAACAATGGAGGACCCCGCTTTGACAATCCTTCATCTCTGAGATGCTACAATTGATCACCAATTCAATTGCTAACTGTAGAAAATTGAATTTCTAGCCCTAACATTGTTCGTTAACCACGGTGCCGATGAGATGGCCATCCAGATTAATGATAATGGGAGGCTGAGATGGCTTCTGAGACGGCCTGTGAATTTGATTAGCTCCAGACGGCTGTGGAGACAAAGAGCAGCCAGTCAGACTCTCATGTGGAAGTACTTAATGAAAACCCTGCATGGGAGGTAATTGGGAAATGTTTGTCTGGCTGCATGCTTCTCAACTTACTGTACTCAGTCTTTAAAGCTATCACAATCTCACTCTCACTGTTGCTTTTACACACACAACCATACGAATGCATGCTGTTTTCTGTCCTCTAATAATGTTATCTTTCTTATTTGGATCTAAGAGAGCACTTAACAAAACAATGCCACCAAACAAAATGCGTTTTCAAGTCATGTGATTGTCAGCAGATTTAGTTTAATGATCAGGAGCCAAATGAGTAATAGTAATTCTAGTTCTCTAAATAGTATCAAGATGAAGCTTTCAGTCAAATAAAGCTACCAATCAGTTGCTCTTGTGTCTCTAATCATGTTAGTTTGAGCCCCCCTTGCGCAGGCACTTTTTTATTTTTCTAAACACAAAATAGTGTCAGACAGGACCACCCTTGTCAGAATCAGAATCAGAAATACTTTGTCAATCCTGGGAAAAAAATCTATTGCTCATCACATAAACATGGCAACTGGAATGTTGGCAGAGTATTTATTCATTTATGTTTTGTCTATTGCAAGAGGTGCGATTGAAGTTTTAACATCAAAATGCTACCTTTATTCTTTCTTGGTTCAAGGTTACAAGGTTAGAGTATTTAATCTTTTGATTTTATTTATTTTCATTTTTTTTATCTTCTGTAAATATTTTTTTCTTTTGTTTTCATTTTACTGGTGTTTAATGTCCTAATAAGTGGTGGTGGTGGATTTTGGACTTTTTATATTGTTTAATTCTTTTCTGTCATTATAATTGTTTTTTCCTCCTCACATTTCTTTTTAACTTATTTTTTATTTAATCATTCAATTTGTTCTTCTGTTTTAAAAAGAGCTGTACTGATAAAACTTACCACCGTTGTTCTCGTGTGTAACTTTGTCACATCCCTCACCTGGCAGTCTGTAGGTCGTACATGTTGTCATGAATTTCGTAAAGGCTCCATGAAACATTAAATTTATTATTCAAGACAGACTCGTTGTTTTCTTAGCAGTGTGTTGGCCTTATCTAAAATCAACCCCTCTTCACTTTTCCTCAGTTATAAAGTTAAAAGTCACAAACAGCTGGATGAAGCTCACTTAGGGTACAGGGATCAGATGCAACTTTGACCAGCCTGTCAGACAAACTCTGCTAACTCACAACAAGATATAGTCCACACACATTAAATACTCCCAGCTTCTTGACTGGCTTTTCTTTATGAAAGACATCAATACTTCTAATACGATGTCTATAAACTGCATATTTTACAAGTTGCCCACTAATAAATGTAAAGCACCTCATTTTTCTAATACAAATCCTGCTACCTGCTTAAATTTTCGAAGAATTTGTTATTTGGTAGCCTTTTTTTTCACTGAGTACATCTTCAAATTGAATTTTTGGAATATTCTACCTCGCTCATTTGACATTTTGTTGCTCATGTAAGACTTAATTATTTCAATTATGAAACCATTTAAATAATTTTTTTTTGTGTATCAGAGCTAAGAGTGGTTTTTCTGCTCCACTTTTTTTGTAAAGTCAGACTAAACACAAGCTGTGTGGCATTTCCAGGCTACACTTTTTAATCTTATTAGCACTTGTGCAAGGACAAAAAGATGAGTGAGTCATGTCCACGGCAGACTCCCCGCTCTCTTTAGCAGTCCCACTCATGTGTCTCGGCACTGACTGTTCTCCCCCAGTGTCAGTGGTGCTACTCACACACTGCCAATTAAGCAGTGGTGGAAATGGCTTATACTCCCTTCCCCTCTCATTGAAATGAGACTGACTCATTTAAACTCAGAGATGGTGTTTAATATGATAATTTTTACCCTGGTGTTTGACAGGAGAGGCAGATAGTCCCTGTGTTTGGAGGAGATCTCAGTGGAGAGCCACTTCATGCTTTTATTTGTGAGGAGAGATGCCTCTACCGATTTTCTCATCTATCTTCAAGAAGTAATCATAACTCTAAACTTAATTCATTCACAATTATGCCAAAATCTAGTGAAGGATCACCCTTTGATGTACATGAGAAAAGACAACCTGTGAATTTTTTTCAGTGCAAGTTGTCCAAAAACTTCTGGAAAATTATCAGTGGTTCTAATTTGAAAAGAACTGCAATAACAAAACCTGTCAGCCTTGTTTTCAACAAAAGTTCTCCAGATTAGTTTCAATATGGAACTTTGGGTTTGGCGCTGAGGCGTACTGAGACAGTTGCCATAAAATTAAAAGTAAATAAATTCTAAGGTACCAGCACAAACTAGAAAACAAATGTGAGTCCTGCACAGCACACATAGCCAGTCAAGTCGGCTACTGAAACATTTGTCACTGACTTTTGGATGAAATCACCACGAAAAGTTCTAAGTTGAAGTCTGGATCCAGAAAACACAGTTTCAGTTGGGGGTAGATGAGCCCAGTTTTACGAATAGAAGTGCGTGGCATTTCCATAGCTGGACTGTTGCACTTCTGTGTGTGTGTGTGTGTGTCCTCCCCTTTGAAGCTCCAACATTCAGATAGTCGACCAGCAGGTGAAAAAGCTACAGCTACAGCAGAAGTTGAAATGATAATGTATTGATGAGGCCTTTTTCTTACTGATATTTACCCCATGTTAGGCATATTGACCTCTGATTTTACTCACTGAACAGAAAATCTATTTGTAAATAGTGCTGTGTGATTGGGTTATTATCTTTTTTTTTTGTAATATCCAAGTTTTTTCTGTTATTTTAATTTTAATGTTCATCCGTCAACATTCTTAAAGGTCCTGTCACCGGAAAACAAATGCTAGGGGTTGCATTTGTTCCATGTACTAGACAGTCCTGAACCAAGACTTTAAAACTGGAAACAGAAGTGAAACTGAATGTTATTTTACCATAGCACTGTGCAATGTACAGTCAGTATCTCAGAAGAGTAGCATCCATGTCACTGTGTCTGCAGGCGTGGCTGGATGTGGTAATGTTGTGCACAGACGCTCCAAATAAACAGGACTTAGCAAGATAACTGCTATAAAGGACGAGAGCTGCAGCCTGAGGCAGGGAGCCCCATCAATTCTCAACGCCTGTAGACAAATGCTCTTTCTTCCCGGAGTGTGAATGACACATTGTGAGCATCCTTTAAGACAGGACACGCTGTACAGTGTCCCCGCTCTCTTTGTTACTTCTTGTCCAGTTCTTCTGTTACAGGCTGAGCGCCAATTGTGGTTTGGCC
The DNA here is from genome assembly GCA_008086565.1 of Thalassoma bifasciatum. Lineage (NCBI taxonomy): Eukaryota > Metazoa > Chordata > Actinopteri > Labriformes > Labridae > Thalassoma > Thalassoma bifasciatum. Next base: position 764,217 of record RPOG01000135.1, read on the forward strand.
ATCAGGCGATTTGACTCCAGGGTCAATCTGGGGATGTGTATCTTTACAGATTCACAGAAAAGTTGTTGTGTGGTTTGGAGATTCAGCTTCATTACTTTCAAATCAAGTCAAATTCAGTCAAAGTGTCTTCCTTAGCGTTTGTATCCCATTTGAGAGCCAGAAATTGATTAGAAACCTGTTACATTTTAGGTGCAAAAGACAGCCAAGGTTAATTTACTGGATGAGGAGGCCTTTATAACCCTGCCTTTAGCGTGTCTTTTCATTGGCCTATTTTAAATCCCCCCTGAAAACAGGAGTTAATTAGGAACAGCAACAGAAAAGAAAATCCATGGCACGACACCAGTCTTCATTTCAGACTGAAAAAGCACAAACGCGTTTGTATCCACACTCAATTACCTGCCGACATGTTTGTGAAGTAGATGCATTGGACAGTGTGTGTTTGCACTAATTCATTTTACACGGGGCAGTAATATGAAAAAAAGTAAACACAATAGAGGCTCTTTGTGAGGTTAAACCTGCTTCTAATTAACAAAGAGTGAATTTGAAACGGGAATTAGTTTTTGAAAGGAGGCTTGTTAATGAAGTGTGTGAATAGAGAGAAAGAAGAAAGCATGTGGCCTCCCCTGCTGAAGAAAGGTTAATGACTGTATGGGGCAGATCATGAGTGTATCCCCTCACTGTGTGCTGGAGCCCGATTGTCAGATCCTGTATTTCTGTTTCACCAGAGATTTCTTAACCATGTTATGTTTCCAAAAATCCTGATTCTAGTAACTCAATACTGCAGGTGAGATACTTTGAGTGCTTTTTGTAATACAGCTGCAAATTGAACACTTTCAAGACTGTAAAGATCGTTAAATCAAGAACTCTGCCTGCCTTCTCACTGTTTATTCACGAAACACAGAGTATGGGACACTTTATATGATGTTGACTTTCTACTCAAATGGCTTTTGCTGTGTTTGTAGTGCAACCTTTTCCTCGGCGCAAGAGCTGGCCAGTCAGCAGTGCAACACCGAACACTACAAATGACAGCAAAAGACAAGAGACTTTTATAACTGTGCTGAGTCAAATATCAAGAAGAATAATCGTAAATAAGTTTGAAGCATTTGGCCCATGTACCAAAGCTAGAGTTTTCCTCGAAGTGGTCCCTGGCATAACACCTAGTCTTAACCTTCTCCATGTCTGCAGTCCTTCCTCAGCTGCCCTTTCAATTATGGACACAAATATACATGAGAAACACACTCAAATAGCTTTTTTTCTTTATTGGTGTTTAAAACTGGGGCACATAATGTTGGTGCAGGTTGCATTTGTATGCTTCAAAGGTAGGGTTTGCAGGATTTCCCTTAAAAAAAAAAGTCAACTTTTAATATAATAATCCTGCTCTATCGTCATCTATGGGCCTCTATACATGTGTGTCAGTGTCTGTGTCTACCTCAACCTTCTGCCGGTAGGTTGAAGGTTCTGGATGGAGAATAGGCAAAGTAACCCCAGCCAATCACAGTGCACTCAGTGTGCAAGTGACTTTGCATGCTGATGATAGCTGGAAAGCGGGAGATTTAATACAATATCTTCAGGATATCTCATTTACCTGCATGAAGTCAGGTGTACGGCTCTCGAGTGTCTCCCCAGTAGAAATGCGATCCTGCAGGTGCTTGCTAGGTTGGTGAGTGTGTCCATGTAGCTACGGTTGGGGAAAGTGGGCGCGCTGCCGCTGGCACTGAGGTACAGAGGAGGGGTCCAGTTTTGATGTTGTTTCTACCTTTCACCATCATGGGTTCAAACCTGAAAGTGAAAGCTGATGTAAAACCAGAAATTGAAATATTAGTTGCAAAAAAGCTTAGTTAAGCTAAGGGAAAAAAGAAAATACACATCAACATTGACTGCATGGAGTATCATATATGGAAATTATTACATGAAAAGGAGTGATGTAGTTTGTGTAAGAACTGCTTCAGTAGAATCTCTCTCTCTCTCTCTCTTATGTGATGTTTCTTAGTTAGCATGCCAACAAAAAAATAAAAAAATAAATCAGTTTTTTTCCATAATGCTACATATTACTGAATGATTAAGAGTCGTCATGTGACCATGTATATGTCTTGCAGCTTCAAATGCTGCAGGTGAAATGTGTTCATAACACCCAATAGGAAAGTCATTCCGGCATTTGGCAATTTATCCTTATTTATGTATTTTGCTTGCTGATATTGACAAATGCCTCAAGCAACTCCCTCCTAGATCTGCATGTGTATGTTCTCGTGATAAAAATAAAATGTACAGCCTCTAACCATCTTAAACGGTACAATCCCAAACATCTGTCCTCTGCTTTGACAAGCAACCGAACACATCACCCAATCATTCATGGTGACATAATCACATCCACATCACGATGCAACAAGGATGTGACACACTCTTATTTCATCACTTCATGTAGCACATTACGTAACAGCATAAACACAATAACACGCTCAGAAATATTGTTATTACTGAGGCTTATGATCAATAGCGGCTTCACAAATGAGTTACTTAATCGTACTTGTAGATTTGGAAACACCATGTCTGTCAAGATTAAACACTGCATGAGGCAAACTGGAGTAATGATTTTGCTCCACAGTAATTTTTCTCTCCTCAGGCATCTTAAGTAAGGTTGTAAAAAGTTGAAAGACTCTCTGAGAAAGCAAAGTCCAATCATGTAAACAATCTGTACGACCTGAGGGATGTTTAAATCGAAGCTGCTGGCCGTGTAAATGTTTAAATTCAGCGCATTAAAACAGGAGTCTGTTTTCTAGGCCTGCATTTCAGAGCTTAAATAATGTATATTTTCCTGCAAGTCTTGCCTGCTTTACAGTGATGACTAATTATGTTCCTTATGTCACACTGCCAGTGTTTGTATGGTTGTGTACCAGCTGAAGGTGCTGCATCAGGAGGAGCTGCGGTCTGGAGTCATTAAAGAACAGCTTGAATGCAGGCAATTATTTTAATACATTGCAGAGCTGATCAAGTTGGTGATGGTGATGGTATACCTTGAATATTAAATGATTCAGACCAGAGAGAAGAGAAAGACCCCATGTTTTCACTTGTTTTCATTGAGTTTGTTATGGATACGATGAAGCTGAGCACTGAGAACGAACCAGTCGTCATGACGTCCTTTGTCTGTTGACGAGGAGTGTCAGATAATCACCGATCATGTGAAACTGCTTTACAGAGTGCTTTTCAGTGTCATTTGTGTGTTTTTGGGAAAAGACAACCTCTGTGGAAGATTTGAAACCCTTGTAAACACTGAGTGGTCCCTTCAGAGTAGCTTCGTAAAGTTCACAACCTGTCACGCTGTTTCTCCTCATGTGTACAATGAAAGCTGAACAACAGGAGTGCAGAGACCGACTTAAGACTGCAGGTTGACTCGGGTTGTTTGGGAATGATAGTTGGTTTTATCAGCTTTCAAGCAAACCCCTTTTAAGGCCCTCTCATGACTCACATGTCAACCTGTTCCCCTTCACCATTTTTAACCTAAATGAAGTTTTTACCAAGCTTTTTTAATGAATACTCTGTGAAACTTTACTCACTGGACTCCAGCGCTCTGTCTGAAGTCATGCCTATTGATTTTAATTGTCTCTGACTCTGAGATGAGGCTGAATACAGACAAATTATTGAATCCCCATCTTTCATTTCAGGCACTAAAGCCGCTGGGTTGTAGTAGTTTTTATAACTTTTATTAAGACTGTTATTGATTAGGGCTGTGCTGAGTGATACAGCAACAAAGGAGGATTTTAGGTCCAACTGTTCTCACTAACTTTACAAATTTAAATCATTTTTTTTGTTTGAAAGTGTTGTATCATATTTGATAATAAGAAATGTCCTAATACCATCTCTTTCCGTCAAATGTTTGACATATTATTTCTTTTCTACTACATTAAAAAGAGCTCTAAGATAATCAAAAGTTGATATTACTGAATGAAACCAAATAAAACTCAATAATGTCCTTGGAGCTAGTAATAAATGATTTTTTAAGGATTGGAGAAAAAAAAAACATGGGAACCCTTTTCTGCATAAGATGGTTTTGTTTTGAAGCTGAGATGAAAAAAAATTATGCTTAATACTTTTATATAATATTTCAAGATTATCATTTTTTGTTCAGCATGGTTGAAAATCCTTGTACTACTTCTTAAGGGCTTAGACTGGTGTCTTTTCCTGGCGTCTTTCTGTGCCAGCTCCTTGGTTTCATGTTTTGTACAATTGTCTTATTGAAAAGTGCACCTCGTGCTGAGATTTATCTTTTTGATTTATCATCTCAGAAGCACTTGATGCAGATGAAGCAGTGCAACTATTGGATGTGAATCCACCATAGGAAACATCCTCAGGGATTAGATAAAATTTGAAGTACTCAGTGTGTTTCTCTTGCAGGGATGAGGGTTTTTGTCAGGGGTCATCAGCTATAATTTACAATAAAACTTTATTAAATGAAAGGTCCAGAAGAACACAGTGTCCTCACTGAGTGATATCAACAGTTCACCTTCCAACTTTTTGCATCTTCTCTTGTAACTTGTAGAGAATACTTCATAAGTTCATTGACTGCATCACCATGTGAGTCAGCACTATATTTCTTGCATAAAAGTGGTGAATTGTGAAATTGTCCATCAGTTCCTTCTAAACCCTCCAAGCTTTGAATTGACCTCAAAAGAAAAAGCAAATTTCATAAGTATCAAAATTAAGTAAGATTTCAAATGACTGTGGGCTAATCGATTGTCAACTTTTAGTGTAAAATATGAATATTCCAGACAATCCTGTTCAGAGCAGACACTTTTTTTAATGACTGCGCTACCAATTAAGCTATATCACCACTCTGATGAGGATACTTGAAAAGGCCTGAACCACTCTTTGTTGAAGAGTTTGTATAGAGTTTATGTGTCTATAAAACAGCCATATTTCTCTGGCACAAACACTTTTTGTATTTGTTAGAACAGCTTTTGCTGTATGTTCTTAACTCTACCCATTAAAAATGAATGCTAGCTTTTCCCCCCACAGTCAAATGTCATGCATAAAAGAAGCCTTGGTGTTAGAGGGGACACCTATAAAGCTCTCTCTGGATGCTTTCTTCCTCCTCTCTCCAGCTGGCCTTGTTGATTTTGCTGAGGCCAGGCACACTCTCGCCCAGCTCTCCATGTTGGCAGCAACTTCTTCACTCAAACTACGGCTTCTGGGACTTGAGGCTTCTGGGGTTTCACTCGCATCTTGGCCCACCTCCTCATCAACCCTTTCTCAAACCAAAATAGACTCCATAATTCGTCCCAGCCAATCCAGGAAGAATGTAAATAAAGAACAAAAGTTGCCTGTTCTACTCATATCTTTGGGTCTCATTGGGAAAGGAGCTCCCTAAAGCTGATCCTGCTACAGGCCTGACCCCATCCATTCCTCTACTCTCCATTTTCTGAAGCAATAGCACAGAGCCATGCGCCATAGTGTCTGTAGCGCTCTTATCTCACATTGGCAGACTCTTGGTCTCCCTATAGTCTGGATTTTCGTCTGAGCCTGAGCTCCTGTGGCCTGGCTGCTCTTTTCTGATCTGCATGGCCATCTCCTCCCCCAGTCCTTCTCAAACTGATTGACTTTAATTTGTCCTTTTCCCTCCTCCTTCAGTGAAATGTACCTTCCGAATTCCTCAGTCGTAGCAAGTGTCAATTAAAAAGGCATCAGCCAATAAAATCTGAACAACTGATGTTAATTAATATCAGGGGTTTATGGTGCGTTGTACAGGTCCCGGCATGGCCCTGGGCTCCTGATAACCATTTGGCCGTGCAGTTTGAGGGCCGTTTTGGAGGCTGAGACTAATGAAGCTTGTCGCCTAAAATGAAAGCAGACTGTGAAATGGCCTCATCAGGTACATTATCTTAACACAATTCGAGCATTAGCCCCTTCATTTGGACACAGTCTCACTGTCATTTTCTCTAATGCCATCAAAATCACAGGTTACATATTTGATAATGAGAATAAAAGTAACAGCTAATGAAATTTGCATAAAACTCTCAGTAGAATGGAATCCTGGCCGATGACCAATAGCTTGATGAATGCAATACATTGTCGACTGATTCAATGAACTCCTAGATCATCTTTATGTTGGTTGTTCTGCCTGGAAAGCATACAGTCAAAGTGATGTCTCCTGAAGTTATCTGGAGAGGTGTACAAAACCCAACAATGGTGGCAGCATTATTACAAAACCTTACCCCATTCCACTTTCCATCGCTGAATCATTTTTGAACACAGGCAAAAACTGAAAGCAGAGGCAGACCTTTTGCCACAAAATGCCAAACTGTCAATCCACCTGCCAAACATGGCACTTTTCAAGCAAATTTATATCAGAATTTCAACTTCACTATACTTTTAACAGTTTAGGCTGCCAAAGCTGAGTTTTTTTAAATTTTAAATCAGGCTGTGAACAGCATTGATTCAGCTGTAAAATGTGCATATAAACGTGGGTTCACTTGGGGATTTCTTGATTTTTGGGGCCAGCCTCTAGTGAACACTTGAAGACCCGCTGGATTGGAGAATAAGAATTTGAAATTAAAAGGGTAATTTTGAATTGCAGGTCACTTTAATTTTACTTGTAGGTTTTTCTTGTCTTTCTTTTATTAACTTATTTTTAGCAAGATAGCATTATGACACTCAAATGCAAAATAACGATGATATGACACAATACTATGAAAAACCAAAACATACCAAATAAGGAAAAAACAAAAATGGATTGTGAAATATGCTTCCCTTTCAAATATGGCACAAATTTACCAAAAAAGATGCCATTCATCTGCATAGAAACACACCCATAATTGTCATGCAGCGACAAAGTTATGCAGCTACTCTTTTACTTCACGAATGGCATAAAATGATCAAAATCAAAAATACAATTGTTGTATATTTTTCTGAGCAGTTTGATCTTATTAAGTAAATCATTAATTAACCAATTAAGAAATGTTAATGAACAGTTTGTCGAAGTTAATGCATTTTCATTGATTCCTCTTTCTCTAAATAATTCATAAGGATTGTGCATTAGTATTGCCTTCATGACTCTCAAGTCAGGCATTGTGGCTTTTCTTTGTTTTCAAGGGTAGATGAGGAAAAATTCTCATTCAAGCAAATTTTTTAAAATGAGAAGAAAAAAGGTCAGAAATTTACCAGAAATACATCGTGAAAATGTGTCAATTTGAAATTTTAAGTAGCTTTGTTGTTGGACTCATTAGATTTAAATTATAAAACCTGCGGTTGCAAATTGGCCAGTCACAAATAACTTTTCTAGTGTTTTCCTTGCAATTAGCTACACAAAGGTCCTTGAAAGTTGCTAATCATTTTGCATACCTTTGTTTTCTGTGTCTGAGTCTGAATATTAAGTCTTATTGGAAAAAGAAAATTATCCCTCTTCATTTCATAGAGTTGCATTATATTATTTTCTCTCAAATTAAATCCCAACCTTCATGGTCATCGCTGAACCAGTAGGAGTAATTGCTGCTTCAGAAACTGAGAAACTGGCGTGAACTGTCAAATAACTGAACCTCACCTTAACGCTGAATGTGGCTTCAGTAATTATACGATTCATTATACCTGGATTATAATGATGAATTATGAATCAGTCGCTGGGGTTTTAATGAGTAATTCATTCCTGAATCACAATGTCATCTATAGAAACAAGGTCAACTGCTTCTCTTAGCTCATACGCTTCCCTCCACTCTGCGGTAAAGTTGATCTCAGCACCTTCTTGAATAGGTCAGAATATAAAGGAATAATAAAAGGGACAAAGGAGGGAACTCTAGGCCCAGAAGATGCCATTTAGTGGAGCTCTTTGTGGTTAGATAAACCTCTGGAGTTTAATAATACGCAAACTTAACATTTTGAAGTGAGCATGCCTGGAGGGGGCAGTCGGTTGACCATCAGCAGGGACAAGAGGTCCTGTTCTCTTTTTCTGTGAATTAAAATACCACACTTCTGTATCAATGGCCTTTCTTCAGGGTTAAATGAATGATGAACTGTTGAGTTTGATTAATTTTTCAACAGGACTTTAAATATCAATATTTCATCTTTATATCTTCTCTGTAGCAGCTTTTTCTTTTTTAATCAGTGAACATCTTTTCTCTTCCCCTACCTTTTGATTTGTTTGCAATAACTTGTAAGGAAGAAAACAAAGCAAATCACACTGCTTACAGACAGGTTTGGTTCACAAAATAACAAGTCAGGAAGTTTGAGAAGCACATCATTTTTGTCATTTAAAGGAATAGTGCATGCACATTTTAGCACAGCATCCATGTCAATATGATTCAGTGAACGAAAGCTCATACTGACTGACGCTATGTTAGTTTTCTGGAGCCCCAAGTTAGATTACTTGGATGAGAAGCTTGTGATGGATCTTGGTAGGGGGGTCTGCTACTGTTAAACTGTTATCAAAGCCAACTCACTCACATTAATGTTTGTTTGAGAAAAGAGCTACATGTTATGTACGTATGTAAGTCAGTGCAGACAGTGGTTCATGTAGATTAGAGCTTGGTCTAAAATTATAAAGCTACTTTTTCTTTATCAACACTCTGCTCATTAAGACAGGATGTCTGCAGGCGCTTCATTTATTGATATGTGGATATATATAGATGTCATTTCTTATTGGTTGGTGTATGTATAATGTGCACCTGTGTGTGAAGAGTGATACCTGCTGTTTTTGTGCATAAGCTGATGACTGCATACTGCAAGACCATGCTGGAGTTCATACCACATTAAACATGAGCATGACACTACATGTATAAGAGTTTTGATTATTTGTTTGCAGTGATCATTGTTGCTGTGCATCTCCCTTTGGCATTCTTTAAAGGTATTTCTTATTCCCTCTCTAAGTTGGTGTGTTCACCCACCCACCTGGTAAAAGCATGCTTTCTGCCTGCACTGACTGTTGAAACATGTTGATTATTGCTGCCAACAAGAAACCAGATGACACATCTGTAATTGTATGTCCAAGGTGATGATTACCATGCACAAAAGGTCACATGTTTATTTACAGAGATATGTCTGTTTATTCAGAATCCTTTTCCTGCTTCTGATTATTGTGATCCTGCCATGAGGAGTTTTGTGTCACTCTTATACTGATGCTTCTGTATGACCCTCATTGTGAAATAAGATTATCTGTGATAGGATTGGTTTGGTTTTGTCTTTAAATTGAGTTTCAGTGCTTGGTTGCCCGTTCAGGTCAGATTTTCGATGAATAAAGCTGAGTCATTATTGGTCACACATCCCAAAGTGTCTCCGTTTACAGCTCTGCTGGTAAACTTTGGCAGGAAGAAGTTGTTTATTGAGCAGGAGAAGTTTGTTTTTCTGGGCATCATGTTTTTCCCTCATAGTTGATACTGAAACAGAGTTTGCAAAAATAAGTTATAAGTTAGATGGAAAAAACTCTTCAACCAAGGCTTTGCAAACAAGAAGAGGGAAACAGCAATGAACAGTGATAAACATGTAAGCCAGTATGTGAATGCGTCACTGCTTTTTGAATACGAAAGGGTTAAACACTGTTGGGATTTATAGTATTAAGACACATCATGGCACTGTAACATTAAACCAGTATATCTGCCCACTTTTTGTAAGCTAACTTGCTGTGAAAAAAAATCTAAATCTGCTAAATGTTGTCACAGAGGGAAGTAGGTTCAAACAGACTATATTGTAAAAATGATCAAAGCTTTACCACAGTTGGTGGTGGTGCTCATGGGAAATGTAGTCATTCACTAGAATCAACTCAACATAAAAACTCATCACTGCACCTTCAGGTGAGGTCACGTTTCCACCGTTTGTTCTTGCTTGGATCCAGGTCCTCTTCTCTGATTGCTTTGTAACTCTATAAGGACTGATTTGAACTCCCAAGCTAATGCTGATGACACATTTGCAGCACAACAGGTTTGTTTACTTTTGCACAGAAATAACAAATATTGCGCCTGAGCACTTCTTGTTTATACATTGTGATCACTGCCACTGTGCTCTGAATAACCAATCTAGTTTCAGAGCTGTGCAAGCTGCTATTTTCCCTCATATCCTTACTTTGACATTCTCTCACAAACACACCCACACAAAATGCAAATACACAAACATCCCAGGGTATGTTTTTGCATAGACCGGTGGAGTCAGGAGGTGAGCAGTGCATGGTTGTAAAACTAAATTGTCTCTATTTTAATACTCTTCTCAGTTGTATTTCCCTCAGTGTGTTGGTATGCTGTTTGCACGCCTGTGTGTGCGTGTGCTGTTTACGCTTAGCTGAAGGAGGTTCCTCCAGACAGACACACGCTTTTTATCACAGTGATTTGATAAGATAGACAGATGGCTGTGTCTTAATGATGTTCAACATGACTAACAAAGTGGTGAGTGTTTATGACTTAGCTGATTGCACCACATCATTATCAGATGGATAGCTAGCATTGTGCTAAGTAGCTGCAACTTACCAGCAGGTTGTATTTATTATCAGGAGGAGACAGCTGTTGGACATATTGAGAAAACCAGCATTGTGAATGTAAATGTTGGTGAGATAGCTAATCAACAATGAGAAAAGCTGTTTCAATGTATAGCTGTGGGGGTGAGATGTCATTTTAGTGACTTAGCTCTATATATTCTCAAAGCTGAACACATAATCTGTAATGAAGAAAAATTACACATGTATTCTCTTAGTGCCTCTCTGCAAAACATGAATGTTCAACAAAACAACATCCTCCTAAGCACACCACAAGACAACACAGTGACTCATATTCTTTCGAGTACTTTCTTAAAGGCCAAACATGCATCTTTTAAACATGACTATGCTTAAACACAAATTTAAGACAACTTTAAAGTTGACTATTTAGCAAAAAACAAAAGGTGTGGTGATGGTGTGCCTCCCTCCACCACTTATGATTCCAGAGACTTAAATAAGAAAAAACTTTACAGAGGAACAAATATAGAACAAAGAAATTAAAGGTTGCCACACATGCTGAAATATCCAAACATCTTCTGCTTAGAGGTCTAAAACACTAACATTAAGCCTTGTAAACATAATTACAGTATACTTATACTTATATAATTTTAAGAGAACTGTAAAAACAAGGTTAGCAAATCTTAAAATAAGTCAGCTGCAGCTCCTGTGAAACTTTTTCCAAATGCGCAAAGGACAAGCAACAACATCACACCTTCAAAATGCAATACAAAAACTCATATCCAGTAACCTTAAATAAATCACAAATATAAAATGACATTTCTTGGAAAAAAGAAATGTCATTCACAGCTCAAAAATTTCTTTCAGTAAATTGCAGTGATTTTATTTTCTCAAGGCTTTGGGCCTGTGGTTCTGCTCATTTTGCTGGATGGATGAGTGGCGTCATGAGCCTGCAAGAGTCACTCTGCATCATGCTGTGTTTTTGATTATTTCCACTTACTGTTTGCTCTTAACTTATTTTTCTTCCACTAAGGGAAGCTAGTTTACCAGTCTGTCGTATATAGGTGCCCATTTCCTACAGTTAAGACAATAAAAATGACAACTTGTCTTGGCTGATAATTTTTTTTGCCCATATTAAGTGGTAGTTTGAGGTAAAAAGTCAATATTTTGAGACAATAAAGTTGAATTATAAGCTACAAAGACAAAATTGCAAGTTAAAATTGTAATAATAATAATAAAGAGAAGATTAGTTGATTCATAACATAAGATGTCAAAATTAAGAGGAAAAAATTTGAAATAATGAGATTAAGTCATGGTTATGAGACAAAGGTCGAAATTATAAGATAATAGAGTCATAAAAATATGAGATAAAAAGTTTAAATTATGGGTTGGTAGCAAGAAAAAAAACTTACATAGCAGTAGCTTCACTCTGGAGTGAGCTTTATCTGTTGTTAAATATCATAGAGCAATGAATTGTCAGTGCAATGAGACTGACTTTAAGCGTGGGTAAAACGAAATATTGTTATTATTGCTGCTTGCAGACTGGCATGAATTTATAGCTTAAAATTATGATTTAATGTGGGTAATAATAAATAAAAACATGGCCAGTTTTTTTTTTTTTAAACTGGCAGAAATTGTTTATTTGTGAAGCGAATGGTCTATCACACCATGTTATTCCACATTTTTTAATTGACAAGCTCCTCCTTGCCCATTTTCTCCTCAACTTCTCCATTCCTCCCTCCTGTAGCCTATGACAGTGGCACGATGGTGCACAGGTGATATGAAAGAAGCACTCAGACTGTATCATAAACCAGAGCTCCTGAGCCCCTGAACAAAAGACGTCTGTGGCACAGACATTCCTCCATGACTCTCTCATTTCACCGCAGCTACTTGAGGAACTTGCTCTTTTTCAGCTGCCACAGTGGTGGGCTATCTAACCTGCTAATTGCCTTCTCTTAAATGACAGGCGTCCAATCTGGCCCGGTGACTTGCTTGAGCATGCATTCGATACTTTGGCCATTTGTTCCGCTGATTGGCAGCCTGTAGCAGTGTTGCTGTTTGCCCTTTGATATCGATGTATTTCCATTGTAATTACTGGCCTTATGTACATGACTCATGTATGTTTCAGTCTGAGGTTGACAGTCAGACAGACTGCAGCCCCAGGTGGCAACTGGAGCAGATCTTGTAGATTAAAGTCCATGAATGACAAGTAACAACATGGGGCATATATTAGTCATCTACAGGTGATAAAGCAACGTTTTACCATTTTAACATGACAAATGTATGGACCAATATCAGTATTTAATTTTCAATCTTAAACTTTTGACAGGATCCAAAAACCTTTATTCCATCAGGTAAAATATATTAATTAAAAGCATATATATGATATTATCACACATTTTGTTTAAAAAATGCATGTTTTGCAGAGCTGTTAATTCTTGAACCATTGTTACAACAAGTTTTATCATAGAATAACAACATTATGCAATTGGGAATAATTTCCTGTGAGCTTAAATGTTAGCTTTTATGAAACTATACACGAGCATTTCATAAGATGTCTCCAACACTCTTATGCCATAACTGAATAAAGGACCATATTTTTCCTGTATTGTTTATATTCTAGAAAGATGATTTTCCCCTTTTATCTGTGAGGCTATATCTTAAAATCATGTTGTTTTTTATGTTATTTTCTGATAAAAAGTGAGCAAAATTAAGTACCTCCACACATACGACTGAGTACCATCATTGCTCATTGATTAAACAAATTGTATATGATTTTATTATTGTAGTGTCTAATCAATGGACATAAGTTGTGTCTGGGTCGTAGGGCAGACACCCAGAGTTAGCTGGGACTCAGTGTTTTAGTTTAGTGGCAGTACTTTTGTCTTTTTTAAACTGTACAAAAACTTTGTGAGATTAAAATGAGGTGTTTGTATTGGTTTCAATTGGAAATAATTCAAAATCAAGTAGCTGTGGGGCTAATTTAGCACTGTAGCTAATGTCCGAGAGCCCAGCGGCTTGCAGAGTCAGGTAACAGAACGTCTGGCAAACTTAATCTACTCTCAGACATGGTTACTTCAGCATTGCTAGCTGTCCTCCGGAAAGGGTTTCTCAATAAAACCTGTGTGGTTTTCTGTAAAATGTTAGTTCTCAGTGAAGCCCTGACTCCACAGATGCTATATTCTGGCAGTGTTTCATTAAGTGGTCCGTTATCAACTTTTACTGCCTCATCTTTCTCCTTTTCTGCCATGAATAATAAAACCTTTACCTCTAACCAGCAGTCCTTGTCAGCCTTGCAGGCCTTAAATACTCCAGTTGTGTATTGCTGGATTTGCATCATTCATATATTTGCAGTTCCTTTGTTATGCAGCTATTTAGTCTATTTGTGTCCAATCTTTTCCTATGCAGTATGCCCCTGCTGCTTTTATTCAATTGCATTGCCTGTGGATTTTCCCCTTTCTCTGAGTGTGGATTGTTTGGATCTGTGCAGATTGGTTAACCTCAACCATGAATCCTGCAAATTTTTCATCATTTCACACCATAAATTTTACACCCAGACAAATTCCTCTACTTTTATCGCACTTTCTGGATGAAAGCAGTTCCCATTTGACTCTGAAGTACAGTTTTGTCAAGAGAACATGGTCACACAGTTCACCTTCACAGTGTTTAATATTCAGGCTGGAAGTGATTAAGAATGGACAAGCAGGCCCACAATGAGTTTCACCGCCAACGTGTGCAGTCACCCTCCACGGCCCACTGCAGGGCATGAAACAATGGCCGCCACATTAAAGGTTTCAATTAATCACCCTCAAAGAAAAATGAGCATTTCTCAAGGATTTCTTTACGTGGTGTTCAATGTATGACCAACTTTATATTCAAATCACACTTAGTGTGAAATGTGAGCTCAAATGGTCATTGAAATGACAAATTCCACAAAGCTAAGAAAGCAATGGTGATAATATATCTTCTACGCTCTGTCAGATACACATTAAAGCTGCACAGATTAACTGCACCTTAGGAACAGGAGTCAGGGGGAAGGAGCAGCCAGTGAGAGCGAGCCTTCCTCTGGTTCTTTTTCACTGCGTGTCAGAGGAGAGTCAAACATGGGTAAATGTTGGTTTTATTGTACTTCTTAAAAATTCATAACATTTACCAAAGTCAACTGAGGCCATGTGTTTATGCCTTTCTGGCCGTGCGGACTGGATTTATGGTGACAGACGGTGGCTTTGTGTGGTTGGGGAGTTGGCGGGTGACCCCACAAGGAGCACCTGTCCAAGAGTGGACCTGCTGCTCGCTGTTTCTGCCTTTTGGAGGGTTTGGCATTAACCCTACTGTCATGTTCCCTCTCCTCACTGCCCTTTCACCTCAGCCCTAAGACATACATAACCTGCCAGATCCACTCTGTCAACGCGGGATTAATTAAAATGCTACACTGCAAAGGCACGGGATCCCTTTGGGCCTGTGGTGTATGCATGAAAGACACACACGTGTAAGTTCCCCTCTCAGCACACACACTAACACACTCCTCTCTGACAGAGTGCCAAAGTGTTGTGTTTTGCTCCTCGGGGGACATATAACCAAATGATCACCTCCAGTGATGGATGGATGGACCTCACCTCAGCAAACTATTTTTTAAACCTGTTTTCCAATCATGCATGGCACATATTTGCAACATGTGACATTAATTATGGCTGACCGGATGAATTTGCCTAAAACTACGGCCATCTGGCCCGTTCGGATGATTTGCATTTGCATTTGCATAGTTTTTCTTGCAGTGACATCGATGTCATCAGAAGTTCCAAATTACCTCCTCTCATTGTTGTCTGTAATTCATTCCCCTGTCACAAGGCGTGCCTTTCATTTGAAGGCATTCAGATACAATCAGAAGAAAAAAAGGCGGTTACTTATTTATCCCAGACCCTGCTGATGCTCCGTTGGAGAGACAATAGATCGGGGGGGGGTACTGAGTGAATTCAGTTGTCCTGTGTGCCATCAACATAATTTGGTTAGTGACCTGCTGACTATGAATGTGTGAGACCTCTTCATTCAAGTCCATCGAAGCTCCAGGGGCAAGAGTCCATGTTTCAGGGCTCAACCCCCCCCTTTCCACTGCGACCCTGCTCTCGTGTCATGTATATTCACAACATAGTGACCACGTGATTAATGGCTGAGCTCGTGGTGCCATTGACGACTTCTGGTGACTCTACACAAAAGCTGTCAGCCTTGTCACATTAGTACCAGTCTGGAAACATTTGGCCTTATGCCGCTCGCCTCAAACACAAAAATATGTTGCAGACAGATGTATGTACACACAGCACGGCTGCCTCAAGCTCCACATTGTCCTCAGTATGACAAATATTCTATACATTCCCATTATTACTGCTTTTCTTCCTTTTTTCCACTTATAATGTAAAATTTGGCTTTCATTGACATCATCCACTCAGCCTGTATTACATTGGCATCTTTTGATTTCATTAGAGCACCACTTCCATCAGTGCACATCCTCTTAGTTTTGTCTCCAGCCAATAAAAATATTGCATAATTATTCAATGAAGAATGGGCCTGCCAGCATTCCCAGCAGTGTTTTCAGGAACTGGGAACTTTCCTTAAGCTTAAGTTTTGTCTCAATGAAATGTCTGCATAACAAAGAGGGTGAATAATTAGTTGCCTTAAAGCTTCTGATTATATCAAATTTTCATCTCACTCCCTGAGAGCTGGAGGTGCGCACTATCCTTAGAGTAGAAGATAGAGACGGGAAGAACCACACCAGGTAAAAAATAGAAAGCGTTTTTTTTTTTTTTTTTTATGTGATTCTTTAGCTGTCAAATCAAGATCATGTTCTATCTTCTTCCCAGACGTTCACAGAGCGCTGTGTGTTTCTTACAGGAAGAGTGACGTGTGAATTAATAAGCCCCATCGTGTCTCATTCTTCTCCAATGTTCTGTTTTCACTGCAGCTCTCACCTTTAATAAGAGTTGTTGTTAATGACATCTGTAGCTGGAGTGTAACCTTTAGCACTTCCACCTGCTGCCAGATCGTCTCACTCTTATAACACTGAGAACAACATCTCAAGACATTTTTGTTTTACTTTTCAACTTAGCTTCAAGTACATTCACGGAAGTCACAGAAGGTAAACAATCTTCACACTGCTGCTTGTGGCTGATGGCGACACAAGCACAGATATGGCAAAGGTGGAACTATTACTATTTTGTCTGAGAGAGACAAAATCAGGGGGAGGATTGAAGCTTATTGTCCAAAATTAGAGCTGCACAATATTGGGAAAAAATAAATTGCAATGTTTTGTTTCCTGTGTTGTCACAACATTTTTAAAGTTTACTGCTTCACTCCAGCTGAATTCTCCCTTGACTCTCGCTGAACAGTGATAACAGATTCATTTAATTACCTCCATGAGCACTAACTGGGTTTGCAAAGAGTCTTAATCATGTTACTATCCTGTCATTAATTATTGGTATTGATTCATAATACGTCCTGCAAGTGATTCGTTTCATATCAGGTAAGACTTTTAATAACATGCTCCAGCTCAAAGGTTCCATCATTTAAATGTCCCTCATTTAAATTTCCCTCAAATAATATTATGGGGATATTCATTTACTCTGTAAGCATGCTGCACCCCTCCAGTGAGAGCGCACTTAGCCTGAGCAGATGCACAGTGTTAGTCCACCTCCTGCATTTTGCCTTTTATCTGGGCTTGAAAAATCTCTAGCCAGAAATGTGAATCAATGAAAAGTGATGTCTAGAGGCATTTCTACAGCAAACACAACAAATCTTATGGAGATGATGCTCCTTGAAAAAAAAAAAAAGAAATCGGGCAATTTCTACAGGAAGCAAAGTAAACTTTAAGCAATGGTTTACTTGGAGATTAAACTACAACCGTTTCAAGTTTTATGGCAGCTCATGAAATCACAAAGAGGACACAAAATAAACATTAAAATGAGTGAACAGAAGATCCAAGCTTGAAACTCAAATCGAATTGGAGAGCCCGTTCTTCTGACTGAAGACAAAGCTGAACACACAGCTGTGAAATTTGCTGCTCTTTACCCTGAAAGTGTTATAGAAAGCACCTTATGTGATATTAACTATATATTAATGTAATTGGGCATAGATAGCCTGCAAACTTAATGAAAAGGCTCAAAACTTTTGCATAACCTTGCAATAAGAATATTGTCTATGTGCATATTACCATGACAATTCTACAATTATGTATGGTGTAGCTCTTCTCAAAATCTTTGTTTTATTAGACAAATGTCCAAAAACATAAATATGTCATAGTTCTAATGCCATGTTAAAAAAAAAAAAAAAAAAAAAAAACCTTAGATATTCTCCTCAAGAAGTAAAATCCAGAGACCTTTTCTCTTGATTCTCCTGGATTTCATTCACGGATTGCCAGATTGTTTTGATTGTTGGTTGTGTGCAAGTGTGAGACTCTGATAGGATTTAGTTAGTTCATAATTGTGCTTGTATGCTTCTCACAACAAAGGGATTACAAAGCATCCAGAGAATTAAATAGAAAGTTGGATATGGTGGCATTGCCAGATGTTGGTTTAAGCTGCGTGAGTGTCACAGAGACTATAGACACACACATCACATCACACTGTTAACTTGGGCTGGTTTTAAGCAGCAGCAAGCTTAGGATTACAGTGGCTTAGATCCTCTGACCCCCCTCACAAACCCAGCGTACCACTCGATTGAAACGGATTCAGCAGACTTCTGTTTCGGAAACAAAGCAGCTCTCCTCATCCTCCCCCCCTGCCCTCACACTTCCTTTAGATTCTCAAATTCCTTAAAATGAAAAATGACTCTCTTTCTTGATATTTTCTGTAACACTCTGTCCCATTTTGCTCCCCCCTCAATGGGGAGGAAATGAGTTGTGGGAGCAGATTCCTCTCACACAGAGATCTCAGTAATCGTGTGGCTGCGTGTCAGCAGCACACCACAGTGACAGCAGCTTTTAATTAATCCCACATCCCACCACCCCGCCCTGCCCATCGGCGGCTTCTCCACTAAACTTTTCCCTCAACTTTTACGAGTGGCTGTGTGTGTGTGTGCCTGTGTGAGTTTGGTCGCTGCGGTGGGGGGCATTTCTCTAACTACAGCCTCTCAGCACTGTGTGCATAGCTCGTATAGTTCCAGGATGACACCGCTGTCACTTTTCCACTCTTGTGAAAGCGGGAGACAGCCCACTAACTGCGTTCACGTGTTCAAAGCCTCAGTGTCAGCTCCAACAACTCCGTCCATGAGAGTTTGGTAACTTTAGCTGAAACTATGTGAGTACACAAAGTCCTCATGAAATGTTAATAACTCTGTGGTGTTTGGCCTGCATGGGGTCAGAGATGTTTTCCCTTTGCTGCACTGCAGAGATCTCATGTCGAGCGGCTTGAGGACACAGAAATAATGAGGCCTTGAAGTGTCTGTGTTCTCCTTCTGGTGCCCTGATGAATGGTGACAGGTTGTATTTACAGTCCTAAAAGGTGCTGACACCACTGAATTCTGCACCTCTTGGAGAAGAACCAAAACATTTGCACCCTTGAGCAAAATCTATGTGTTAGCTCTGACTGAGGAGTGGAGGAGCTGCTGTCTGAGTGAACGAGGGTTGTGATAGACTTCTCCAGAGAGACTGACTGAGTTCTAGCCTGAAGGTCAGACTGTCAAGAGAGTGATATCAGACCTGGTGAGGAGGAGTTCAAATCTGCTCAGTCTTCATATGACTGAGAAACAAAGTCAGGCATGTGAACAGGAGAGGCTTCAGATTTCTATTGATAATTTATATTAAAGCTCCTGTGAAAAACTTCTCCTTTGTACCGATCCCGGGCTCTCCTGTGGCGAAAGAAGTTCTCCTTGTAACTGTGCTGTTCTTTTCTGTTCAAAAAGAAGGAGGTTTTGTTTTATTTTAAGCCCTTTCAAAAGCCTAAAATATCACTGATTACAAATATTTTCCAAGCAATGTCAAAAGCTGGTCCGACCATCATCAGCAAGAGTAACGTGTATTGCACAATGCCTCCTGGGTCTAGGGCATGCAGAATTTCTAATATCACAGTCTTTTTGTGGAACAAGGAAATCCTCACAAGTTGAGTTGAATTGACAATGCATCACATTTTATTGGATTAAAATCAGCTTATCAGACAGAAAAAAAAAGAAACCAGGCTTTAATTCTGCAGGTTTCATCTTACATGTCGACTTCAAATGGAATTATACGCTGACTTATTACTGTTAACATTTTCATGCCGCTGCTTATTGCAAACACCAGCTTTCTGGAGATAAATGATGGGAAAATCTTCAACAAAAACAGTGAAAAAAACAACATTGTATGGAAAGTATTGGCATCTTGACATGAGGACCCTCACTGTGAAGCCTCAAAAACATTCACATGACAAGATTTTGAGCCTGAGACAGCTCTATCTGATGTTTTGGTTTTAATTGGAGAGTTCGTTTATTTTTGAAAGGAAGGGAGCTCTGCGGGTCATTTTGCTCCTATTTAAACCTCCTAAAGGACAAACACTGAAGAGATCTCTAACATAAACAAGCTGAACTCCAAGAATCAAGCTGAGCCAACACCAGCAGCAGACATGCTGTGCTCTCTGTTTTGTCAGAAAGACACTGATATATATCAGGAAACTGTTCTGGTAAATTATCATTGTTGAAGCTCCTGTGAGGAGTTTAGAACAGGTTATGGAACAAACTGAATTGCTTCTTTATAAGTTATCTAAGACAATCAGTACAAAGAACTATCTCTGTGCAGTTGTCTTTTTTGCTAAAACCCCTGAAGGTCGGTGAGCACAAGATGTACGGGCTTATTTTTTCTTTCCCCACAGCAATGATTTACTGTTAAAG
Source organism: Thalassoma bifasciatum (assembly GCA_008086565.1). Classification (NCBI taxonomy): domain Eukaryota; kingdom Metazoa; phylum Chordata; class Actinopteri; order Labriformes; family Labridae; genus Thalassoma; species Thalassoma bifasciatum. The sequence continues at coordinate 784,465 of RPOG01000135.1, forward strand.
TTGCAATTGACCATTGAAAGAAAGCAGGATAAGGTTGACTGTGATATGCACAAAACAAAATAAACAAAAAGAGAAGATTTACTTCTTGTTCATAAGGTGTGTAAGAATCAATACCAGTCAATTCTTCATAGGAGCTTGGAAATGCAGCACAGCCTTTGATAGTTCAACTCGTGGCCTCGATAATTCTTTAAGCACCTGTCCTGCTTCCTGTCTCTCTCTGGCTACAGAGTTAAACTTCATCATTCATAATAAGATATAGCTCAGAGACAGGTTTTTACTTTTTTAGTTGAAAATGTGTTTAAAAAAAGTATCCCTGGGAAAAGACAATGCCTGCACAATCTGCAACATTATGTCAGAATCTGAGCTCTTTCCAGCTTGACTGCACAAGAATATTCTTGATTTTTAATGTCGCTAACTGTTAAAAATTTGAAAGTACAAGTGCCAGATGCTGATAAAGAAAGTGTTGCATCATCCCACTCAGAGCTGGAGAAGTTTGCAGACAAACTTGAGGTCTAGTACAAATTTTGACAGGAAAAAGTACCGTGTAATAAGTCTACAGCAATTTTGCACTGAGCTGAAAGAGGGAAGTCTTTTCAAATAACTGTTGAATACTGCTCTTGCTTGATGAGCTCATCCCTCGTATAACCCTTTTCCCTTGGCAGACAAAAAAATGTGCTCTTAAATTTTCCAATACAACTCAGTTCTTGCCGAGAGATCCACTCTGTTTTTGCTGCTCATATGGTTAAAAGTGCTGTTTCATGGTCAGAAAGCGACATATATGTTTATGAGCTGATGATTTAAGTGTCAGATCCTTTCCTGTCTCCCCCACATGAACACCAGAGTGAAAAAGAGCTGCAGACAGACTGCACAAGCAAACTTGGTCCTGCTGCTCGGTATGTCGGGGCCGTAGTGAGCATTAGGTTAGCAAAGTGGGCTCAACTTGCATGCGATTAGGCTGTCAACATCTGAAAATAATGAGCTGCAGATAGAACCACATTGGCATTCAAATACTGTACTGACATTTAAAGCTGGCTTAACATAAACGAGAGAGGAGAATAGATCGAAGAGGAGCCTCGGCCCCCCACCGCAGAGTTACAGATCTACTGGGGGTAATGGACAAGTCGGACCTCTCAGAACCTTTAGGATGAAATCATAATTCCCCAGCATCAGACCGCACGGACAAATGGTACTGAGGGTCGATTAAGTTCTAAAGGGGACGTGGTGTTGATCTCATAAAGGGCATCAGGAGATGTATGGCCTCTTACAAGATCATTTAAACCACTTAATGGAGGACAGGAATTAATGGCTGCCATCGAGCAGAGTCAATTATATGGATATTTTCATAACATATTGTGTATAATTCATAGAGTAATGGCACCCACCCCAATCAGCCCCTCTGCTTTTGTTTTGCTTATAGCCTGTTTTAAATGAGCTTATTGACTCTGTGTTTCTGTGCACACTGAGTCTCTGTCTTCATGCTCTGCTGTGATATAGATGTGTTGTCATTGTCAGCCGTTGTAGGGTGGCACAGCCTTTGATGGCAGCGGCTCTTGTTAATTTGTATTAATGTCAGATAATTTGGATTTGCGATGGATGTATGTGCACGCCTTGTGCTCTCAGGCAAAAAATTGGATTCATTAAGAAGACGGAGGAGCTGGTGAGGTTTTTTGGCCCTGTGGTTTCAGGTCACTGAGTAATGTGAAGAGATGGAGAGGGTCTTGGCCTGGAGGGTGGGGAGGGGGGCTGGTCAGAGACAGAGTGGAGAAGACAACACCCCCGCACAGGAGCACATCACTCACTCTGACATGTCCCTCGCTGGACACACGGTTTTTGCCATTTTGCTCTTTTACAGCAGGAACAGGCTGGGCTCGTGACAGAGAGCGACAGAGTCACAGGACAGTCTCAGGACGACAGTGAAGAAGGAAGTGTTGGCTTTAGGTTGTTCTGCTTTCATGACTATAAATCAGAGTCATTAGACTCAATGAAAGAGGAAACCATAAAAACTCCTATCACGTTCATAATTACGCACAAATAGACAAAGCACACTCACTCATGCAGACAGGGGTTCGCTTTGGCCTCTCATTGTCAGATCCAATCATGGATGGGTGAAGAAGATGACTTGGAAATGAAAAACATCCTGTCCCTTTTGTTTAAGACTGAGACTGTCATCTCTTTTCCCTTCATTCCAAAATTTTAGAAACAATCAAAAGAGATGTCTTTTGGGAACTCTTCCCAATCTACAGTGCCCATCAATCTTCTCTTTTACACAGCCTGTTTGAGAGTGGATTGTCACGCTTTTATTCCTCCTAATAGCTCTCTAGAAAAAAGGAGAAAAGCACAATTTGTGGATGATGTTGCAACATTAAGGTAGAGCCAAACCAGTGTTTGCATAAAAGGGTCTGGGAGCAGGGAGAGTGACGGTGAGTTTGTTTTGACAGATTATTTTTTTTTAGGTTATTTCGCTTTTATTTTGTCTGACAGCTGAACAGTAATAGGAACTTCTGGGAGGAGAGAGATGTTTGTATGCATCAGAAGCCTCAAGGCCAGATTTGAACCTTAAACTCTGTCCATGAACTTAGAGAAAAAAGAAAACTGTCAAAATAAGAATAATGGGAGTTTAAATCAGGAGAAAGGTGGTGTATCATAATGAAAATAAAGCATGAATATGCAAATATTTACATTGATGCTGGCCAAACTGGCTGAAAAATATGTGAATACAAGCAGAGGCATAATATCTTGCACCCCTGACAACTTCGCTTGAGTTTGCAAAATCATGACTCAGTATGACTTTCACTTCATCAGCCATCACTCTGGAAGCTTCTGCTGCTCCATTTTTTGTTACAGCCTCCCCCATGGTAACAAAAAGCCATATTGGAATGAAAACCAAAATACTTGCACACCAATATTGAGCTGTTGCAGGGTTCAAATGTAGAATTATGAAGGTGTTATGATGATGGATTTTTAACACATTGTTGCAAAATCAGTGGAAAGTATTGTGACTGTATTAGCACATGCAGATAGTTGTGTTTGCACATACTGTAATGGCCTGACATGAATGTGTAAAGAGTGTGTCAAAGGAATGCATCAACGCTGTATCAGTGGTGGAAAATTAATTCAGGTAACTCAACGATTTGTGTTCAGATGTAGTATAATTTTCAGTTAAATTGAATGTTTTCGCCATTTTTTGTCTGTTTTTGACTTGGACTGCTTGTGTATTCCCACAGCAGGGAAGTCTTCGGTCTCCTGCACGCTATTTTAGAGGTTGTGGGCAGGGAAAGTTTGGGAACCCCTGCCCTATAACACCAGCATGCTGTTCAAAATCACACACCATGAAGGTGTGGTTTGGGTTAGCATAACCAAAATAAGGCCAGGCTAGGATAATGAGACTTCTTCTTAACAATGCTTCAGCAGAATTTTAGGACACTAAAAACTCACACACTCATCTTCATGAGTCTCTTCAACCTTGCAGACCTCCACAGATGCTGTTGCAATGCAAACACAATGAGAAACGTCAAAATAAATTAAGACATGATATAGAGCTTGGATGTTAAATATCAGTGTCTCACACTCGTGAGCACTCACTGTCATGCGGATTTTACAGCTTGGCAGACGTGCAGAGTTTGTGGGAGGCCCCGGAGCCTTGGTTTGGCGTCTGACCTCAGCACCACTCCGCTCAGCATTTAGGGGCCGTTAAATCATGGGTCTGTTTGATGTGCAAGCTGTGTGCAGCAGGATGTGAGGGGAAGGGAAAAGCAAGCACCCTTTTTATTTTTGTTTATGACGTTGGGTCGGTTTTGGCGGGCACGCTCGTGTGTTGATGAAGCACATTTTATGAGAGGTTAAAGATGAGGAATCATTCAGTGCTCTGCTATTTTGAGAGGAACTATTTGGTGGTGTTCCGCTTTGTTAGATGCACGGTTTTATACAGCAATCAAAGTTCTGTATTCGAAAACTATGCAAAGTCTCGACTGGTTATATGATATGGATGCCTCAAACCTGCAAAAGCAAATCAGAACATTACCCAAAACACGTCTTATATTTTATTGTTGGCTCTTTCACTGCCTGCTCCTGTTTGCACCAGGTGAGATCCAGACAAGGCAGTGAACAGCACACAAACTGATAGAGCCTCTGTCTAAATTTTACGAATAAATCTTACAATATTAAACCTGATCATGTGGGTGAATCACACAGGAATTAAAATATCAATGAGAACATTAGAAAAGAAACAGTGCAGCTTTGTTCTAAAAGCTTTAAAATGATCTGCAAGCCTCAGTCACTTTAGATCTTTTGAATTTGATTTATTCTGCCATAAAAGCTAATCGTGAATACAATGAATGCTGCCCTCACTCAAGATTTCACAGAGATTGACAGGTGGATTGGTGCCATGTCAGCAGTAATGTGGGCGCTGTGCGTCACAGGGCAAAGCTTGTGATTTACCAGTCAATCTGCGTCTCAACCCTTGTAGCGTACTGGTGGGGGAAGCTTGTAGAGTTGTTGCTCCTCAGTCAGATAAAGTGGATGGGCATCTGATAAGGAGGCCATAATGCCTCTCTCTGAGTTGTCCTGGGTGTGTTGAGCTGTGCAGAGGCCTCCAAGAGCTCACTGCAGGGATTTGAAATTCCTACATGAACAGGATCACCCAGATTGCGTTGGGTGGGAGCACGTTATCTGGGACTTGAGTTAGGGCACCGACTAAACACACTGACTGTAAATGTGTTGCTGTCAGAGGAATGAAACCATGATGGCAGGTGAAAAATTTCCATGCTTTCAATCATTTGGAGGTTATTGATTTTAAACAGCAGCTGAATAACAGCTTTATTTGTGTTTGTACCTTATAATAATTAATACCTCAGATTATATTATTATAACCTTTTTCTGAAAATGTTTGACTTAACAGAGCCAAAATTGTATTCATGTTTTCAAAAGAGAAAGTTTTATGTGTACAGCAAATTGCTCCTTATTGACTTCGTAATTTTAAAGCAGCTGAAAAAGCTTTTGAAGCTGTTAAGTTCTCAAAAACAGATTATTTTTCAAATCTCCAAGAAGTGGTTGAATTGTTAGTTTGAAGGCTTTAATTTTAGTTTAACTCTAAGACAGTGAAATGATAGCCTGACTCACTGTTATAAAGTCTAATTTGGATACATGGCACACACAGGGGAATAATAATGATTGCAGTGAGAGCTGCAATAACAATCAGGGCTGGAATAAATGATAGAACTCTGATTTGGAGAGAATTTTGCTTTTACCTTGAAATTAGTTTTTTGCTTGGCCTTTTTTAATGTGTTAAGATGACTGTACAATAGTCAGTGACAGAGGGTTCAGCCTGTGGAAGTAACGGGGATATCCGTGTTTGACTTGTTTTTTGTCTTCTAAATTAACCTCTCCAGACCCAGCGTCCTAAAATGTGGATATTACATTTCTGCGTCTTAGATCATGATAGTTTATATTTTAAAACTTTGATCTGTTGGAACACTTCTGGTCTTACTTATCCCAAGTAGCAAAAAAGACAAAATGCAATGCATACCAGGAGAAAGCTGTGACCTCAAGAGGAGAAAGAGACAAATCTGTCATTTTAAATGTTTTATATCCTCTCCCTTAATACGACTAACAATAACAAGAAACAAGAAGAAACAAATCAGGATCAGCTGAATTTATCTTTAACTGAAAAGGTGCATACCCACTTTTTTAAATTGAGTGATTGTAGAATGAAAGTTATCTTCAACAGATCTGCTGTAACCAGTCATATGGGACTGATGCGCGATACATATATTTGTATATATATGTGTATATATATATAAATGTATATAAATGTGTTCAACTGAATGTGACAGCTTGAAGCCACTTAAACAGGGCTTTTGCCAAAACGTCTGTGTGATAGCAATGACAGCCAATGAAGTTACAACAGTGCCATCCTGTGCTTTTCCTTAATAAATAATTATGTAACAAAAATATCCAACCATCAAAATAAAAGTTTAATCTTCTTTACTTTTCTGTTCTGAAATCAGACAGAAAAAAAGACTCGAGCATCTTCCTCTTAATCAACTCAGTCTCACCTCTGCTGTGAGCCTCTGCAAGCTTCTGAGGGTAATTAAGCTATTAGCAATCAGTCTGACCTTTACTTTGAAGTTTTTTACTCCATAATATCAAGCTTTACCGCTAAGAATGCGCAGTAATGACTGCCAGGGGGAGCATCCTTATGGTGGGCAGGTTGCCGAGCTGAGTCCCTGTTGCCTGGCTGTGTTTTGCGGGCACTGATATGCATCCATTTTTCATCAGCCGAGATCTGTGAACTGAGTCTGACCTTACCTCACCAACCCATCATCAGTCATCAGGTCACATGGCCTGAGCTTTCTGATCCGACTAATGGCGCTGACGGAGAGGAGCCATGCCCAGCTATGGAGACTGGTGAGGTCATCCAGGGGGACTCTGATACCAACATCTATTGGAATGCAAATGTGACCGGCTGCCTGACCACTACGGTACAATAGGAATAACAGAGGGTGGGGGCGGACAGTGCAGCTGCCCACATTCGTTTTAATGTCTGAGTAACATAGAAGACAAACGTAAGTAGTCTGTGTGAGTGTCACACAGGAGACAAATGCATGTGGCATCTTGTGTTGTCTGACCTCGGAGAGAACATGAGAGTGATTAAGGAACTGTTTAAAGGGTAAGATGGGTCAGGGGTCATGAGTGATAGGTGAGGTCACAGGAGGTCGTCAGCGGTCGGGTTCATTAATTTTGCCTCATACTTGGCTCAGCAGAAATGCACAAAGCCCCTCTGGTTAATGTATGATTTCACTGAATGTTACAACAATTGAGTTCTCCGTTTTACATTAAGGTGAAACTTTAATTTATCACATCAGTGTGAGGAACTAAAAAGAGCAGTCTGCTCATTCTTTGAGGAATCTTTACCATACTCCAGTCAGTCTCTGTGAGCCTAATGTTTCAATGACATTACCTAATAAATGAATCCAGAAAACAAAAGATGGCTAAATTGGGTAAAAAGAAAAGTCACAATGATCTCATCAACACCTTGTGATTGGAAGCAATTTAAGAGGATTTAGCAGACACTGTGGCGCTGTGCTCGAGCAGAAGGACTTTCCATAACTCTGCTTTTATAGACCCACCTGACGGAAAGCTGAGAGAACAGTGATAAGGATTAATCGAAGGTCTCTTCTAACAAGACAGACTTTTCAAAAAATTTAATCCACCACAAAACAGATTTTTCTGTTCCTGCTTTAGGCCAAAATATGAATGTAATTAGGGTTATCTCTGACGAAGATACATCAGAACTTGTCAGGGTGGATTACACATCAATTACCAGAATCTGAATTTTATCATAATGTCGTTTTTATTTCTGGAAGATCAAAAATCTTTCGGCAGAATCATGTGGAAACTGTTCCTGCTCAGTGTTCTAAAAGTAGACTGTCTGCTTACTTTAATTCCAAGTTAATGTGATGTATATTTAGTGTAAAGGGCTGGGTTAGTGTATACTTAAGGTTTGGATAGAAGCTTTTAGCGGCTCCCCTTACTGTAATTAAAGCTTTCACTGTGTTAAGACCTTGTGGGTGAGTGAATGTGGGTGTATGATATATATTGTGTGTGCTTTTGTGTTAGAGTCTGGCCAGTGCTTGAGCTTTGCTAGTATAATCTGAAAGACATTAACTTTATGTTCGCAAGATCTGCTGCTGAAAGCATTTGCAGAACAAGCTAATAGGTTATTTTACTGCTTTTGCATGTGTACCTTTTCATTGGCCCTCGCATGGGTGAGCTGCAACCGTGTCATTAAATTTGCAGCCTGCAGCCCGAAGCAGTGTATATATACTCTGTCCTCTGCAGGGACGGGCATCCCCATCTGGGTGCACTGCCTGCACCACCCTCCATATGGTGGCTCGTCATTAGTTTCCTGTTACCCTTAGTGCCTGAGGTTCATCAAACCCTAGAGTCCAATCCCTCTGCAGCCCTACTTCAACTCTTCTGTGACATTTCTCTCTCCGGCCAATCGGATAAGTCACACATGGCTTGCCGGCACGAAAGAACAGCAGCAGCCTCGAGCAGATGTTGCTGCCCGTGAAGTGGAAAACTGGGTTTCAAGAACAGTATCTGAGTTATTGTTAAAGAGTTCACTGTGTCTGAGTGGGATGTGGTTTTAAGTTACGAGCTGAGACCCCGGGGTTCAGATCCTTTTTTTCTGGAGATAAAATTCAAAGGGTTATGTTTTTTGTCTCCAAGCATTTCTGATTGTGTGCACAGACATTGGAGATGTGAATGAATAGAAAAGATCTATTGTAGCTCCATATTTGCCAGCAGGGCTTCTCACATTTGCAGAAAAATGAATTTTGAGATTGTTATAATTAGATTAATTGTGTAACCCCATGAACACATGATGGACGAGCAGTAAAAGAATTGCACGATACAAATTTTCAACTGATTCTTTGAACTTTTGAGGGTTTTCCATTTCCAAAGTAAGAAAGAGAAAAGTTAGTTTTGTCCACTTTTATTCTGTAATATGACCAATATTTTCATATTCAAGTGTGTATGAAAAAAAGTCACTGGTTTCTTAAAAAGCTAAATACAATAAGCATTGGATCAAGGCACATACAAGACTGGCCAAAGGGCATACAATGCACTTTGGTTTTCAATTGTTAAGAACAGTTAACTTCAAATTGTGGAAACAGAAAAGTGTGTTCATTTGGAAAATAATACAAAATAATACTCATAACAAGGAGTCGCTGCCACTGTGGTAAGTCTAATGAGAGCCAACATGTTTCGTCTTTTTGGCCTGGTGACTAGAATGACGTATGGTACATGGTACTAAAGAATGCCGCCATTGTCGTTTGGCCATTGTTGGCTTGTACAAATAGAGATAGTGGGGGGTCCTCTGTGTCAGCCTGTCCAGTCTACTTGTTCTGAGGAGCTCCTTAAGGTCGGTGTGCTTTATCTGCCCTGTGCTGTGGCCTACAATCCTATCAGAAACACCGCAGCCCTGCTTGGGTCGCCTCGCTGTGTTTCTTCTTTTTGCAAACAGGAAAAAAAAGAGAAAATCACACACCGAACAAAGCAGAGAAATAAAGCATGGCACCTCATTTTTAGATACTCATAATCGATACCTGGCGAATACTTGAGCAAGACTCTTGGTCCGAAGTACGTGGAGACAGCTACTGACTGCTCGTTCTTTTCGAGGGCCTGCTTTGCGAATTAGTTGAAGAGCTGTGCCGTAGTTCACTTCATGTCATTTTTTTGCCTTTTTGTTTTTCAGACAGCCACAAAGTTAAAAGAATGACCTGTGCTTATACTACAAGGTTTTCTAAGGTCTGATTGTTCAACACAGCAATGAAAACCCACTTTCACAGTTGACAAGTCATCATATCTCAGTGTAACACAGAGTTTCTTTTAGTTGGTCAATAACCTTAAGCAAAGGAAATACAGTACAAATTACTACAAATCCCTAAAATATAGAATTGCAGTTAGTCACAATACCCACTGATGGTTCAGTGATGGCCTGCAACAGGAACGTTCTCCGTCTTCATAAAATGTCCTTAAATATAAATTATATGGCAAATGTACAGAACATTGCTTCCTTAGTCTCATAGATCCAGTGTTTTGTAAAAGTCTAGCCACTCTTTTCAAGTCGCACGCTCTTCATGAATGGCCATGCGCAATATCATGAATGGGAATGATCTGAATCTGGTATTCCACTGTCTCTGTAGCTCCTGTTGTTGATATTGTTCTCAGTGTGAGGGCTTTTGTATAAACTCAGGCCATTGGGTGGGAAAATTGTGTGTATCACAAACTCCTCCTTGGACACAGGCAGGTGATTTATAGGAATCATTTGAAAAGAAGTCTCTCGAATTTCTAGGATGGAGTTGTCCTTCTTAGTGCCAGCTTCAGCGTAGTCATCCTTTCTCCGACGGCCCTTGTTGTAGGTGCAGTTCCTGGAAAAAAGTGAACCGTTCCTGTGGACATACCAGCACACCAGTGCCAACATGATTAGTGCCAAAAGAGCCACAGCCCCTCCAATAATAGCAGCCAAAGGCAGACTGGATTTTTTGTAAGGCTCTTTCTCCTGCTCTCTGTTTAATGTCGTAGTAGGGTTGTATGATTTGTGAGAACCAGTCTCTGTCTCTATGCAAACGGGGGTCTCGTCTGATAGGTAAATGTTGCTGGTCTCCATGGGGACCATGCATATCCTATAGGAAGACTCTGGCTCCAGCGCAGTAAGCAGGTACTCCGTCCTCTCTCCCTGCACGATGGTCTCAGTGATGGAGCCGAAGGCAGGGCTGTGACCCAGCTTCAGCCAGCTGAGCCGTAGGGCAGTCATGGGTTGTGACACTCTCCATGATATGTGTATTGCGTCAGCGCTGCTTGACTTCACACTGATTGTGATGATCTTCCTTCCTGAAGAAGTGGTAGTGCTATGGTAATTCCTACCAAAGTCAGGCCCCTTCACCACAGGTCTTTTAGTCACAAACGAGGGCCACTGAGGCTGTGAGGGCCGCAGAGTGCTGGAGACTGTGCTCGTCTCATACGTGGAAATGATCTCTGAGTCTGAGCAGTCAAACATGTCCGTTGTAAGGTCTTTAATCGCCATGCCTTTGACCTTATCCGGACCCTGGCACATGAAGCCACGCACATTCACTTTGCTGGGCAATGACCGCAGCCAGTCACGCACCCATTTCATACGGCAGGTGCATTGCCAGGGGTTATTTCGTAGCAGGAGCTGTGTGAGATTGTCCAGATCTTCAAACACACCTTGAGGGAGGCTGCTTAAGTTGTTGCCAGACAAATCCAGGCGATACAGCTGCCTGAGGAAGGCAAAAGCTCCAGGAGGAACCCTATTGATGTGATTTTCTTGTAGCTGCAGCTTCTCCAAACTGGTGCCTGGCAAGTTGGCCGGTGGAGATGTCAGGGAGTTTCTCACCAGCGATAACTCAGTCAGGTTGATTAGGTTGATGAAAGCCATCTCCCCAATCCCACGGTTGTTAAGCAGGTTACCGTCCAGGATCAGCCTCTTCAGGTTGATGAGATCTTGCAGCGACTGCTCTGAGATGGAGGAGATGCGGTTGTCATCAAAGCGGAGCTCCTCGATGCTCATGGGTAGGCCTGAAGGGATGGTACTAAGGTGGTTTCTGGAGAGGAAGAGCAGTCGCAGATGGTTGCTGTCCCTGAAGGCCCCCTCCTCAATGCTGACAGCTGATACAGAGTTATCATCTAGGTGCAGCTCTTCGATGTAAGGAATTTGAGCTAAAGAGGAATGGGTAATCATTCTGACATTGTTCTCCTGTAGATGGAGCTCTTTCAGCCCCAGTGGAAGGTTAGTAGGGAACTCATCCAGGTTGTTGCAATAAAGGTAGATTTTCTCCACATTTACCAGCCTGCGGAGCTCTGCGGGAATGCCAGAACTCTTGATGCGATTGTTTTGGAGAAAGAGAACTGTAGCGTCTAGGGGCAAGCCAGTGGGGATGGAAGTCAGGCCACGGTCATTACAGTATATGAAGGTTCCATCACAGCGGCAGGCTGAGGGACAAGAGGCAGAGGTCACCAGGGGGTTAGCGAGACCCAGCAGCAGCCCGATCCTGATGAGGAAGAGGATAAAGGCCTTGCACTGACGCACCATCTTGAAGCTGTGTTGCCTGGCAGTCTAATCACTCACGAGCCCCTGGGGAGAAGACACAAGGGTACATTTAATGTACAGGGCCTTTAAAGGAGAGCCAAATTCCTCATCATTGCTGGATTTTTTTTGAAGTGCTGCCTACAGCACTTTCTAGATTAAACAACTGCTGAAAGAATCAGTTTCATTCCTCCTATTATATGAATTGATCATTAGTGTTGCTGGACAGTAGAAATAAAGTGAAACTTCAGTTTTGTAGAACAAACAGTTTTTGGAGAACTGATTTTGCAGCATGCACATATTTTGAGGGGTAAAAATAATTTCAGATATGAGCACCATTAGCAATAAAAGTGCTTTTATTTGCTCATATTTAGAAACAAATGTTGTAGCTTGTGAGCATTCTGAATTGAATCTCTGTGCCTAAGCTTTTTGGGTCCTGCTTGTGAAATGTAATAGCATTCCTGACTTGTTTTACATGTTTCTGTATCTAAAGGCTGCCTTTCATCGCTACAGACCATGAGAGGGAACAGAGTCAGGCTTTGTTGACGAACTGTTGTGAAACCGACATACTCTTAAGTCCTGTTAGATCATCCATGCCTTTTCACATTTGAATTCTACGGTTTTACAAAAGCCCTTACAAGGAACAGAGAAGAAGCCTGAATGAGGTCTGAAGTTGAAAACAGAACAGTTTTAGACAGATCTTGTTAAAAGTTCCAGGAATGAAAGTCTGTGTTTGAAAAAGGTTGTTTCATTCCAGGTTAGAATTTAATGCTGCTAAAATGCAAAGCAGAAGGAGCCAACAGGCTCTTTCTCTTTTTTTATTCAGTATCAATTTGTAGTTACCTTTTAATTAGGCTAATACTGATTTATTGCTTTAATTATGCATTCCTGCCTTGACCTCCCTTCCTGCTTGTCTCATTAGAAATCATGGTCTGGTCAGTGAAGTGGAAAGGAGCAAAGCCATCTGTATTTGTCATACCTGATTTAAACGATGTGGTAAATCCTTTCCAGCCACCAAAAATCCAATCAAGCTTTCCTCTTGAATTCGCTCTTATCCTCTCTGAAAGGGAAAGTTTGTCCGAGGGGTTTCTGGTTATATCCTGCCCAGGTCAGTGTTTGCTGAGCTGATACTTGTTTGGACGTTGACCTCCTCTGTGTTGTCAGAGGCTCATGCTTTCAATGCCTTTACCATGGCAGATAAGCCTGTAGAAAAAGCATCCCCTCTCAATGACAAAGCGTGCGCTCTCAGGTGATATTAAAAATCCTAATGGGTGTTGAAATTGTCGAGCTCAACAGCCATAACTGCAAATTAGATTTTTGTTGTGTTGTATAGTGATCCGCGAGTGGGACGAGGTGAGCTTCCGCAAAGGCTCCTTTCCACAATCAGGCCCGACAGGCATGATGAGTTGACTCAAAGCTGGTCTGAGCCATGCCAATCCCTTGTGCCACAGGCTCAATCCAGGCCTGTTCACTTCTGTACTCCAGGTCTTCAGGAAACCCAGATCCTCTGCTCCCTTGTCAAGCCTGTAAACACATTAATCCACTGATTTGGTCCCTTTTTTTCCAGAGGAGGGTAACCAAAGTTCGCTTCTCCTCTAAAGAGCCAAACAGGGAAAGGTGGTTGTCCTTCTGCGTCCGGCCTTCCTCATGCATCTGCACCTGGACTCATGCTGTGCTGTTCTTACACCTGGGCTGGTCAGCTGAGAAATAAATAGACACAAAGGCAAAGTTAGTACACACAGACAACACTAAGGTAACAAAAATGGTCTTTTACAAAGAGCAAAAGGGAGAAACCAAGACACTTTTATATCTCCTTTTATAATACAAGAAATGAATGAAGAGATGCATTACTCTGTAGATTTAAAGTTATTATCCTAGTCATTGATTTAAACATGAATAAAAGTAATCTTAATGTTTCATCAGGCTGAAATCTATTTAAGTTGAGGAATGTGTTTGATACTGAACTTTGACCTCCCCTACATTGCTGATTTCTTATCTAGAAATAGCCTTTCTCCTTGCCTCTGATTTAGCCTGATGACCTTTACAACCCACCACTTTGACAGCCCACATTTCTTTCAGGAAAGAATGCATACGAAAGACAACAGTGATCTAGACCCCAACACAATGGCCGAGGGTGGAGCCCCCCCCTCTGCCCTTCTAAATCCAGCTCACGGCCTCGCTTTGCTAGGACCTGCTGTTTTACAAGAAAATTAGTCCTTGGATTGTGAAACAAATCAGGAAAGTGAGATTAGATTCTCTAAATGAAAACAGAAAGCGGATCCAGTCGGTGCGGGTCGATTTCCTCCCATAGTTTAAAGCACTTGTGACAAATGAAGCCCATTTGAATTTGGTATGGAGATGAGGGGTGGCTCCTGCATCCATCCCTGTCAGCTCATGCGAGTGTGACCCCTCACCCCGCCTGTCTCTCTTCACCCTCTGAAAGCTGTTTCTGTTTGCAAAAATAGAATCTCCCCTGTCTGAGAAAATGTTATGTTTCCTCTTTCAGCACAATAGCTTTGTGTCCTCACACCGAGCCAACCATGTGACCTGCTTTCAGACATGCTTTGCTGTAAAACATGGAGAGGTAAATTAGGAACAAGAGGCCCTGCCATTTAACAGTTGTAGCTCCATGACAAGGAGAAGATTAGGGAACTGAGAGGCTTGTAACTTGATTACAACTCCTGAGATGCTGTCTAATAATAACGCCCTCCCTTCCTTCTGTTCCATCTAAACACAGCCCCTTGGTTCAGTATTACATTAGCAGTAGATTAGAGTCCCGGGAAAAAGCACCAGATGTGACCTCTACTAACGTCTGGAATAAAGAGTCTGACAAGGGAGGAAAAGAGATGAAATTCAGTAATGGAGTTTCAGAAAATGGTGGGATGATAAAGGGATACGTGCTGTCTTTCTGTTGGAATGAACTTTTAATGCAGCACTTAGTCAAGCTTTTTCAATTTTGAATAGCGCCTTTCACCTCATTTTGCAAAGTTCTCCATCCTCTGAATTTTGTTAAGGATGTAGTCTTCATTTGATTGGAATCCCTCAATTCTTAGTATTACATAAAAGAAAGTAATAGTCTATGCATTTCCGTCTTATCGAGAGAGCCCAGAGACCAATCAGCACTTGGAATAATAGGTTTTTAGGGTTGTGGGACAGAATGATTGTCTGCATAAATATCTCCATGGGTGATATGGTGAAACGTTTCTGCTTAGTCTGCGTTTCTTTTACCACCATGGCGACGTTATCTGCTGATTTAACACAATCTGACTCAGCGTCCAGTGCAAAAGTCAGGACACATGATTATTCATCTAAATATAGTGGGAGAGGATGAAAACACAGAGTAACATGATGTGTTGGAGGCCTCAGTCTGATGAATCATATGTCTGCTTTGAAACATTTCGCTTCATGCTAACGGGGAGCAAAGTCAGGCCTCGATGCGTTTTCCTCTTTTTTTTCCACGCTCATCGGATTTCAGGAGAGTGGCCCCTCTCTATTGTTCGCTACAAGGCAAGCATGTGGACCTTGCAGCCTGGAGAGGCAGTTTTATTTTGTGCAGGGAATACATAAACATTCCCTAAATGCACAAAGTTTACTCTGCAAGTTTTCTTTGCTTTTTTAATAAACTGAAATATATGCACCCCTATAGGCAGGGATACATGCTGTCTTCCTGTGAATACAATAACTTTAAGAGCAACAGAGGCTGAGTTCAACATTTTAGTGATGGATGTTTCTCCCCATCGTTCTAATAAGCTCTGCAGGCCGACAGGGGATTTCTCCAGCAGTCAAAGTGGCTTCTGCTTCATTTAATCTGAACTGGCAAAGTTAAATTGAGCATCCTGGTAAAATTGTGTGCGTGTGTACAGCTAGTTACCTTTCAGTGGAGAGCGTGGGAGGCTCGCACAAAGCTGGACACTGATAGCTATTGTGAGCTCAACACGCATAAATGCACATTAGCCTGCTATAACAGAGCCCGGGACTTTGTGCCCCCGAGTCATCCACTGCACAAGAAAGGCTGTGCAGAAACTCAAATAGAAACAATTTCATGGCTGTCAGAAGTAGTGCAGATTCTAATGACTTTTAGTTCAGTAAAACACAGAATAATTCTACACAGGCTGCAGTTAGGAGGGAAAGAGCAGCAGGAGTGGTAATGGCTGGCTCTTCAATTATTCATGAGCCCTGAAATTAATTTTTGAACCACAGTGGAGCTCTCCATGGGGAAATCAATGCTGTTTGTATCTGCTGTTGATTATTCTTCCTAATTCATAATATAGTTTTGACTTGTGATGGATTGTACACAATATTATCAATATTTTAGTTTTAAAATGTTTTCCCCTGCAACATTTTAAGCAAACAGAGGAGAAAACATGAATTATTTGCGGATTTCTGAACATAACAGCTAAGCTCGTGTTGGAGGTCAATTCAAGCTCGTCCAGAATCAAAACTATTTATTTTCTGCTCCTTCCAAAGGTGATGTTTGTTCATTTCTGACCGCCGTGTAACCTTGTGTCTGCCTCTGATTTACATATCTGTAAGATTTGTGCCAGTGGCCTGCTGTGCTGCAGAGACACAAAGGAAACATTCATGGTCACATCTGATTCTCAGAGACCAAATCATGTTTCTGACGAACAGGACATTCACAAGAAATCTGTGATATTTTCAGAGATTTGCTCTGATGCTGCTTTGGCCTCCTGGTGCTGTCTTTGGATGGCCTGAACAGATGATCCGTTTGCTGGCCCATTAGGAGCAGAGATAGAAACAGAGAGAGAGATAGAGAAGGAGAGAGAGAGAGAGGGCCTGCATGGGACAGACGGGGGTCTCTCTTTTGTAACAGCCTGAAAGGAGAGATCTGTAGCAGCTGCAGTGGTTTTTCCCCACATGGGGGTGGTAGGCACTGCAAGATGAAACGTGTGTGTCTGTGTGTGACAAGCAAACACCAAAACACTGAATCGTCATGTAAAGCTGCACACAGGAGCCCATCTCTGCTGTTACGACAATACAGAGATGTGTTAACCTTCCTCTGGTTCATCTACAGTTTGTTCCTGCAATATTTATGCTTTGCAGCCGTTTTTTGCTCCCTTACTTCAAGAAGTGGATGTTATTTGTCCCTCAAACTTGGAGTCGATGGTAAAAATGAGCAGCTTAGGGGCTAAATAAATTATGAAAAGATCTGAATTAGGCCTCCTCTGAGTACAGCCGGTATCTGAAGTGCGCCCGTGTTGCTCTGGAAGTCTTATTTTCACTTTCACAGTTATATTCCATGCCTTCACTCCTCCTGCTGTAGCTGTTCTGTCTGTAGTGACCTGGTTAGTTGTTAATCTGCGATGTGAATTCCCTCTGAAAGCAACTGACTGGGGATTTCAGCCTCAGGCAGTCATCAGTGAAGACAACTGGGTCTGTCCTCATGTCTACCGTGTTTAACAAGCTATTTATTCCTTTGTCTCTCAAACACACGGCATAACAAAGAGCTGCCATCACACTCGAGTCAAGTTTGTGTTCACTGTTAGTCGTTTTAGCCTATCAATCATGCTTCAAAGCCTGTGTGTCCTTATCGCCTCATGAAGATAAAAGGCTATGTTAAATTGGATTAACACAGAACATGTCCTAGTGTCGCCAGCTTGAGTACAGTGCATGGGAATTGAAGGCGCCAGCTCTATTGCGATGATTTAATGGCATAAATATCAGGAGGGAGAAAATAGAGGTGGTTTGATTCATTAGCATCATAGATTGACATCAGAGTCTGCTGTCAGAGCTGGAGCTATTATCTTTTCTGTGACCGCGTTTATTCTTGGATGCTTATTAATAAAACAGCCGCAGCTGCACTGAAAAGCCTCATATTTAAACTAAAGCATCGCTAATGTCAAGTTAGAGTGTTTGATCTGCTTGCTGCGACCTGGTGCGTAAAGAACAACTTCTCATGGATTTTTTTTTACGCGTTTTCAAGGGGGCTTTCAAGCTTGGCCCCCTCTGCAATGCATTAGGCTGCTTCCACATATGATGTGTTTTCACATCAGGGTTGCAGTTGCACACAGTAAATTTCAATGGAGCAGCACATGAATAGGAGCTGGTGCGCGTCGCTCCAGACAGTGACGCTGGAGACGCATTTAGCGGAGTTTCTCCAGCTGCCCCCTTGATGTCCAGCTCCGCGGGATCTGCACCGCAATTTCAGCCGCACACCGGGGTGTCTTCTCCGGCTGCGACACCGAGACTAAATCACACAGTCCCTTAATCCTATCAAGTTTGTGTATTCACTGCTGATTATTTTCCCACTGCTCTGGGAGCGATCTAGATCTGGAATAAGGAGAGTGGAGATTTCGCACGTCTCCGTGACTCTGTTAAGTGCTTTTCTTTCACATGTATTCAACCAAGGTGCTGAGGCAGAGTGAGAATGTGATCGAAAAGCAAATTCAGCGTGTCGCAACTAGAAATTCATCTCTGCAGACGGAGTGGGAAAAGGGAGAGGTGATTTTTGTAGATTCACGCAGAATAAAGGGGCGCAGAGGAGGGTCGAAGCAGCAAGTTGCAGTCAGGAGAGGGGCTTCAATAACGAGAACCATGAATTATCTGTTCAAGTCAGAGTCTGCTGAGCTCTGCGCACTGACTTTTTTGTGCGTAAAATAGGGATTTTTCTTATTTCGGTTATTAGGAGGGACGTTTCTGCCGGGTTTAATGATTTTCTACCGTTTTGCGCAGGAGCACCTCAGAGGATTCCATATTCTCGCCTGGGCCGAGTGTTAAAAAATAAAGCAAGAGGAAAAAAAGAGGGCAACTAATTACAAGCAACTCCTGAAGATTCCGGACTTTGAATTCCTTTCGCAAGAAGAAAAATCCCCAAAAAAGATGGAAAAGACGCATTCCCAACAGGCAGCAAAAAACACACTTACCTCTGCAATCAACCCCAAAATGTACAGTAACAGGTATCCACTCAAATTGGGGTTAAAAAAAGGGGGTTCACAAAAATTAATAATCCAGTCCAGGATATGAGAATCCAAAAATAAGCTCCTCTCACTCACAAGGCTGGAGCTGTCTGGAGTTTTTCTGTAGCAGCTCTGCTATGTTTACTGGAGCCTCCACACACTCACATAAACATCTGTAGGCTGTGCATGGAAATAGGTGCACGGGTAGAGCTCAATACTAATGTGGAGTTGTGTTTGCCTCTAGATTCAGAAGAGGACTGATGTCATCTGGAGGAGGAGCCTCTCTCTCCCTCACTCTCTCTCTTTCTCTCTCTGCATGTATGTGAGTGCGTGTGTGTGAGTGTGTGTGTGTGTTTGGTTGATCCACGGGAAGCATGCAGTGTCACAGGGATACACTAGGGGGAGTGGAGGAAAGGAGAAAGCCGCTCTCCTCCCTGTCACTATGTGCATTTCTGAGGAGCATGTCCTGGCTGCTTGGTGAGGATTGCTCACTGGCAGAAAAAGGACAAAAAGCGTGGAAATGTGTGGTTGTAAAATTTGTGTGTGTCCATTTGGTGAGAGTGAAATCCACAGACTTTTCTTTTACTAGTTTGTTTCAGCTCATGTGTGATTTTGCAGCCTCTTTAGAAATTTCATTTGCATATTTGCTGGAGATGTGTCATGAAAATTTGTGATGAGGTTTTTTTGGCTGCAGGGGATTTGCCAATTTTCTCTAGGTGGCAGGTGTTCTCTTTTATTGAGACAGTGTAAATGTGTTTTTTTTTTCAGTCAGAGAATCAGGGATGTTTTTCTATTGTTAAAGCCAGAGAAGCCAGAGGATATAGTCCAAGCAGGAGTAAAAATCCTGATCTGAAACTCTAAAATGCATGAAAAAAAACAACATTTCTTTATACTGTGAACTACAAAAAGGCAGACATTTCAGAAAACTTTGACAGCTAATGAATATTTTATGGTGTTGTCACAGCAAGGCAGAATAATTCATAACACATATTTAGAATTGTGCTAATCTATGTTCGTGCGGATGTTGCGTCTCTTTGTGTGGCCGTCTATAAGACACATTAACCCAGGTTTTAGCCTTATCCTGGTTCATCTACTTCCTGGATTGTGGTGGTTACATGTGGTATCATGAACCAGGTTTTTCATGACCTGTAAATGCATCATTAGGGCTGTCAGGCATAGTCAGAATTTTATGTCTTTCCTCCGCTATTTCAGCAAGATTGCTTTTCATTACACAAAGCCCAGATACAGTAGCAACCTCAGATGTTGGAAAAGAGCCCATTCTCAGAAGTGAACATGGCTAAAAAGTGTTCCTGCCTCTGAAGCTCATTCCTCTGAACTCGATCATTGTATAAAGGTTAAATTTTCACAGCTCATTCATATTGCATTGTAAAGATTGAAATTTAAGCAAGTTTGAGCCACACACAACTCTTGATATGGAGCCACATTTAACTGACAAATCCAGAAAAAATTTATTATATGAAATTATTTAAAGACAAACATAGGTTCTGAATTGCTTGTAACAATCTGCCAATGGGGCAAGAAAAATTCGCTCATTGAGTTTTTTGAAATAAGAAATACGTCTTACTACAAGAAACTTTCTTCCTACCTCACTGGCAGATTTTTAAATTGTCACAAGCAATTCAGACTTCATTTTTGTCTTTAAATAACTTGAAAAATACATTTTTCTGGACTTGTCAGTTGAATGTGGCTCATATCAAGAATAATAAGACAACTTATACTAAAAATAAGACATACTGACTCGCTTAGATTTCAGTTTTTGCAATGTAGTGACATTAAGGCCCAACTTTATAACAAAGTTTTGGGCAAGGCTGTTTTGCGAGATTGGTTGTTTTATAGCTATTTGGCAGATAGCCGGGCCATGGCCCCAACTCAACATCTTCGTCTAGATCAGCTAGAAGTTTACCAAATGGTCTGATATTGAAAAAATTTAGAGAATTTCATAAAGCTGACTCCTGAAATTTTCTGAAGCATACTGTTCACACATGCCCCTGAAATTGTGAACTTTCTATTTCACACAGAAAGTTGTTTCTGAGAAATTTTTACAAGGTATCCAAGATTGGCATGTGTTCACAGTTTCAACAAACAAGTCTAAAACAACATTCTAGTGGGAATAAAGAGTGTTGAGCAGCTTGCAGTGAATTCTCCTGACTTTGTCTGCTGGGTTTCCACATCCACTCCTTCGACTTCTTGCATAATTTCTTTTACCAGGGGGGCTGCCAGCTCCAAGTTTGGACCATGACAATGTTTGCTGTTTGGGTTCACTCATACACCTTGTCAGGAGTGTGGTGCATGTGTAGAAAAACAGCTTTGGGGGACCTGGAAAACAGACTCAGGCTGCGGCATCTAAAAACTACAACAAGGCCTTGTAGACTGATTTCTGAAAGTCAGTCATGATGTTAAGAATCACAAACACAGCAGGGAGTCTTTGTTATGTAACAGCACTAGGATACTAGTGCACATATTTACCCACTTTTTGGATGTATACATCATGAGTCACAGGCTGAGTGAGCTCCTCACTAAATGTTTTGACTTGCTAGAGGAGGATGCATCAGCTTGTAGATGGCTTTCCGTGATGTGACTCAGGATGTGTTGACTTGCAGAAGATTTACTGGTTGACTATTTTTCAATGATACATTCTACATGCATGTTAGAGTGCTTGTTGATACACTTGGGATTTATAAGTTGCTCTGACCTTTGTCCTCTTTTGCTTCCTGTTTGACTCCCTTTGGTGTTGCGTTTGAACGAAGCCAAACGGCGGGTTTGAGCCCTTCCAGGCTTACAGCAGCAGTGAGTCACACTTTTTTTTGGACGGTTATAGAGCCGTCCTGACCCTGCTGACACTCTCCCATGCCCTGCGTCATCTCCAGTGTCTCCCCCTCTGGCAACCTGACAAGGCAGACAGCACAGCCTACCACACGGTGTTAATCCGCTGTTGAATATCAGCTTCCTGTCCATGCTGGTGGGTCAGCGATCAGATCTATGGAGCCTGATCAGCTTTCTGTGTGACATGGAAACTCCTCACAGCTATCAAACTGTCCATTTCACACAGAAACCTTGAGGGGCTTCATTTTTTTTGTCAAATGAATCTGTTAAATCTGTTTCCACTCAGGCTCAACTCCTCTGTTGAGCCTGAGTGGAAACCAAAGATGTTCATGTTGAGCTGAATGTGAGAATACAGACGAGGAATTTTCATCCCCAACTTTATCCAGAATTTTACTGTCCTGCATGTAAAATTTTAAGGGTTAGGAGATGTGAAAATGCAGATGAAATATAACAGAAATTTTTAATGTTTAGCTTGAAGAGCTTCACATAACAGACCAATTGTAATCTCCAAGGTAAAAGAAAGAGAATGATTTCAAAGCAAATCAATAGCAATATCAGAGACATCTACACATCCGTCGGCCTAGACAAAGCAAAAAGCTGAAAACCTGTCATCCTAGTGTAAATCTCAGTCACCTCATCGACTGTCATGTTGTAAACATTACACTGTGGCTTTTACAGCCAGCTTTTAATGTCATGTCCCACCTCCTCAGACTTATCTCTCCACCTCCTCCAACAGAAAGACTTCACGCTGTGAGAGACACATGTCAATGAGCCATTTTGAAAAACTACAGGGAAAAGCTCCTAAAAATTTCCTGAAGATTTGTACAGATGTTAAAGAGGCTGAAGATGTTTTCTAAGAGGTGCTCTCGATCCCAACACAGATGTGGTGTTATTTTTTTCCCCACAACTCTTCATGTGTCATACAGAGGTCCAAAGTACCCAGAGATGCCCCGGGCTCATAGCTGTACTGTATTATAAACTCATTTGCTGCTATTTCAGATGCTCAGAGAAACTGCAGTTAGTCACGTAGGGGAAGGATGGAGAGAGATTTTTTAGGGTCAGAGGTCAGCAGCAGCAAATCTGCCCAAAAACACAAGTGCTGCATTAAAGTTGGATAATATTTTAAAATCAAAAGTAAACTTTGGATGTTCTTTCTATATTATTCCTGAGCATTTTGGATTTTATTGACTGAACAGTTGAAGAAAGAAAGGAA
The DNA here is from genome assembly GCA_008086565.1 of Thalassoma bifasciatum. NCBI lineage: Eukaryota > Metazoa > Chordata > Actinopteri > Labriformes > Labridae > Thalassoma > Thalassoma bifasciatum. Next base: position 807,047 of record RPOG01000135.1, read on the forward strand.
ACATGAGCAATAGAGAGAAATGTAAGACAGGCAGTGAATTGCAGAGGCTGGGAGTCAAATGAGAAACTGCAAGAGCCTCTTAAATCTGAAAACAGAGGTCAAACACATGTAACAGAAGAATAAAACCTTTTGCTGGCATGTGCATCTGGAAAACTTTTGTCGGATTATGAGTTTCAAAAGGCTTCATAACTCAGCTCCGTGTCATGTCACATTGTGTTGTAATGTTTTGGAAGCTCTAGAGGTAAACACACAGCAGGCTCTCCAAAATAATAATAATACTAATAATGATAATAATAATTCTTATGATAGCAATAACCTTTTTTGTACAGCACTTTCAGAACATTTGCTTTTACAGCGGGGTCTAACAACAAAAATCATCAAACAGTGAATAAAAGACCCAGACAAGGGAACAACTTCAACCTGAGTGATATATGAGAGCCCAATAGAAGGAGAGGAGAAACCAGGCAGTACAATAAACACATATTACAACATGCCCCTGTGTAAAAACCAAGCGGCAACCTCCGGTCTGAAGATATGAGACAATGTGGAAGTGCTGAAATCTGCTGTTCGTTGAGTGTCTGCTTGGGCCTGGCTCTGGAAGTCACATTCACTCCAAGTCAGAAAAAGCCATTTTCAGAGCAGAATAACATGTTTACAGCCTGTAACAAAAACTGTCTTTCATTCGAATAGCTTATTTTTCTAATGGCATGCACTGAACGGGGGCTGGGGGTGATTTTTTTTCTTACTTACCAGTTTAGAAGATATTAAGATTGTGAGCTTACCCAATCCCATCCTATTTCCAATATGACCGCGTCAGCTGTTTTCCTTCAAAACTTGGCTTCGGAAACAGATGGGTGACATTGTTTGGACTGCATCCATGTATTAAACAGTCTATGGTGAACAGTCTATGCTCACATCATGCTATCTTGCCTCTGTGACAACTTCTGTTACAACCTTTAATGTGCCTCCAAGACACTGAGAATGAAGATGAGATGTGTATATGTATATGTGTGAATGTATATGTGATATGGATGTAACCACCAGATAGCTAAACTACAGTAGAGTTCCAGTTTCTGTCTCTACCCGCTCATGGACTGATGTGGACCTCTACTCCCCTCTGATGTTATTACTCATTAGGACGCCGCACACTACACTCGACCAGCTAAGTGTCTGACCACTGCTGACATCTCTGCCCGGTTGTTTAGCCAGGACAAACAGAGTGTGATCCAGCTCTGGACCCAGCACATGGCACACGGTTTAACCATGATTGCCATCTTAACTGGAGTGCCTAATTGAACAGACACTTAAGCTTGGAGCATCTGCCAAAACTGCTTAGACCTCCAGTGGAGATTTTTTTTTAGCTTTGTTTGCTTTCCAGCTCAAGTGCCTCTCACTTTGCAACAGACAATAGGATTTCTAAACAGATGTATAATTCCTGTCTGTATGCTGTGTACTCAAAACCTCATACTCAAAACTGTATGAAACAAAATGTCTATTGTGGCAAGTAGTTGACACTGCAATGTCATGTTTTCCTGGTTTGTTGATGAGCTTTGCTTTCTGATCAAACAGCCCAGGTGTTGTATGCCACAGCCTGCGAAGGTGAGAAAAGGTCAGTCTGGGCATCCTGACTTGATCCTTGTCTCCTCTCCAGGAGCAAAGCAACCTGAGTCTGACCTCACCATGGCTTCCTCTCCTAAATCGTCTGCAGACACATCTGTCAGCAGCAGCTGATTGACCCTCTCTGAGACGTACAAAGAGCCCCTCTGGAGGACGACGGTGTTGGGTTTCTGTTATCTCAAGACCAGGGGAAATCTGTCGCCCCGTTCATCTTTTGTTCAAGGGGATGGGTGCCCTCCTTTCTGAGGATGCACTCCACTCCACCTGGCCAATTTCACCGTGTTTAGACAACAGACAGTTGTTTCCTACGCTGCTGTGTGCTTTCAAAGACAGTTGAATATATTAGGCCACTTGATTTTGCTAAGTGCCGACTAAAGTGCTTTTCACTCCGGTCTCAACAAAGACACGCTTAAGTGTGCTCCTGGTTGTGTATGTATTAGGCTGTCCCAAGCCCAGTTTTTGACTCCCTCTACAGACTTTCGACCAGATAATTGATTTACTTTTTGCTCTTGCTTTGTTCGATCGATAGCGCCGACAGTTGGCTGGCTGTGGTGCCCTACTTTCTGTCTGCCAAACCACACTGACCCAGTGTGATTGGTGCTACGTATGTAAGCTTGGGGTTGTGGATATTATTTTATCTCCTTCTATTTTCCGTTTATCTGTCACTTAAGCTTAGCCTGTGTTCACTGAAAAGCCTGTGTGAAATACAATAGGCCCCGAAACTGCTCCAGGGCTCACAGGGGAAAAATGGAGACTGATTTCCCCTCATGCCTGCTTCTGCTCTGACTGGAATTCATTATTGATAGACTTTCCATGTTCTTTACCGGTGCCAAATAAAGGAGAACATGTAAAACGGCTTCTGCCAAAACCCCCCTGCTTTGTTTTTCATTTACCTTCTGCTTTATTTGCATATTCATCCTCTACAGGCAATCAGCAGCAATCTCTGCTGTGGGCCTTTCATCTCCGCTCTGCCATCCTGACAGGCAGCTTTTCAGTATCACAACAGTTTAACTAGGATTTGTGGATGAGAGGTGCTGTTGGTAATGCTGGAGCATTCACAGATTTTGATTTGCACAGGGTGTAATGTGTGTGACAGGGATAGAAAGAGGCTTTTTGAAAAATAATATAAATCAGTGAATGTGTAAATACAGAGACAGATGCTGGATTTCATTAGAGTGTATTTCTGAATACATGTAAATGTAGGCATCGTGATGCTGCCCAAAATAGTGGGAAATGGAAATCTTTGACAGATGAAGCCTGTACGATCTTTATACACATTAATGCAGATGTCAGTTACATGAAACAACATTTTTTTTAACCAGAAGTATGACTGTTTTAGAGCCATGCAGGGACTCTTTTCTGATGCAGATCCCAGATGTTGAGGAATTGCTTGACCCCTTGCATGTCTTGGGACCAGGACACAGCCAAGAGAAAGAAAAGAGCCAACAACAACAGACTAAAGGGGCCGACTTCCTGCTGCTTAGGCAAGTCCAGGGGCCCGGGTCAGTCATCATCTGGACCTTGTGTTTGAGAAAGAATGACAAGCCATGCAAATAGCCCCGTCGGCTGTTTTTCCCCTCGTCCTTTGTTTTCTTTGCTTGTTGTTGTCTTGTCTGCAGGGACAGAGGAACTCTGGGATGAGCGACTTCCATAGAGAAGGTAGAAGGGGGAAGGCGCTGACTTGTCAACCTTAGGACCTCCCATAGGTTAATGACCCCAAACACAATGCTCTGTGATCAGATTAGATAGAGCACTCCCTCCCCTGCCCCCCTTTCTACTAATCAGCACAAAAAAGGGATGAAAGCTAGCATTAGCATACAGTGTTTTCACAGTCCAGCATATATCCCTAATGATGCTAACTACAGCCTGTCTTTTCTTTCTCTGTAACCATTTTATTATTCCTGCATTAGATGTCTCATTAGCTAAGTTGGCATCTTTATTCCAGCTTTAGCTAAATGATAGCATTTAGCTATACAATGGACTCTTTATGCATGTGTGAACACTGACAGACTTTATATGATTAACATGCTATCTTCTGATTCTTTTTTTGGCAAACTTTTAATCTATTTAAAACATATGATGCCAAGAACATGAAAGGTGATACTGGGAAAAATACAGTTTCAAAACGGAATTTGAATTTATAAGTACATTCCACAAGCCCTTCTTCTTTCAAATCTAAAAAAGTGTGTTGATTGAAGTATTATACTTACCTTTTTTCACGATTGATCTGAACTAAATTGCCGTCATGATACCAGCATTTTGATTGGATATGATACAATTAAATCTAATAACTTGTTCTAATACCTGTATGACAAAAACAGCCTTCTTTGGCACTCAAAATTTAGTGAAAAGGGCACATTTTTATGGGAGTGTGTGCACAGAAATGCACACATATGCTGATCTCTTTTTTTCCCTTCACTGCAGCTTTTGGTTGAAATGATAACTGTAGATCTGAGTATTATTCGATCTGAGTATTATTCAATACTGTGAAACAGAGATAATAGAGATTGTAGTGTTGTGATGGACATGGTATTGAAATGCTATTCAGAATCAGAGTTCAAAAGATGTATTTTTATATGCAACTTTAACAACTCCACTGACTTAAAATAAGAGGCAGGTTTAGACTGATGTAGTTAACATTTCAACTATAAAAAAGAAGAAAAGATAAATACACAATTTAACATTGTAAAATTCTGGCTTGGTATAAAAACATTGCTTTTGGCTTCAATATTTTGATATCTCCATAAAACGACTACTCTATCTCTTTGTACAACTTTCTATTTTCTAACCCCCACATTTTATCTTTCTGTACACAATTAAATTCAGAGTTTTAATCCTCTCAAAGCAAGAGTTTTAGTTACTTATAAAAGGTTCAGTTTGGACCTTAATGACAGGAAGTCATGGCTAATGTTATCTGAAGGAACAACACAAGCGTTTGCAGTCCCAGATAAGACAAGATTATTAAACCTTTAGGTCTGTATCAGCCCTCTTGATTGAAACACAAAGAGGAAGTATGGTTTTTATGCAGAGGCACTCTGGAGGAAACAGGGGAAGCATTAAAGAAGGGATGTCTCATCACACAGAGCTGCCATCAGCATGATCAAAGCCTTCACTTATCTGTGCCAAACACTAACTCTGACTGTGTATTCTCTGTGATCTGTGTGACTCTGTTTACTTTCATGAGCTGTAGCTAAAAATTACCTTTTTTTAATGATTTCTCATCTTTGTTTGGTTCCACTGCACAACACAATAAACAACTGCTGGGAAAGTACAGAGAAAAAGAGAGTTTTTATGTGTCCATGATGTTTTCTTTAGAGAAAAAACCTGCTTACAGTGTTGCTTTCGACAGGGAGCTGATGCTTCAATCACCAGCTTAAAAATACATCCTCATTATCCAGCTCCACACACCTATATGGCTGTCTGGAGTGATTTAATTCAGTTTGTATCATTATGCTGTTAGCTGACGCTGCTGTGTAGACTCATGTTGACATTTTGTCATTTGGTGGTGTGAAGCGTCTTAAGTTAAAGGTATTGTGAAAAAACGAAGAAACTGGAGCCACTTAATTGGCATTAAACTCTACCTGAAGGTGTCTGTGGGTAACACCTTCAACCATCCCAACAATGAGGAGGTGTGTAGGCCCCAGTGTCTCACACTACTCCAGCCGCACTCTGTCTGAGGGACTGGAATATTGAATAACATGCTCCTGTGCACCAGGAGCAGCGTTCAAAAGCTGCCTATAGAACATGATGACGGGGGGGACAAAAGAAACGGTTGGGTTAAGGGGACGCTTATGACTTTCCTGAAAGAAACACTCGTAGACGGTCCACCCACCTTTTAGCACAGGAGTGTAAGGCGCTCATAGTGGAGTTGTGAATGACATGTTTGGGGTTAAAGTGGGAGTAACTTGAGTCGAACCTTTTTATCCAACTCTGCTGCTCAGTGTTTCTGACATTCACCTTCTGGAGGGAGATGTGAGTGGATGCAGAGGGGGAGTGTTACTGGATGTAGGACTCGAAATGTTTACATTTATCTTTGACACTGACCTTTATCTACATGTACAGAAAAACAGTGGCACTTTGGACGCACTGTACTCACCTAAATAAAAGGAAAAGCACAATTGTAAGACAACACTACTTTCCAGAGATGCTTTGACAACCAAATGGAAAAACATCTTTTATAGACAAGAAATGGGGAAACCAACTCACTGATTGTCTTACATGCTATTAAGTGTGATCATATAAGTGGAGGTGGCTGAATGCTAATGTTGGCTGTGTTGTTAAGTAAGCTAAAGGGCTGTTAAAGATGTTAACTCTAGTTGCGGTTGTCATCTTGGCTGAATATCTGTCAATTTCAGTTGTGAAAGGACTACAGAGTGCCAGATAATTGAGGTCTATAATTTAAGACCTGATACTAAATTTGAGGACAAGATGACAGAACAGCAGTGCTATAAAAAAAACAGATGTATTTCTCATCTGTTTTTTTTTTCCAGTTTTCACCAGAGCACAAGATTGGAAATCTGTCTTTCATTTACTTGTTTTGAAAACTAAGATTAGAAAAAAAATCCCGTTTTCTGTGATTCAGTTCTTAGTTTTATATGAAAAAATGAAAGAATCAATGACACAAAGGTTCACAAAATTGGCAGGTCATGAGCAAACCCTGGGTCTGTTCATAAGAAACTTACATGAACATTTTAAGACAATATTGCAGGAGTCACTGTCTCATGACATAAAATCTGAGACTCCATATTTCTTGGCTGTTTAATACTTATTTAGGGTGTCAGCTATATTAACAATTGCCTTGAAAAGTATAGTTACTCTGCCTCAGCTATTGGTGAACTTTTTGAATTTTAAGCCACTTTTTTCCCATAGCTCTACATCCTTCATCTTCCTGGTATCATAGTGGAACAGCTTGACTTGATTATGAGGGTTACACTCACTTTACAGAGAATTAACACCATCTGTAGGAAAAATATTGACATCAAAGTTCTCAGACATTTAATTTGGGTTAATCAAGTACTTATTTCTGACACATTTATTTCTTTTTAGGCTACAATGAGAAAAATACTAAGACTTCAATAATTTATCTTTCAAAAACTCTACAAAGATTAAATCAAAGCCAAACCATTGACTGTGAACAATTATCTTAGACAAGTAGTTTTGTTGCTATGGCTATAATTCTTCAGTTCTTCCATTTCCTCCTGTAACATTAGTTCATTTAAAGTTTACTTCATTTCATAAGTTCTTCTCTTCAGTTTGATTTGAAGTATTTTACATAAACAGTTTGGAGTGAAAGTGACAGAGACAGCTCCCAAGCCCTTTTCAAACTGACAGAGACAAGTTCACCAAAATCCCTCAGAGAAGAGAAAAAGAGGGGGAAACCTTGGGAAAGGATCACAAGAGGGTTTACCGTCCAAGGCTGATAGATGTCTGATTCAGAGCATGACAAAAAGCAGACTGTTGCTATAAATTCAACATGACAAAATGTTCGCCTGTACAAACATGAGCCTATTATTTTTTGCTTACTTGTTTAACAAAGCTCCAGTTAAGCTTTTACTGCTTATGAACCCAAAGTATCTTGGCTCTATTCACAGACATAGAAATATATCTTTGAAGTGTTAAACATCTAAACCCTCGCTCCAGTTTCTCAAATGAACACTAAAAACGAGCTGTGACATTTCACAGGCGCGTAAGAACTCCTTTAAGCTGACCCATCAAAGAAGCCAGAGGAAGTCAACCAGCACATCTCAGACAGAGGAAACGGGCAGATGTGTTTGGTAAATAGAAGCAGCATCATTCTAACCAGCACCAATCACACTGTCAATAAGAGAAATGTGAATGTATCTGCAGCCCCGAGGAGAGATGCTGGCAGAGTTTGGCAGCTGCTGATGCTTTCTCAGGGTTGGTGTGAAAATCGCAGTGATTTGAAATGGAAATAGTTCTTTTTTTTTTTACAGCTGGTGTTATTGGTGAAAAGCCCTCTGCTGTGTGAATGAGGCTTCCTGCATCAAGTGTCTGCGTAACATTGCAATAGGCTCTCAAAAAAGCTATTTTTCTCTTTGTAAAGGTCACTGTAAATGCAGAAAATGCCAGCATTTCCTATTTGGAAACATTCATCACTGTGACGGGATCATTTGCAAAAGCTATTCTTTCTGTACCCGTTTCATGCAGCTTGCAATCCATATTTCCACACGCTTTATGCTCAGCTTCGATTGCATTTTTCTGCATGGGTTTAAGCTCTGCATGGCATCTTTTTTTCCTTGATATTCTGAATCCAATACCTTAGCAGCTGCAAACATACGTGTTTGTCATACTTATACACAGCTTCCCACCTGAAAACAAATGATTGAATTATTATTTTAATCCCCTGCAGTGCTCCAACTATGAGCTCTTATTGTCGTTATGAATTGTTTTGCATTTAATTTTCTGTATTTTTCCTGGTTTTATTCAAAACTTTCTCTCTGAAGCTCCAGTGACCCAATTTCCCCGCTGTGATCATTAATATTTCATTATCATTACCCTCATCAGCAGCATTTCTCATATTTATGCTTATCACCTGCTTATTTGTCATGGGAAGCCTTGAATTTAAGCAAATAAACACCCTACATGTTTTTTTTTCTTTGTTTTAGAGGAGTGTTCCCAACTTTCAGCAGGAATTGTCTTGCGTAGTTTCTGAAACTTGATTTCTAAAATTCTTGCAAACATTAAAGTTTGCTGGAGCAGCAGCCGCCCACAGCTCTCTCAGGATCTGGAAACCCCAGAGGAAGCTCCATTTAACCCTCAAGGATTAGCGCTCATGCCTACTTTAGCATTGGTAAAAGGGAAAAGGTCTCAGCACAGTGAGTCAATAGGGACTCGGGCCCACTCCGCTGACTTCCCACACAAAAACGGACAAAGAAAAAAAATAAGGGAAGCTCTGGCTTGAATAGGACGAGATATTTGCCCAGCCCGCTTTAGCATTTGCCCTTCACTGCCTTCACAGTACATTACCAGAGCAAAAATACAAGGCTGTAATCCCAACATTTTATTCAGAGCGAATACCTGCTGCTCGCCTTGAATATTTTGTCTGCATCAGTTAGTCCACTTTAAATGAGAGGAATACTTTTTAATCTTCTCTGGGTTTGTTTATCCCACCAGTTTGGTTTTTTTTTACTCTCACAGCCCTGTCTCTGTCTCTGGCCTTCTTAAAGTCCTTTATGCTAGGCCAGCTCTCCTCTGACTGAAGAAGAGCCTGGCAGCATTATTTCAAACCCCAGCTGACCTAACATGTCACAGTAACACACTTCAATTGGAGGATTATCTGTGCGTTGTCTCTGCGGGTGAGACAGCAAACTTTGCACACTCCCTCTGCAACACCTTCACATTCCTGTAACAACTCAACAATTCATCATTTTATTTATTAAACCAGAACAGTTATTTAAGTAGTATGTCACCTTCACTTCTGCTTTGTCTTGGTTGGCAAGGAATTTCACATGGACTCCCACTCTAGCTGTTACAAACATAAGAAAAAAACAAACATTTTTTTGGTGAGCTCAGTTTGCAGGGATCTTCATGTGAATCTTCTGGACAGAAGTGCAACTGTTTCCATTTTTCTAATCCTAATTCTGTATTTAAAGCATCTGTGTGCAACGTTTTAATATGTACTTTGGCGCTCCCTCTGAGGAAGAAATAAACCATATCTCTTTCCAAATTTCACCCTGTATGTGTGTAAATACCTTTTCTGCTGTCTGATAGCACTCAACTTCTCAATCTTCTAAATTTTCTTTGTGTGTTGATTTCATCAGAGATTAAAACGTTTCTGTGGTCATATCATGCTGGAGAAGGTTGGTAGAGAGTAGGAGTGTGTGTAGAGACAGTCCGGTTCTGCGTCAGAGGGCTTGGCCTCCCTCACAGGGGTCCCTGGCCGAGCGGAGGCTCTGTCTGTTGACTTTAGTCCTCGCCTGACATTCCCTTGTGTTTGTCTAGGCTTTCATCACGGCTCCGTTCAAACAAGCGCCAGCAACTGATAAAACACATGCTCCCGCTAACTCTCAGTGAACACACACACACATAGTGACACATTGACTGAGTTGGATTTGACTTCATAGCAACAGGTGATAGCCCAAAGCGGAGCCGTAGCTATAGGAGCTGTATTGTCTGTTTCCAGGACACTTCTTGTAAAAATGACATTTGAAGTTTGAGTGCAGTAACAGCTGTTCATAATGTGGAATGATATCTATCTCCAGCTCTGTCTCCTGCTGCCAGAATATAGTAGCTGGATGTGTCTGCTTGTTAAACTGATTCTGGAGAGCATTGGAGTAAAATATCAGAAGACTGGGGACGTCTTTAACAGCTGGGTTTAAACACAAGGCCTCTGCTTCATACATCTCTCTTGTCTGAGCTGAGGAGTCGGAGCCGACCAGCAGGAATTTATCTGCCAGTCAAGCAGGAGGATTGTTTTCTCCCGGTGTGGATTGCTGTCTGTCTGCTCCCTTCCCTGCCTGCAAAATTTCACACCTGCACCGGAGCCTCGGTGGAGCAGGAGGAGGAGCAGAGGAACGCAACGTGTCGGGCCAGCAGCAGTCAGGGAGTGTGAGCTGAAAGTGACGTCACAGTTTCAGAGAGGAAGGGTGTGAGCGTAGCAGTGTGGTTGCATGTTCTGAAACCAGGTGCAGCCCACACCTGCGCTTGTTGCCTCCACCTTGCATAATTAGAGTTCAGTCGACTGATGAATATTCTGTCTGTTTTCTCCTCTCTCAATGTTTGTGTATGTTTGTTTGTGTGTGTGTGGGAATCTGATGGGCTCAAATGGGAATTATCCAACACTCCCTGGAGAAAACCCGCTTTCTCATGACTGTTCATCCACATGAGGATTCTGACTTCTGAGTCATGATTGCAGACTGAAAATCCCAATAAGGAAAATTTGTTGCACTCCAATAATTACATACAAAAAATGATCATAATTTTTTTTAAACATAAATCAGATTTTTATCATGATATTCAATGTGAAAATACTGGTAGTTTGAGAGATATTCTGAAAGTAATGGAGCAGCCTGTAGATGATCCATTGAAATTAACTTGAGTTGTGTATGTCAGTTTTTTTTATCAGATGGTACAACTTCCATACATAAAATGTGAGTCCAGGCTTGAAAACCATCGCTGACATATGTCTCATGTAGGTCATTCTAGGCAGTCATTGCCAGCAGATGCATTTTTAGGGCAGAATAGCTAAGAATGTAGGTTGCACCCTTGAAAAATTTGCCAGATCTTCTCTGCCAACGCCAAAAAACTCATCCTGCTATTGACTCTTTCTCTTTAAATTCATATAAAAGGGTCTTAAAAAAGTTTACCTTCTTCCCCAGACTGACTGTTCACTGTTTTTCTCAGTAGATATCCACAGCCTTCACCTATGAGCTCAAACAGAGCTTCACAGAGTGTGTGGACACGTACTCAGGAGTTAACTTTGAGTGCAGTCAAAAAAAAAAAAAAATCTTCCTGCTCACCTGCTGCTGTGAAGTTCATGCTGTTTGATAGAGTGCTGGATCTATTCAGAGGCAACATTTTAACATTCATCATTGTATTCGACTTCAGTTTTATCAGGTCTCCTGTTGAGATTGTTAAATCTCTCAGATTTAGTGTGAATAAATCTACATTTTCATCTTTTTCTCCTTTTCTTGTTCCAACAATGTAATCTCAGACTAGACTGAGTAAGTAATTAACGGAGTTATTGTCGAACAGTCAAACTGCTTTCATTGTTGTGTGCTGTCAGCAGGAGATTCATCTTCCTACAGAGGCAAAGTGAAACATTTCTTCTCTGTCACCAGATCTGTCAGCGTGTTGGCGGGGATCAGTCACATCATTCTTCAGATCTGGAGCTGAACGTGTCGCATGTAATGGAGGAGTATTCATTTCCCCGTACTGCAGTGTAACAGTGCTGGGTATAATGCGCAGTCATCCGCTGGGTTATAATTGGGGCTAAGGCTGCTGAACTTGTCTGCTTCTTCTGAAGGAGCTGACATGAAACCCTGGTAGAGACTCAGCGTGTGACTCTTCTCATAGCGTGACAGGCGTTTGAGGCTTCTCACATATCCAGCCGTCAGTTTACCTGAACCACTCTTTCTGTCTGCTTTTGTCAGTATGAGGTTTGTGTATGACTGTGGGGATACAAGTGTCGTGTTTACACCGCACAAAGTGTACCGGGTGCCCTGCTCAGGGTGTCAGTTAAACACAACAAAAGAAAACTTTTCCTGCGAAGGTTCGCTGGCTTAGATTCAGTCAACACGACATAAGGTTACAGTGAATTCTTTTATGACTTCACAAAGCCTGTCTGCTCCTACACCCCTCCAACACCCACATCACATGACCGGCTGACCTCCCCTCCATGTTTAACAAACTCTCCGTCTTTGTTCGCTCTACCATGTTTCCATGGTGACCAGGCTGAGTCAACCCAAACAGCACGGGTATGTGGCCTCAAAAAGAGAAACAAGATGAGCAAAAGTCCACAACTTCACAATATTCTTGGGACACATTGTGTTGAAAATGAAAACAAGAAAGCCTTGGACCTCTGTTGAACTGAGAAGTACTTTCTGAGATGTCCTTGTGCTTTTGATTGCTGTCTGGAGACCAGTATCATGCTTTGTTGTAAAGGCAGAATAGTGGAGGCCAGTAGTGTTTTTGGTTCACCCTTTGAGCCATTGCCAAGCCGTTCGCTCAGAAATGTGCCTCCTTCTTTCCAAGAAAGGATCTCTGGATCAGGATCAGGATCTTTGGTCATTTGAATGGAGCCTCATAGAATATGAAGCAGGTCACACACTGTGTCTCCATCGCTGACTATGTCCACCATATTAGCTCACACAGTGGTCTGGTTTGTCTGGAGCTGAAGGTCTTAGGACTAATGGGCTTGAGGGTTGACACACTGTTCCTTTAAAGGCCATTATACGCCCAAAATGGACATGCATGCAGACAACACATGCACAGTCAGTTGAGTTTTAGAATTTGTAAAGCAGGGTGTGCAGAAACCTGTTCATATTTTGAAACTCTTCCTCTTCAGTGTAAGTCAATGCAAGTTGAATTGATCCAACTGTATTACAGTAGCACAACAGTCAGTGTGTTTACATTCATGTAAAGTCACAGTGGGGGCCTACACTTGTCTGCGGACTGGACAACTAATTGCAAACTACATTAAATCACAATATGGCCTGTAGCAACACTCCAATCCCAAACAGTGTGATATTTGTTTAACCTTAAGTGAGTCAGAATGCCATATACATTTTTTGCAGATGTTCTATGCTTTACCACAATGTTTTTCAATCCTGCTTAACCAAATATTCACAACTTTGAAAACTGTCTTTGCAAGAGCAACAATCTAAGTGGTGAAAAGCGTCCTGCACTGAGCAAATTTCAGTATCTAGTAATGTTACTGCTGCTTTTGTGTCGATCTTTATCACTTAGTGCTGTCGTATTCCTTAATCATTTACTACAGACATTTTTTTCTAGAACCCCTAATGAAATTTTGTACTTAATGAAAACCAAAACAGTTTTCTCACTTTCAGTCTAAATAAAGTGCTTTATTGCACAAACTTCACCATGGTGGTAGTCCAGTATTTGCCCATCTGCTACCAACTTAACCCTGAGCACAAATATTTAATTCACCTCAAAACTTCTGAAAAGATATATCTGGAAAGCAATTGTGTGACCTCTACAACAACACCCTGTTTACATGCAAGAGTAATTTCAAGGAGAAAAAAAGGTTGTGATTATCCTTTTTGTCCAGATCCTTGCAGAGGAAATTAAGGCCGAACAGAGAGCAGAAGTGGAGAGTTTAGTTTAGTCTGCCCTTCTGACGCAGGTACTCCACTCTTCTGTTATCAAAGCCAACAAAGATGGAGGCCACAGACAGACAGGGCCGTGAAGAAGAAACTGAAATTGTCCAACAGGTTGGCAGGTAAGAGAGCGAGGACTGCCTGTCAAACAAGGATACAGATAAAACAAAGGATGAAACATACAGCCAGGTTTGTTTTTTTTTAAACTGTGAATACATTAAGTATTTTATAGAACATGTCTGCACCATGTTGTGGAACAAGTCCTTGAGTCAGTTTCTGTTAAAGTAATTTGAGCAGTCTGACCTGCACAGCCCTTTCCATTTCAGCACAACTCAGCCTGAATAGAGCTCGCATTAACAGAGAGGTTACAGCATGTGAGGGTCAAAAAGACACATCAGTGAGAGGTATTAAAAATGTCTCGGTGTGACTTCTAACCATTTAAAATTAAAATCACTTCAATAAAATCAGCGTAGACGGTTAAATACTGTAAATGAGACAATTAAGAAGAGAGAAGTTCTGGTGTGGGTGTCTAGAGATGTGTTTCATTAAATACATTTCACCACTCGCTGACGCAGAACTCAGGAAAAAACATTTTGTACGTCTTACTTTTTATCAGAGCTTTGATACTGTAACTCTAGCTGAGTACTCTTCATACTATGTATTGGCTTATGAAGACTTTATTTCTTTCCCAGAATCAGGGAAAAAAAGCTTCAAACTGTTGGACTGAGAAATATGCTGTATTAAAGAAGCAGTGAGCAACAGGTGGTAAATTTTGAAGTCTGAGGAACTTATTCTGGAGGACTTTGGTTCCTCATAAATAATCTGTTGCTAGACTGAGAATTGAGACTTTTTTGAATGAAACATTAAAAATGTAAAACATAAATGGCGTCTTAAAAAGTTGGGAGCCTTTTTAAAAATAAAGAATGATTTCGAATGACTTTCATGGCTAATAAGAGTAGTTTGATCATTTTTAAGTGGTCAGTGAGTGTATACGCTGTAGAAAATATGTTAGGGAAGGTGTTGTCACTGTGTTGGAAATACTTTATCTCCATATTATGTTTTTAAACTTGAAGCCTTTCAAGAAGTTGTTAACATGATAACTGTTTCTATGTTGCAGTGTTTTTTGTTTTCTTATATAAATTCTGATCATTCTTGGAGATTATTAAGCGTTAAACAATCTTCCCACTTTAAACTGAGTTGTTTGTCAACTTTAATTCCACAAAGTTTCACATGCAGATTACCTGAGACAATTTTTTATTTCTCATTTACTTGTGGAGGTTTGTGCTCCACTAAACTAGCTGTTTGTTTATGGTGCTTCTGCAGGTGTGTCTTTGGCTTTGCGGTGGCCGTGTTGAGATTGGCTGAGTGAGTGTAATTACTAATTTAGCTAAAGTGCGGGGAAAACAAACAAAGCAGGGGAAGCTGGGATGATCAGACGATGGCTCTCTCCAGCTGCCTCCAGCTCTAATCTGCTCAGGTAATTCTCCCCAAACCCATTGATTCCATGCAGGCGATTGAATTTCAATGCATCTCTGATGAGATGGAGAAAAAAGACAACCTACCTGAGCACTCAAATGGATTGGCAAGCAGATGCTCGGTCAAAGTGACAGGTGATAAGTGCTTTGGCAAGCTTTAAGTGAAATCTTTATGCATTTCTTACTGCGTGTAGCCGTGCTGTCACTGCCCATCTTTCATTCAGTCCCTCTCATTTGCAGAGGCTCTCATAGCTTCTGAGCGAGCAGCCCTCAGACTGATAAGAGCCTGTGACCTTTCAAATGAAGTGATCTGTTTATTTAAGTGACTACTTCACAACTGTCTGCTTCACAAGGCGGCACATCCAGAAATGAAATAAACAACTCTGCACCTCAGGTACTTTATCAGTTCAGACCGGAGTGACCTCGCATGGTGATGGCTTGTTCAGTGATTGGAGTTATTCTTAATTTTATGGCAGGATTTTCATTATGGTGCCCATTCACATCTGCACTGCTCTTTTAAATTGTTTTGCTGTCATAGAGGGTGGGGTATCTAGTGAGCATGAGCCTCAAGGCAAGGTTAACATAGAATAGAGGGTAAGCTATTTATACAGTGTACACTATAAGATCACGTTTAAACTAAACTTAAAAACTGTAAAAAGAAGGAATCATGTGAAAATAGTAAGACAAGTAAATATGTTGATATTAGAACTGTTAATCTAAGAACTTTTTTGACTCGGTGGATAAGTTCCATCATAACAGAGAATGAGAAGAGAACAAGTACTTAAATTGTTAAAACATATGATAATAAAAGTGATACAAGACTTACTGCGGGGCTGCATGGTGACGCAACAGTTTGCACTTCTGCCTAACAGCAGGAAAGTCACCAGTTCAAGTCCCTTTCAGGCAAGGTGGGCCTTTCTTTGTGGAGTTTTCCATGTGCATACTCCGGCTTCCTACAGTCCAAAAAACATGTTCAAGTGGTTGAAAACGGATGAATGAGAGCGTTACCTTGAGACTGTGAAGAAAGCCTTTTTGTATCAGCAAAACTGTTATCCGAAACATCAATACCAGCCCTGGTTTTCACATCTGCTACATCCCTAATACTTTTCAAATATACAGCTTTGACAAATCATTATTTCGTCAGATAGTTGAAATTTCTGCAACACCGACGTTAATGGCAACTATGCTGCCTTGTCTAACTTTTGCACAAGTTAAAGATTTGCATAAACAAAGTTGACATTGCCTGTAAAAGCTGCAGGAAACTTTTTTGCATTTTCGCCTGTAATGAAAGTGATGCCACATTTACAGCAGTTTACACATCCTATACATCAAACGATACAGTCCCTGACATCTAAAACTTCATTAAAGACAAACATCACAATAAAACGAAGCAAGCAGCTGAGGGAGTTGTAAAATGAAATGGAAAAGTAAAGTGCATTTGGATTCAAAGTTTGTGTTGTAGAAAAGATGTAATAGAAGAAGCAATTTGCTGTTGGTACTCGTCAGTGATTTAATAATCAGAGAGCTTTATGGGACCTGGCCTCATGTAGAAACTGCTCGGCTTTATTTCTCCCCTCAGTTCACACATTATTCCCCGGAAACCAACAACCTTAATTTGTATGTGCCCGGCTTGTATTTACTATAAGGGGAGCCTGCAGTCCTTTATCATTTTAGTGGTACAGCTTTACTGCCCGTGCATACACTGTACAGTATGTTTCACACGCTGCCTCAGGATTACTGCTGGAACAGGCTGCGTTTTATCGTAACTGCTGAATCCTTTTTTATTAGGATGCAGAGCACCTGCTGCAGTTTACACCTCTTATAGAAGAGCGGTCAGTTAAGATAACACTTTCTCTGGAGAAATAAAAAAAATAACAATGCAAGTTTACTTATTTTCAACTCAGCTTTTCATCTGTGAGGCACAATTGGCTTTGGTGCATGCGCTAAAAACAAATGCATGTGTAATAAACAACGCTCCTCCTGTCTTAGTCTGTTCCTTTCATCTGTGCTTTTCCTGCTTTTTGAAAACAGCAAAGTGTTTCACCCTTTCAGCTGCTTTTCTTTAAAACATTTAATCTCTTTTCTTACTGTATCCAGCAGGAAGCTATGCAGCACATACAGAGCAGCTTAAGATACTTCAGCCTGTATTTAGCCTGTTGTGAAAAGTAACGTGGAGCTCCCTTAATTGGAGTCCAGGGGAGAATCTCTGGGGGCGCTCTCTAAGCACTGCCCCTCAATTGTCTACAGGTCAGAGGTCAACTTGAAGATTTGCATGCAATTCTTTCCACGCCGCAAATAGCGTTTAAGAAAAGTGTTTCGTTTAAAGCAGCAGCAGCTGGAATAAGAAATAGAATCTCTTTATTCCCTGCACGAAACAGCATCAACAACCTTCATTGAATTCCCTCCTGGCTTCATCTTACTGTAAGCATTTTCATCTGGGCTGATCAGGAGGCCGCACAGCAGCTGCATCACAACACATCTCTGCAGAATGGATGGCTCCAGGTGCTGTGTACATCTGAAATTGATGGCAATCAGTAAAATGCCATCTTAAGTGCACTGAGTGCATTAGTACTGGGGTTGTGGTGATAAGAGAGCTGCGGATCAGAGCAGCTAAGCCTATTGTCTCTGAAGACAAAGCAGGTTTGCAGCAGGCATGGGTGACTGTTCTAACTCCATTCACCTCAGCCCACAAAGTTGAATTTCTCTGAATCAAGGGTCTAATCCTCCTTTTCCCAGTCCAGCTCGCGCTCAGTCAGCCGTCAGGCCTCCCCTTTTCTCCTGCGGACACTCTCACTTG
Organism: Thalassoma bifasciatum; assembly: GCA_008086565.1. Lineage (NCBI taxonomy): Eukaryota > Metazoa > Chordata > Actinopteri > Labriformes > Labridae > Thalassoma > Thalassoma bifasciatum. The sequence continues at coordinate 824,734 of RPOG01000135.1, forward strand.
CATAGCATCATTAGCCGCGGCTCAGTCCTGCCCCGTCTTTAGTTCCCTATGAAGTCCCTGTTGCTCTTTTTAGGAACATTCACCATTTCCAATAGCATTAAGTCTTTGGCTGTTGGACTGTAAAACTCTAATACCAGCCTCTTAAGGAGTTTCTAATCCTCTTGAGCAAAGACCTAAAAACATGGTGATGAGACAGCCCATGCATGCTCGCACAATCTACTACTGTAGCAGAATTACTAAAGAATAAAACATTTTTTTAGTTTTTTTCTCAAATGTTTGAATTAGAGGTGAGAAGGCCAGTTGTTGAAAATGAGCTCTGTTGAAAGAAAAAAAGACTTGAGCAGATACATCACTTTAAACATAGACTGACTTATGATGTTGTTAATGCAGAGCTTGTAGGAGGGTTAACTCTCTCTCTCTGTTTACATGCATGAAGACGTACAGGAGTCTCACTTTATGTAGGGTGCTTGCATCGTGTCCTTGAGGGAAAAATGCTTAAACCCATTTATATTTAATGACTTTATTTATAGAGCACTTTAGAAAACAAAAGTTTACAAAATGCTTTGACAGACAAGGACAAACCAGATCACAATAACAGAAAACTGCACAACAAGGCCAGACGATACAAAGCAAGAAAATATTTCT
>RPOG01000136.1:600000-824251 GCA_008086565.1 Thalassoma bifasciatum
TATTATGTGCATACAAACAAGACAATTCTCTCATAGCTGTAACATAAGGCAGTTTCCACATTTATGTGACAGGTGGGTGAATTGTATTTTCGTAACGCTAAATAAACACAGGGAGGGACAAATACAGGAAAAGCTTTATTCGACTGTTAAACGGTGTAACAATAAGTAAAAGTGCAGTGATGTGACATGCTCTGGAACACATGAACATTTTTTTGTTTGATGTTGGTGTTTGGTTAAGGTAACCTGTGGAGTTTTTAACAAATGGCACCATTTTGCATCATTTTTTGAAAGTGGGTACAAGCTTTATGTTTATAAACATCAAGGCAAAGGCACTTAAATGCAACTCATTTACCTGTCAAAAATAGAGGGTTGTGTTGCAAATGGGTCATGTTTAAAAAAGCCATAAGTCGTTTTGCTTCTTGACAATGTAAAGGACATTTTAGGACAGGTTGGATGATGGAAACAGCATCACGTTTGCTTTTATTTAATGGTGTGGCAGTTGGTTGTTTATAACAATGATAGATGCTGGGATTTCTACAAGCCTAATATTCAAAGCCTTATGATTATCTTCAAGGTGATATCAATGAGGCAAGATGAAATATTTTCACCTCTTGTAGGAGCTTTGTCCCTTTGAAGTGAAACGTGCATATGTCTTCCCTGTGTTTATTGATCAGCATTTGTTTTCTTTGATCACTGAATTTCACAAGAGTATGCAGTTTTTGGGAAGCTGGATGTTGGAAGCATTAGTGCAAAGGTCAGTGGGTTGCCATTACTGAAACTGTTGTGTTTCTGCCCAAGGCAGCACAATGTGACACACCATCCATCCCCTCTCGGAATAACTGCTCCCTCAGGGATGAAGCACCCCTCCCCACCCTAAAGACTTCTCACACAGGTCTTCCATTATCAAAGACTCAAGCTAAAGATCTCCATCAATACCTGCGATTGACCGGCTGTGTCAAAGAGTATACGAGTTACTTCAGGGTCATTGGATCATCGTCATGTTAAATGTTCAGTCTTGCAACTCGTCAGGTGTAGAGGTCAGCGCTTCTGTGTGTGTGTGTGTGTGTGTGTGTGTGTGTGTGTGTGTGTGTCCTGACTGAATGTTAGTGTGCAGGGATCTGTAAAAAGACCTCAAGTAACTGGCTTCATGTTTCATTTCCCACAGGACTTTTCTCTGGCTTTGCCAAGGTCAGAGGTTATCAAGGAGAAAGAAAAAACAAGACCTGCTGTGCAGTGTTTGCTACTTTTTCTGAGGTGCAGACAGAAGTTAGAGCAGGATTAAAATGTTGAACACAAGGCAAGCAGCCTTTAAAGTGCAGATTACAACAAACACAAACACTGAAGTGAAAACTAAATGCAATCATCATAAAAGCAGGGAAATTGTTTTGATTTATGCAAAGGGACTGAGGAAGCAAACAAGCGTTTGCTTTTGTGCTACACATTTAATGATAATCCTCAGTTTTTCCCATATAATGCCTTTGTCCGTCTAATTTTTTATTTAACTTTGTGCAGAAGACATGCACAATGCTTCCATGGTGTTGTTTGGAGGCGTCTTTTTGCTTGCCAAGACCAAAAAACCCTGGAAATATGGCCAAAAGCCTTTTATATGCAAGGATAAAATAGTTGGTGCATGTGTGTATTAGCGCATGGAGATTAACTGCCATGATAACATATCAGATGATGGTGTTTTCATTTCATAAATAAACTAGCCTGTCTGCTAACATGGAAATTCCTCTCATGACAAGGCGGAACATCACAGCTGAGGCACATTATGTCCTGTTAACCATGTGGATTGTTATGAGAGCGAGGATTAAGAGCAAATATCTGATTTGTTCCTTGAGTGCATGTAGGACAAATTTCTGTTTTACAGATTAGAACATGCGGCTAATCCAGTGTCATTTCCCTGCATTTGTGACTCGCTAAAGTCATTAATTTGACACTCAGGAGGATATGGTAACATGATAATATGTCAGTGCATGTGTGAAAGTCATAGTGTTTAAAAATCTGTCTCATTCTAAGCGCATGGGATTAAAACAGCTGGTGTTACTTGATGAGTCGTAGCCATAGATTTCTTGAAGAACAGAAGATGTAACTTAATGTCTAAGTGCTGGCTTAATGAGGTGCAGCACCGGATGGGTATTGAATGGTCATGAGGTGAGGAGGTTGGAGGTGAAGAAAAGAGAAGGAACAATGGAGTTAAATGCAAAGTGGAGAGTGGGCTTCAGAGCTTCAAAGCCTGTGTGCAGGAGCTTCACTAATGCAACCTTTACGAGTGAATCTGTTTGTATGTACACACTGGTAGCATAATGCTTTGAGGAAGGCTTGCAGTCATCAAACATGATGCACTGAGCTGTGAAATGCACATACAGTATGGGCATAATCTCAAGTTTCCACCTACACCAACGATGTGGAAAAGTTTTATAATGGTACATAAGTGGAGGGATTTTAGAAAAATCTTCTGTGATAGCACAGCTGTCTTTTCTATTTTACACCATTTTTATTAATCGATTCAAGCCTCCAAAACTAAATCAAACAAAAAGCTGTCAGTTTCACATTTAAGCCACTAGAAACCAACAATATGGTGGTAGATCTCTGCATTAGACCACTCATTTGCATTGTAAGTGTCAAGCAGCTAAGCAGAAGCTAATAGTGACAGGCAGGGACCAGCAGTGATGTGACTCATCTTTACAGAGCATTCAGCTCCAATACTGAACTATGACTGTTCCTGACCGTCCATCATATGAATATACAGCAGAAATACACTGGAATGGAAATGCAGAGTGACTCTTGTGGGTCAAACATGATGTGAGATGTATATGGACCAAGGCAAAGAGGCATATACATAAATTAAGCTCACACTGTGCATACAAACACAAATATGCGCCATGTAAAACAGTGTGCAGGCATTTCAGCGCAATCCCTCATTAATGTACAGACTATAGTGGTGCAGTGCTGCAGGCAGGGACCACTGGCATGAATATTGACAAGGTAAAAATGCCACTGAGGCGGTCATAATTCTGGAGATACAAATAATATAGAAATAACCAGAGGAAGCAATGCATATATGTTTTTGTATAAGAGCAAAGATAAAGAAGTCTTGCAATCAGACAGGATTTGTTGGGAAATTTCCCCAAGCAGAAGTGCAAAATGAGATGGGCTTAAATCAGAATAGGAATGTTTTTATGTAGCAGAACAGCACTTGATTCCCAACAGAACATTTGCATATTGTTTTAAGCCAAAAGACAGCATCTTTACGACTGCAAGTTAACGCATACAGGCAGTTGGAGGAATCAAAGCGCCGGCTCTTGCATTATGCAAAAGTACATGTTCTGAACAATGATGATTCCATAATATCCCCTTCTTAACAATTCCTTGCTCCTTCAGTCTCTCACAGCTCACACTTAAATGCACAAACCCTGTGGTTGCTGGTGTCACTTTGCTGTCACACGCTGAAAACGTAGGCTTAGTCCTTAGTGATCACTGTGATTTTATCCAGAGTACAGCAGATGATCACTTAAAAAAAGGAACTGTTTGTGTCTTTGTGACATTGTTTGAATACCCCCTCCTGTGACAAAATCCTGCCTGCTAAGTAAATAAGTAATGCTTCATCCCTCTTTTGTGCATTCATTCAACACAGGGCTATTTTTTGCTGCTTATGTAGGCTGGGCTGTTCAAGCATTGGGTAACAACCTGTAGATCATTTGTTTGTCCCATATTTCAGTCTATACAAACTGGGAATCAAACTTTTAACCATGCATCAGCTCAGTCTGCTGCTTAAAAGAAAAAAAAAACCTTTGACTCTTTCAAAAACATAAACTCCAAAAATTGAGAAATCTTCAGCTAGAAATCCCATTTTGACTTGGGTTCTTTGAGGCATGAAATGTGTGTGTAAGAATCCAAAATGAGGTCCCACGTCTTTGGAGTGTTTTTTTTTTTTTTTTTTTGCTCTCCCCTCTACTCAGTGAAAAGCATATACTGTATGTAGTACCGCTATTCCCAAACTGGGGTAAGTGTACCTTCAGGAGTTTTTTGGCTCTCCAGAGGGGTGCAAGAAGAAATTCTAAATTCGGCATCAAATTATTAACGATGAACCTCATTAAGTTTGAGAGCCGGCTGCTTATCATCGCCTCCCATAAATGTGTGCACTTGTTACTAGAATCCTTAAAATATGTAAATGCAAAAGATGTTCAAAGTTACAGTAGTGCAACTTTATGTTCTCTCTCTTGGTGGTCTCACTCCCTCTTCTTAATCCATGTCAAACATGCTTTTTTTTAGCTGTACTTCTCCAACCTGCTTCCAACATGACTAATGCACAAAGTTGTCATCTGAATGCATCATTCAGTCAAGTTTGTAGTTATGGATGAGTGATTTCTAGCCCTCACTCCGTCATAAGATGCTTTTTTTTATCCAAGAAGTCTTAATGAAAAGTCAAGAACAATCTTGTTTAAAATCTTGTTGCAACATTGCAGATTATCTCTCTCTTTGATCTGCACTGTTTCTGTGTGAGCCCACGGCAACAGAAGGATGCAAAGCAGCAGGCAAACAGAGGATCTGTCAGACACACAGAGCAGATTTGATATCCCTGAATTTCATCTGCTGGTATTCCAACCAGTGAGAAGGTGAACTTATTTCTTGATGTCACACAGTTTGACTGCTCTATCTCCTCTCCCACAGACTTTATGTGAGCGTGAAAGCATAAACACCAGCAAACTGAAAACAAAACTGAGAGAGACCATTTGATAAACTGTATTGATCAGCTGCTGCATTGCTGAAAATTATTCGTGTTGTTTGGTCAGTTGCCTGAATCATCTCCAAACCTTGGCTGATCCTCAAATAGCCATCACACCAAAGAGTATCAATCTCTGTCATTATGTTTAAGCTTCATCAGCATTTAAAGCACGGCTCTGCCTCCTTATTTGTGTGGTCAATGTCACAATGCTTAAGTTGGATATCTGGAGATCTGGAGACTGTGGAAGAACAGGGAAGGAATGGAAAAAGGCTGGCAGTATAGGAAAAAGGGAAGAAGATTTGAAGAGGAAGAAAGAATTGAGGAGACATAATGAAGATGAAGATAGGGGGATAATGAAGTAGAAGGTATAATGGGGAGGGGATGAAAGAAAGGGGAGAAAAAGTGGGGTAGAAAAAAGGAAAGGCAATGGATGAAAGATGAGTAAGTGACAGGGGAAAGGGTTGAGGTGAAGAAGAAGTGGGAGGAGTATGAAGGAGAAGAAGGAGAGGAAGTTTCAGGGAAGGAGAAAATGAAAAAACAAGGAGGGAAGTTAGACAGGGGAGAAGAAAAAATCAAAGAAGAAGGAAAAGACAAAGAGGAGACAAAGTGCGAGGGGAAATGGAGAGAGAAATTGAAAAGTTGAAGCTCAGAATCAAGTTATTACATAGCATTCTTCTCTTCACTTAGACACAGAATTAAAAACAGCACTCAAATCTTAAATCTATGAAAAACTAAAAAAAATATTGAATAAACTCAATCTGATGTTCTCTCACATTGACTCTTTCCAGCAAAACCTGATTTCTAATCCATACATTTGAAACATTTTGTTTTCCTTTTCATTTTTGCCCTGAAGGCCTATAAGCTCACCAACTTCAATAGAATTCCAATTAAAAGTTTTCCTTTTTTTTACTCAAAAAACATTTTGTGAAGATATGACTGGAGGTGACTGATTGTCCTTCCATGTCTTGTTATAACTGGTATTAGTTAAAATTAGTTAAAAGTGATTAAAACGAAAGGTGAGATGTAGGGATATGGAAAACCTTTCAAAACAAAGCCAGATAATTCAATAAGATGAAACCAGGAAATGATTAATTTGAGCTCTTGGGAAATGTAGTCATGAAAGAATCTTTGAAAGAGAAAAAGATATTTTTCTGAAATAACAGACTGGTGATAAAATAAAGGGATCATAAAACTAAATATATAATGAGAAACAATCCGACTAAACAGAGCAAGAATGTGAGCCAGATTATTTAACAGTCGAGAAAATGAAGTGAGTCATCTACACAGACAGTCAAGAGATTCCACCTCATATAAGCATAAAAGTGTTAAACAATATCATGAGGCAGCTCATGTTGATCTAAGATCTCCATAGATCTTGAAATTAAATGAAGAATCTGTTGCTTTTGTGTGTGTGTGTGTGTGTGTGTGTGTGTGTGTGTGTGTGTGTGTGTGTGTGTGTGTGTGCGCCCTGTAGCATACAGCACACAGGGGGGCTTTCTGATCTGATCTGATGTGTCTGTGGCGTCTGAACCTGTTACAAGTCAACTCACTTTTATGATGTGACAGCGTGTAAAGGTTAACATTGTTTGGGTTTCAGGGGAAATCATAGGTAGGGTTACAATCAGTAATCTGTTGAGGTAAGAAGACCTCCATATCTGTGGTGACAATAGTACACGGTAAAGGTTAGGGTGCGAGTCGTGCTTTAAAGCCATGATGTTATGAGTAGGTGTCCCATGTTAAAGTCTGCTGTTTTTTGACCTATCTATCCACAATGATCTCTTAACATTTGGATGAAGCTGCTATAGAATTACAAGTTTAACTTTTGAGTGTTGTTTTTTACTTTAAGGCAAGTCAATAAGTCAGGATATGATTTTCTGTTTCCTCCTTCACTTCATGGTGTTTCTGCATGCCATTTCCAGTTTGTCAGATTTTTGTTACTTTTGGAATTTGCACTCTTCATTGTGATGAGGTTTTATTGTCGGTACACATTGAAGCCTCCTCAACTTGCTTTTGGCAGTAGCAACCGTAAACTTCCAGTTTAACAGAGACCAAAGAAACCAGAACACCAGTTTTGTTTACCTTCCCCCTAAAATCGAGAACTGCTGTGTGATACACTCTGCTTGTGATTCCTCCACTCCTTATCCCATTCATGATGCTGGAATTTATGTTAGAAAATACAATTATGTGTGGGAAAACTGCATGTCCTTTTTTTCCCCTCATGTGTTTGGGTTGCATTGTTTGGATTTACCCGTCAGGCAAACCCAAAATTAAATCCTACTTTCAGCCTCCATCCTGTCTTTGTTGCACTGTTTGAGCAAGAAACTCTACCCTGAAACTGAGCTTACTAGCTGTGTTGGAATTGACAACATGTACTGAGACTTGTTTCACCCAGTGAGTAATAAAAAAAGAAGAAAAAACTGCCAAAACTCTTCAAATAGTCTCCGCTTGTGTCATATCTTTTATGCTTTGAGAATTAGGAAAAGGAGTAATCCCAAAAATCCCCAATACTGAATTGATTGATGTTTGATTTTCTGTCCAGTTGGACATTTGGAATTTGAAAGGCGCTCTGGCGTCTTTTTTTATTTCCTTTAGCTGAGGGATCTGCTGCTTTTCCTGCTGTTTAATATCATGTGCTATTATTAAGTAAAATGGAGTCAGAATATCAAAGGTTTGGTTTTCTTTTGATATTTGTGTGTGTGTGTGTGTGTGCATGTGTGTGCATGTGTGTGAAATCTGTCTCTGTGTGACAAAAATCGATCAAACACACCCTTCATTAATCTTAGCCTCACTTTTGTGAAAATTCTTTTTAAATCTGTGTCTCACCACCTCTCTGGGCTCCCAAGGGTGCTGCTCAGTGGGCAGACTGTGCTAACACAGGCGCACGCACTGACCGCATACACCCGTAACTCACCCTGATGTTCTCTCACATAAACACAAAGACACACAGAGCGAATAATCTGTCTGATTGAAAGAGCTTCCAGACGGGTAATTAAATTTCCCAATGATCCACAGCGGTGACTACACATGGATCCGGCTTTCAGAGGTAAGCAGACAACCAAGACCCAGAGCAAAAAAAAATAAAATAAAAAATCTCATTTACACATATGTGTCACATACACACAAAGAGAGAAAGAGAGGGGGGTTATATTTCATGCTGACAAGGACAAGATAAACACCAGGACTTAGACAACCGTTAACTCAAAACTAACTTTCATCTTCAGCACTTCTACCATCCATATGCAAAGCAAAAACAAGTAACACACACACACACACACATACAAACACACACACACACACACACACACACACACTCTCACAGTTTTATCAGTAAAAGCAGTAGTGCCATACACAGCAAAAAATGTAAATAACCACATTTAATACCATATTTGAAGATAAAATACACAACAACAAAACACCTATAGCAAAACAGTACTGAGAGAGCTTCTTACTTTAAAGTTTTTCAAAGTAAAACAACTGGACAAGTCTAAACTTTAAAATTATTCAAGCTATGTGGAATTGACACCTTATGGTCGGTAGGTCTTTACTTCGGTATTTCTCAAATTCAGTTCGATATTTTGTGCCAAGCAGAAAGCTTATAAAGTTCTTCTCAGAGTGAGTTAAGCAGATCAATACTAATCTCATTCATTAAAAGGTTGTTTACACCTTGTTTAATGGGGATGTCCAATCACGTTGATGGTAAATGCAGTCGATTTAAGCAATAAAGTCACGAGTGCTCGAATATTGATTGTGAAAGACAAGTTCTGCTGTGGTACCTACATGTTCCACAATAGATTGCAAAGAGCCTCTGAGGTAGATGCTAAATATTAAAAGATACATTTTATAGGAAACTCTTCGACAAAATTCATAGATAATAAATATCCAATAAATGACATTCACATAACTCAGTTTTGGTACTCGGTGAAAATTTTAAGACTGAAAATCTACAAACAAACACATTTGGGTCAGGACATGGTTAGCTTATTGTAGCATCAAGGTTGGAGGAAGGTTGAAAAGCTAGCAAGGCTTAACATTTCTCCTATGCTGCAATACAGGATGAATACTTTAAAAAGTATTATACACACCAGGTTTTGTTCCAGAGACCAGAATACATTTTTTGTTCCGCAATCTGTGAACTCATCATTAGCTGGGTTTACATGCAGTTTTTTTTTTTTTGTTTTAATTCTGATTGAAATCATTCTCATTGAAGATCTCAGGTCAACTGTCTATTCTGATCTGTGTTTACATATAACACTACATTTAAAGATTGAGCTCGATCTTCTCTTCAATACAGTCGTTTCGATTTTTTCGCTATAATTCAAGCAACATCTCGCTGAATTTGGTAAAAAGTTCTGTATTTCTGACAGAACAAAGTCTGAACACTTTCAGCGTTAAGTAACAAAACTTCACTTTTGATCTGTGTGGGAGGAGGAAAATACTACCCCTGTAAAACTGAAAGAAATTACATTTGGTTTCGGCTAGTGTATTCTGATTGAGGTTTTCATTTAGAGTAGTTTTATTCAATTTGGGCTTCCAAACCAACTCTAATCTATTAATCTATTAATATTAGGCTCCATGTAAACCCAGCTACTATTTGTATGTGATGAAAAAGTGTTGACTGGTTCTTTAAACTGATTTTTCATCTGACTTGTATAGCTGCAATAAAATCTGAAATGTTTTCTTTACTGCAGTGATTCATCATTCACTGTATTTGCACTGAGTATGTTTTCCTTCATAGCTCACGACACCTGCTGTAACCGAAAGGATTAAAATTGATGGAAAAAGGTGAATAAACTGCAAAATGTGCACCATAAGGCCCCAAAGCAGTTGAAAATAATAATATGCTCAACTTAATAGTTAAACCTCTACCCCATTTTAGGACTGTTAATTTGTTCTGAGCAAGAAAATGCAGAAATAATGAGCCCACAATTTGTTGATCAATGAACGCAACACTGGTTTAGGGGGAACAAATCAGTGTGTTAATCTCTCCTGTTTCCCAGCATGTTTCTGGTTTCGCTTACAGTATTTGCGCTTCAGGTGGAGAGAAACGAGCAGTGTTATTAGGAGAACATGTTGTCTGCTCAAAGCAAATAAAGGCTCAGGAACACAATAACAGCCGCCCGGTGGGTTTAATGTAGCGCGTCGGCAGCAATGAGGAGAACACAGGTTATAAAAGCAGCAATGTGATTTGATCACCTAAATTAATCGGGGCCTCTTTTGTGAGACAAAGGCCGAGCTCAAGGAGGCCGAGCCGGATGGTGCAATCTGTTCAGCTCAAGAGGGAAAAACATCAGTTCGGGCACGTTTGGATCTGTCTTCAGGTAGAATCAAACAACTGTATATAGAGTTTTGTATGTTCATGCGAGGAAACTCAGAGACACATTGATGCTGAAAGACTCAAGTAGATAAAAGTGCAAATGTGTGTGCATTCTTTGGGGAGGAAAGACGGAAAGTCTTTCAAGTATTCAGATAATTTTGCTTTTTCGCTTAGTTGTCTGAAGTGTTTTTCAAAGCTAGGTGACTTGTGTGAAAAACACAAACGCAAACAAATAATCACAAATACACACACACATTTGGACAGACAAGAAATGTTCCCGGCACTGCTGCTTATTTTATTTTTGTTACAGAGTTAGTCAAATCTGCTGATGACAACAACTCAAGTCTTCAGCTTTCCTCGTCCATCTGGACAATATGTGCTCGGTATATGACGCAAATTGTGTTTGCATTTCGTGTGCGTGTGATGGAGAAGATTCCAGAGGTAGAAACAATAGAAAGCACAGGGAGCACAAGAAAAAGGAGGCTCAGAGGGGTGGAGTGAGGGATGTATCTTGTTCTCTCTTGTTCTGTCTTTTTTTTTTCTTCCCTTCCGCTGTAATTAGACAGGTCGGTGTGAGCCGCATAGCAAGCAGAGTGATGGAAGAGCTACAGGGAGATGGGATGGGAGGGTGAGAAGGGGATTAGTCAGGAAAGGAGACACGATGAAGCCAAATACAAGAACAGAGTGAGGTGATTAGATTAGATCAGATCGTAAAAAGGAAAGGTGTGTTGAGTCTCAGATGAGACAAACAAAGAAACGTGAGATGACGTGATGAAATTCCCTGCTCTGTTTTTTAATTGCTGATGCGCAAAGGTAACCTGATAATGGAACAATCAGACGAGGATGCTCAAGCTCAGCTGCTCTTCCATCTCTGGTGTTTATCTAGCATCTGATTTCAACTGTAATGGGAAATTGGGACACAAAAGAGAGAGAGAAAGAGAGTGGGAGAGAGAGTGAGAGCAGGATGAGAGGAAAGACGGTAGCTAAAGGGAGAGAGAGGTGAGGAGGGGTGGGACTGGGAGCATTTCACAAGCTTGTTAAAATACCACTAATTAGCAGCTGGCCTTGCAACATAATGAATGTACCTGAGTGTTTGGAGCTGAGGGGCATCAGTGAGACGGGAAGAATATCAGGACATGAGGAGAGGAGAGGGGCGGAGAAATGATGGGAGAGAGAGAAAGGGTGGACACAACCAACAGTGAGAGTCATTGTAAAAACAAGAGTTGTAGAGGGTGGAAATGTTGGTATGTTGTACTAGATTATCTAATTACACTAGATAATGAAACATTTTTCCTTAATATAGTTGTGCAGAATAGAGACAGAGTCTGTAGCCTTTGTTCATGGTTTTAAAGCTTAAACTGTCAATTCCTATCTTTACTTTTGATTATTTTCAAGGCTTTTAATCATGAGTTGAGATTGATGAATTAATCCTGTGACACATGAGATGATTTTGTTGATGCTTATTTTAGCAGTCTTCAACAAAATCAAATTTTGACTCAAAAGTGGCACTGAAATTAGAGTTTTCGAGGTTATAAACGGAAATTCAAATCGGTTCAACTGAAAACCTGTAACTCAAGAAAACTTTATAATGATGTTGTGATCACTAATCACTCTACATTAATGTCCAGTATTCCAAGTTGTCTGGATGCAAACCACATTCACGTGTATTTTCATTGAGTCTGATTCATAAATCACAAGATGCCATTGAACCATAAGGATGATGATGCTCATCATTTGAATCACAAACCATTAAGATCCCCAGTTGGTACCAAAGTGGTTTACCAGCATGAACCATGAAAAAAAAAATCTATCTAGTTTTCAGCTTTCTAAAAATTACTCAGACACTCCACCCGTCCAACCTCCAGAGCACCAACTTTCATATTTGTCCAGGTGCCTTGTTGATAACTGTGGCCCACTGAAATACATATATCTTCCTAAATGTCCCAGGATCATAAAGTGCTCCATAAACACACACATAACACACACAAGATAACTGTTGCGTCACTTCTGTTTTTATTGGGGAATAAAGTTTCTGCTCCGACAGGCATGCACACTAACCAGTGAAGATAGAGACCCAGGGGATGGAAATAGACTTAAAAAGGTCAGTGCTTACAGCTGCATTGACAGAACCAAATGCAGTGTCCTTGTGGAGCGTGGCAGCTACAGAGCTCAGACTGCAGCGCTCTGTTGGAAACACAATGTTTTGAAGTGCTAGTTTGGCAAGTCTTGAGTAATAACTGAGGCGGCATAAAAATGTTCATGCACACTAAAAGATCTATTTTAGGAAAATCTGTGGTTAGTGTAAACACAAACAGGACCGACTGAGGCTGTGATTAATATAACAAACCAGGACATCACTGGTACAGACAGGTTAGTTGATACTTGAATGATGCCTCCAGGACTTCATATGTGACATTTTTTATTGCAAGAGAAATTCTGAAAGGTTAAAAAAAATGCTGGTGCATACATCAACTCTGTAAATCACTTCTTGAATGCAGATGCAGGACAGGCCCTTCACATTTCATTGAAACACTGAGTGATTTGATCTCTAGCTCCAGGGTACGATTCCCGTTTTTATGATTTACTTGGTGATGGAGCTTCAGCAGCTAAAAGATACATGGTGCCAAAAGCAAGAAGTGTTTAATAAAACAGTGAATATGTAGTCCACTGTCACATTAGCAGGGATGTAGAGCCATTTATCTTTAGCTTTTCCATACAGCTATGAGGCAATCACTTCAAGTTCCCTTGAGACATGCCAAAGACACATTTAGATACTGTTTATGTGTATGATTTTTGCATAAAATCAGTTGTCTCCACATACATCTTCAGTGTTGCTCCAGCTGGTTCTGACCTTATTAAATCGGGAGCTATGAATACCTTTAAAAATAGATATGAGCCCCAGACACAAGTGTCCTCTGTTTCAGTGTCTCTTCTACATCAAACCTCCAACTTCCACTGCTGCTTTATTGTGCCTAAGGGGAGATTGTCTAGGAGCCAAGAAAAACAACAAGAGCAGGATCCATGAGTCAAAGGCGCACTGACTCAGGGAGGTGGGTACAGAAAACATGTCAGAAATTATGACTACATGAAGTGACCACAGGTATGTTTATATAAAACAACTCACAATCACTTAACAGCATCAAACTTAAACAAAAATAAATTTCCACCTTAGATAATAAACACATGGTAATTGTAACTTTGTCCTTCCTAAGTCTGCATGTGCAGCATTGTTTGCACTGGATATTGTCCCTCTGTTGAAACAGCTCTGGAAGTGGAGGAGAACTTGAATTATTGAATGAAATTTGTAAGCAAATCTTGGTCAAATATGTAGACTGTGTACTTCAGGACACCTCCATTAGCAAGTTGCATCAAAAGGAAACAACAGTAGAGATCTGGAGTTCATAAATGACCTGAACTTGTACAAACTTTATAATCAGTTTCAAGAAGAGAAAGATGCTTTCTTTTTGTTTGGACAAAAAAAGCGACAAAATCATGATGTATGTTAATGACCTGCCTGACAAAAGGAGCTGCTTACAAAACACATGATTCATGGGCAACATTCTGCTGCAGTGTTGATGAGTAATTACGCTGCTGCTTTCATAAGGAGAATATGCATAATGCATTCTGGATTATTTTGGTGCATGTGTTGAGAACAGCCTCTGTGCCAGAAGACAGCATTGAGTAAGCGTATACACCTGTCGTCTGGTAGTGTTGAGGAGGATGGACAGAAGTCTCCAGGCCTAGATTTAAAGACGCATGCTCATATTTGGAGCACAGTGGAGTAAATTAATGGCTCTAACACAGGAACTATTATCCCTGCAGAGTCACAGAAAGACTGACTCAGCCTGAACTGATTGTTGATGAATCACAGCACAAATGTGTGCAACTGTTTTAGTCGTGAAAAATACCACATACATTTTTAACATTATATGAAAAGAATATGGGAAAGATGTTCTGCATGCTCACCTTCCTTTAAAAATACGTGACATGCACTTTCACGGAGGCCATCAGGATGTTCAAGCTAAAACACAGGGTCTTTTCGCTGTGTTCAATCACCGGACTCTGCAGGAGGTGTTGTAAACACCAAAGAATAATGCTTTGTACTTTGTAATTATCTTTGTCACAAAGGGTTGGTATTCAGAGAGGATTTTCGCCACACTGGGGAGCAGATCAAGACTTAAGTTGAATCTATAGGACGTTCTGTGACTACTTGGCATGCTGCACCATGATGCAGGATCAAGGGAGCTCATGCGTCTGACAGCAGCACACATCAGAGCGGCTCCCTCAATAAACTCCTCACTGATGGTGGCAGTAGGGGAGATGTGCTTCATCTACTTCAAACTCTACCTCTCTTCCAGGTGGTTATATGCTGTTATATCTACAGACTTTTTGATGTGAAGAGTGACCTGTAAAGCTTGATTTCATGGTTCCACCAAGGAGGTCCAGAATCAGTGCTTAACATATTTTTAATCCAAATGTGTGAAAGGATTCCAAATTTCGGAGTTCTCCTTCAGTAACATAAAAGGTAAGAATTGGGATGTCATGTAAAGTATCACAAATCAGAAAACAAAGAAAAACCTTTAACAGAACTACACCAGAGGAGGCCGTCCATCACACCACTCATGCAAAAGCAGCAATGTCCCGTCTGAGAGAACTGAAACATGCTGATGAGGTGTCTGCATGAGGACACTTTGACATCGTCTGCTTTGCAAGTTTTACTTTTTTGCAAGCTGAAACTGTGTGCCTGCAAGATCCCTGGCTGTTACATTTTTCAACCATTCATTGACACCAAACTTTGAAGGAAATTTGAAAGGAAATCGTGATGTGCCAAAACATTTCGAAGTGTATCAGGGAGAAGTCACAGAGTGGCTGTCACTGAGTCTGCATGTTTGAATATTCCAAAAGTTTTAATCTCATCCATCTCAAGTGACTTTTGAGTTCCAACGCAGCCTCACAGTGCAGGGGCATTTGCACACTTAAATTTTTAATCTCTGAAATTTCAGTCCTTGTCATGTGATGCCACCTAACAGCTTTTGTAGCTGACACTACTCCACTCGATGAGCAGTTACTTTGTCAGGGCTGCAGTCTGCAAACCCTGTTTTCTTCAAAACTGTTTTTGTTTTTTGTTCTCCATTGTTTTGTTTTGTTTTTTAGCACATAGTTTTTCACTGAGTATAAATAAAAAAACGTCTTGTTCCATCGCTCTTTGCAGTATTAAAAATGGTTCCACTATATTTACTGTGGTAGGCAAGTGAATGTAGTGGCATCAGTGGAGTAAAATAAAAATATGTAAATAAATTGATTCTTAAGGAAATATGTGTGCTTACTTTTTAAACATCTTTAAAAATTATATATTTTCACAATATATCAGGATGTAAACAGTGCAATTTGGTCTGCTTCCAATCTGATTTTACAGAAATGTCTGACTTTGAGCTTCGTGTTTGGACTGCAGATGCAACTAAATGTAGATAAATGGCAGCAATCTGGCAGCTTGAGTACATTTGGGCCTTGTTTCTTCCAGCATCCAATCTCAGTGTCTTTCCACTCTTAATGAAAACTGCAATGCATTGTGGACTAGAGCTGCCAAGACTGATCAACCCTGACGAATCTGGGTCTTCAGGACTTATGTACTTTTTCGTGCATGTGTAAAATCTTCCAGGTGCAGATTACAACAACTCAAGACAGATTTTTTCTACAACTCTGGAAAATGCTTTTTTTTTTTTTTTTAAATTTACACATCTCCCATCTCAAGTAAAGCACAAAAAGCGTCCCCTCTTTAACACTCCAGCGGTGTAAAGCTATCTTTTCAAGCTGTCACTTTGTTTAAACCTTCCCCAAAAGATGTGACATCGCTTTTTGACAACCTTGTGGCTGAGTGCCTATCCTCTGAAATAAGATGACAGATCCAAACATAAAAGGGAAGCTGTTTGTGTTGCACAACATGAATATAACTTTGCAAGTTCAGTGTGTGGAAGCATTTGCACATGAATGTGACACGAAACTGAGCACGAGCTGAATAGGGAGTTTGATGTAATGAGTCAGTGACCCTAAGAATCTCTGTTTAATACATGATTTGGTTTGAGAATAAACCCCTGGAACTTGAACCACAGTGAGTTCACATTTTATATGAAGTGGAACACTTTCTATAGCCGTTTGTATTTGAACTTTTTTTGTTCTTTTGTTCTTTTGTCATTGCTGGCAAAATTAAACGTTAAGCTGCCCTGATCCACAGTTGCCTACTTCACATTACATCTACTTCAAACTTTCCCATCTTTCCTTTCTCTTCTCCTCTCTTCCTTTCTTTTCTTTATTTTACAGGGGATGAAATCATCTTTGTTTGATGTAAAGGTCATTTGGAAATTGTATGACAGCATGAGATGGGGTCTGCCTTGTGCATAACTCTAGAGTGCCTGAGTGCTGAAAGATCATCATCATTATCAACATCAAAGAGTTGTTTTCACAGTGTTTGCAGTATGCTCTTTCACTGCTGAGAAATCTTAGCCTCTCGTCAAAAGTATTTACACCAAGAAACTATATAATGTAATTAAGGTAGTCAATTCATTCCGGTCCCAGGCCTGCATAAACATACGTCACTGATTGGTTTCTTAGCTGTACAGACAAAGTCACAAGCTCAACATTTTTCTTTTTCGGGCTTTATTAAGAGAGGATGGAAATGGAAAGGCTTGGGGGCTTAGTAAACAATCGACACCTGTGGCTAATTCAGTAGCTGCTAACAGGCTTAATTTCCATCACGTCCCCCCTCAGAGTGTGATTACTTTCAATGTAACTCAAGATGTTCTGACATGATTATCACCCTGTTTGTTTGTATAGAGATTCAATTCCCACAAACTGACCAGTTGAATTGCAAGAGAAAGTTTTAGAGAATAGAATTCAATCAATTTTATAACATGATGAAACAGAATTACAGTTGGTGGATGCACAATGATATAATTATTTGCTTCAAGCTAAAGCTAGCAGAGCTAGCACCACCTGCCTTCCATGCTGATTAACACTAGCGTGCCTCTGCTGGTTACACATTGCTCCATGTGAATGATTGCATCCCCCTTAAACAACCTACACACAACTATATCCACGTTTTCTGAAAATACTGCAAAACCATGTCACCTCAAGCTACCATTTTTCATGAATGCTTCTTTATATGTGGGTAGTGGAGCATTATAGAATTATTAAAGCAGCGTTTCACCAGAGCAGGCTCAGGCTTGTGTCAGTTAGAAATAAATATATATATTTATAACTTATTCACTGAATAACAAAACTGGTTCTGGACCCACCCCTCAGCTACGACTGCTGATCAGATGAGATGCTAAGACTTGAGTGACATAGCAGACTTGCAGTTTAATATATCTCAGGTAACGGAGCAGGGGATGAGTGACACCAACCAGGAAATTCAAATGAACTGTTTATTTGTCAGAGTTGTCCACAACAGTCTGTTCCACGCCATTCCTGACTCCTGTGGAAAGGCTACATACATAAATCAATTCTAAGTCACATGAAATATACTCACTGATCATCATGCAGAGATTTCTTGGTCAGTGCCAAAAACTACAGAAAGCTACGCTAAGTTTTATTTTCGGGTATTTTTGAGATATTACATAAGGACATTACTGATCGGGTTAAGTTCTTGTATATATATCAGCTGTTAAACTCATAACAAACCTGCTCGGAAACTTCAAGATTGATTTATTTAAGAGAAGGGGGTTACACACAATATCCCCCTTTGTACAATTCCCATAAATAAAGAAATATGCTATTGGGACTGAATCTGCATTATTTTTAGTGGGCCAAATTCATAATTTATCAGTTTTTTAAATCATTATTAATATTATATATGTTTTTGGCACTTTTGCACTGCCTTCAACCCTTGAGTTTGCTTCCTGGTGGAAGACAGGTAAAATCTCAGATATTAATGGAGCAAATCAGCTAAGTTTTGGGATACAATTCTAGCAGAAATAACAATGTAGTTTATTTATGCATGCATAACACTGACGAAAACTTTAATCCACTCCTTTTAACATGTGTTTTGTCTGGTTCACGTCAGACAGATTTCCACCCCCGTTGGTGGTTGTTAAACAATGAAGACAGCAACTCCTTGGAGGCCACAAGTGGTTTGAATATTAGCAAGTTGTGGGAATAGAAAAGTGGTAAACTTTATTGTCAAAATAAAACCATGGGTGCAGGAAATGCAAATTAATGAGCTCTCTATAATTTGGGGATTTTCACCAAAGTAGTTTTAATTATCTTTCATCACATTGTCTGAGGCACATTTTTTTTCCCTTCCTTGCTTTTACACAGAATAAAAGTGTTTATTACCGTCTACCTTTAATAACATTTGGCTAATTTCATAAGGAAACCTTCAAAAACAAGTGCAAAACTGAATCTATTGTTATTGAATCATGACGAAGTTTGAAGTTTGTGTGTGATTGAAAGTTGATTGGCTGTTTTCTAAAATAAGAGCAGTCAAGGTGCCTTTTTTTGTCACTGAGCCTGAACAAAGTGCTCAACAGCTTTTGAAAACAGGTCTGTTTACTCAGTATGCAGATTTCTTGAGGCTATGCTTGACAGAAAAGTTTAATAGAGGAACTTGGCTGGTCACAAAAAGGCTGAGTTTTTCAATTTCTTAGTTTTTTTCTTTTTACTGAACAGAGCTAGTTGGACTCAGGTCATGACTGTTTAGGGCATCCTGTCACGTTCGCTGAAACCAGTCTGCCGTGGTTGCTGGCTGAGATCTCACAGATTCAAGAACAGGAGAGGTTTGTCACAGGGGTGAAAAAAAACCTGACAGAACTGGAGAAGATGTAGAAGAAAAGAGTTTTGGCTGTGGGGACTGTGAGGGGAAATCTCAACATGAGTTACATTTGTCAGCACTAAAAGAGCGGATTTCCGAAGTGTGATTTGGTGTACAGAAATAAAGAAAGCTGCCTCAGCTGACGAGATCCTGCCGAATTTCTGCTTCCACTTTTTGTGTGTGTATTGGTGTTTGCATTTAGTGTACAACACATTAGGATGGTGTAGAATCATTCATCAAGAAAACTGATGAGATGAATCCATGCAAAGGTCATAATCTTTCCTGGAGTCCTCTCACCAAAATATCAATCACAGTTAAACATCACTTACAAACAGAAGCAAAGAGTTGCACAAGTAAGCAAATAATACACTATACACATTACTCAAAGGGGATCTGAGCTTAACAGAAAACCCATCAGAAACATTAAATCTCCTACAGAAATGAGCAGCCTGCACACAAGTGTTCCTTTAACAGCTTTGCTTATAACCTTGAAACCAGTTGTGCTACAGCTGAGTGTCTCAGTCTGTTATCATTATCGTTACTCCATTTTATCTTTGATTTTTTTCTTTTCATTTAAAGCTACACTCCACACCTGTTTACATGCCTGGTGCATGCTTCACACATTTCCACTTGTCTCTGCAACTCATTGGACAAATGAATGTGCTGCTGTGCTGTGATGTTCTGCCATGGTTGTCTTATCATATCCATTTTGGACAGATTCTCATATTGCTGCTTCCTCGTAGTTTGTCAGTGGAGACGTGTTGGTTGTGTTGTCTGATTGTGCTGTGTGTGTAAGAGTGTGCGCAATGTGACAAAAATAGGAAGAAATCGAATTACTTCTTGATAGCAAGGCATTCATTTCAGACAGATTCTGTATTTGAATACGATGATAGAATTGGGACCTTTTCATCTGGGACACAACTGGCTCTTGTGTTTTTGTACGTATGTGTGCACATGTGTAGATATGATCATATGTATCTGTGAATCTCCACATTAGTGCACTGGGCTGTGAATTTGCATAAATGCCTTCTCCTGCAGCCCAGTGAGAGGAGATATGGATCGGGACAATAAAGGAGGATTAGATTGTGTCTAAGGATGTGTGTGTGCGTGTGTGTGTTTGTGTTTGAGTGTTTTGGCTGATGTCTGAGGCATATGGGGAAACTGATTTAATGTGACCCTCCAGGCGATGGTGCCTAAAAGATGATGAGAAAGCATCTCACACAAAGGCTGGTATTGAAGAAGTTATGTTAGGGATTTGGATGCTATAAGGTGATTTAGAAAATGATTTCATTTGATTCTTGACAAAAAGCACACTGATCTTACCACTGATATGCTTGTTTCTAAACAGAGATTATTGTAAGATAATGTTCTTGGGTTGTTGATATCTTCAAATGAGATCAAGCTGATGAAGCTGACAGCTGAACAATATTCGCTCAGGGTTTGAACGTGACCCCTCTTCCTGCTTGTGTCCTTATAGGATTACAAGCATGATTTGACATCATTCTGGTAACTTTTCCCTTAAACGCCTAAAGACCTTACACAGATCACTCTTCCATGTAAATATTAGCATTCGGTTTAACCTCAGAGCACAGGGTTTAAAATGTCAGGTCAAATTAGCTAAGTAGTGAGTCCTGGAGAAGCATGCTGAAATTGCACTCGAACACTTCCCTCTGAATGTCAAAATCGCTAAATGTGGCATCTCACAGAGTCATGGCAAACTATGAGAAGTTTCTGTAAATGCTGTTTGACCCAAACTGTATATTATTAAGTCACTTCAGCCTTCTCTCCTTTCTGCACGACACCTTTTTTTCTCTCTTCTCTTTATTTTTCTTTCACATCTCAGAGATGTTTCTTAGTCTTCTCTGTGCGATGCCTCGGATGGCAGGCGGAGGCTGAACTCCGTTTCATGAAATATGAAACAGAGTTACATAAGGAGGATTCAAGCAGCTGCAGAGAGTTGAGACAAGCTAAACATCTGGGTACAAGAAAACACCCTCTCCGGCACGCACAAATACACACAGAGCTCTCGACAAAACACATTGTGTGGATTGTTGAGGTCTGAGATGTGTTGAAAACATTTTTACCCCAGAAAAATGGCAGCAAACATTCGTCATACCCAGGCTTTCTTGCATTCTTCATCTTCTTCACTTTATTTTTGGTTTCTGTGTTTCCAGGCATGTTCATATGTTCATCCATCTGTTCGAATTATGTGAAAACATTTGTTTGAAAGCAAAACTCATTATAAAAGAAAAAACATATAAAAATAGTTCTTCATAGCACAACTTGTAGCAAAAATAACTCCACCAGGTACCTTAGATAAATCTAACATTGACATCTGGCCCCAAATTGAAGGACAAATGGAGTGTTTTGACTTGAAGTAAACAAAGCAGTCAGGTTTATCGATTTTGAATCCCCCTTACGAGACAGCGGCGGTATTAAAAATCTGACAGGTCACAAATTCCCTCCTCTTACGACGTATCCCCCCCTTCTATACTCATATTTTCTGCCCACTTTTACAGACACGCTTTGTAGTACTAGATTTCAAACCTTTGACAGAATACAGTCATGTCATTTATTTCTCATCCACAGAGAGAAACAGGGGAACTTTTTTTCCGTTATATCCTCCTCCTCAGTCCTTATTACAGAACATAAGCTCCACAGACTCCTCTTCTAATACTCACACTGGTTCTAGATGGTGTTATGAAACCTCCTCTCTGTAATCACCAGCATATTCTCTTTGACCTCCAGTGGTCCCTGTGTGTGTACGTGTGTGCACACCCACAATTGTATTTCACATTATTATCTGAGAGGACGATACATGAGAGGCATGTTTTTTCCCTGATAATTGTACACCTTGAATAACAAATATATGCTGAAATAAAAGAAAAACCTTCCTGCAGGGCTAAAAAAAATCAATATACTAACCAGCAATGATATTCCTCACTGTCTGCAGATCTACATTATCTTGTTTTTTTATTTTCACAGAACACAGTAAACATAGAGACCAATTTGTAGCATTCTTTTGCTGCTATTTTTTGGCAATTAAGTACATGTTTTCTTCTTAGTTTTAATGAGTGAACATCATCAACTGGAAACATAAAAACTCTTCTCATGGTAAAGGGATGTGTTATGAAACTTTAATTGTGATACAGTTTAG
The DNA here is from genome assembly GCA_008086565.1 of Thalassoma bifasciatum. Lineage (NCBI taxonomy): Eukaryota > Metazoa > Chordata > Actinopteri > Labriformes > Labridae > Thalassoma > Thalassoma bifasciatum. The sequence goes on from RPOG01000136.1 coordinate 622,007, forward strand.
GAATTGACATTAAGGCCTCAAGAAACCCAAATCAATGCTTGAAAATTGTACACCAAAAATCAGCCACATGATCCATTGTTTATTTTTGTCCACAAGGAGCTGTTCACTTTTTATTATACATATATTGTGGGAACATCCAGTGATGACACAGTGACTTATAACCTGGTTGTTTGAACAGAATATTTAATTATCTAGCTAAGGGCTCAGTCTTCAACAGACTCAGTCTGGCTACCAGGTCTGATAGCATTGATGCCAATCCAGTGGTTGGATTATCATGATATTGCATATGCTCATTGGCATTGGAGCATTTTAGACTTATTTTTCATGTAGTTTTTACAAGAAGAGTTAGTGATACACATGCATTTTATGATTTTAAGGTTGGATAACTAACTTTGATTTGCCATCAACGACCAGAAATGTAAGCATCAGCATTAGTGTGTAATTTGTGAGTACAGTTTGCAATGATTGCACAGTGTGTGAGCTTTCTCAGTCACACGTGCTCATCCATCCCTTTATGTATTTGAGCTGCATGCATTGAGTGTGTGTGTGTGTGTGTGTGTGTGTGTGTGTAGCACTTATAAAAATAAATGATTTCCTTGAATATTTGATCATCTCCTGCAGCTTAGAGACTGGATTACAGCCCACTGCCTGTTAAAACGATGTAAACAAGTGATGCCAAAAGTACTACACCAATCCAAAAACTCTCATTAGGTATGACTACACAGATATAAAATTCTTTGATGCACCTCTGAAACCATTTAGACCAAACAAGACCCCTCAACAAAACCTAGAGCCAAAGAAAACCAAAACATACACTCTTAGAGCTACAATTGGAGTTCCCTACATGTTACACTTTCCACTGGTGTGGCTTAAATAATGGGAGATTTCTGTGCAGAAAAAAAAAACATCAAAGACACCACAGCTCCTTTTTTCTTTTTACACCTCATCAATTCTGCTTCAAATCCCTATTTTTCTCTTTTCTTGCTGTGGTTTTTAATGCTCTGTATATAAGAGGGATCACTAGACTGGAGTTTGATCTCGGTGCTCTCACAGTTCAAGTATCAGTGCATGCACAGTGGTCAAGAGGATATGTTCAGGTAGATAAGTCAAGCATAGCTAAAAGGTTCATACTTATTGCTTGATGAAAATATCTGTAAATTGTTTAAATACCAAGGAAAAATTGTACTTTCTCCTCTACAATTTGATACACATCTCACCTGTATGTGTGATGTCGCAGAAATGAAGCAGGATCAGAAACTGTCTGCTAAATACTCATAAATAAATGAATAAAAAGGCTAACAATATCGATGGATTGAACCATTTCTACAAAATTTGCTTTTTGTCACATTTCAAACAGCAGCACAACATAACTGTTGATAAGTACATTATCTCGTCAGGTAAAAAGTTGTCTTGAACAAAGACAAGTAGTATTACAAGGAAGCTCCAATCTCAGTTTCCGGTTTGCATTAGTCCTTTTGGCTGAAGTGGTCACCTAAATCCACTTCAAACAGATTCTTCTCACAGTCACTTTAAGACTTATTTTTCATATAATTATGACTTAAAACTGCTAATACTTTAATCTAGAGATCTGCTTTTTATTTCTTTTACAGTTTCACTAACCCTCAGTTGTATTTTCCTGAGTACAAACTATGCTTCTTAATTGTGATAATCAAAATAGCTGTCATATTTAAAAGCTGGAATCAACCTTAGTTTCATTGAATATAGCTGCTGTGGGAAAAGAAATTATTTCCTGTGATTCCCTCCAGCCTTCCTGCTCTCTGAAACAGTTTTGTTCAGCAGACGCTATACATGACCTGCCCTGCACATATGAGTGAGCCCATTAACTTTGTATTTCTTACATTTCTTTGATGTCCTCCTCTCACAGTCCTCACAGAGGCCAGCTTTCAATCCCAACTGCACTCCCAGCCTCCTCTTTGCCCCCTCTTGATCCTTCTTCTCGCGGTAGCATTGCCCTGTACTACCCAAACACGTTCCTAACGAGGCCAAAGCTTTTTTTTTCACATGCAGACTCACACATCTGCACAGTCGCGTGCAGACTTACCCGTGTGTGTGCGCTCACGTTCAATCACTTCTCAGGTTGATGTGGGCACTCAGAGCTATAGTGCAACCCCCCCTCCATCTGCCAGTTTACACAGTCTCTCTGCCTCCTGCCTTCTTTGTTTGCACCTCTAGTAAGTGGGACGACAACATGGATCACAAGTGGAGGTGACACGGACGGGATGGTCAGTCTGATATACAGAATAGTGGAGGACCCCTGCCCTGCACCTTGGCTTATATTAAAGTCCTCATTCTGTCTCTACAGTGTTTTCTAGCAGTCTGCTCTCCCTAGACCCTGAAGCAGCAGATGTTACAGAGTTAAGCTGTAATTGTTCTGCTTTGGCTGTAGGCGACAGCTGTGCTTATAGTATATTCTGTAACAGCAGCATCTCCTCCTCTGTACCGTTTCTCACCCTACTGGGTGAATAAGAGTCATTGGACTGAGCTGCAAAAATCCACTCTCTGCTCCAGTACACTTTGACGTTCTTCATTTCCATCGATCGCTATCTGCCTCCTTGATGAGTTGCTTTCTTCTTCATCTTTTCAAAATTTTCCATCTTTTCTTTGATCGATGCCATCAATCTGACTTTAAATACTCTTTTTTTTTTTTTTAGACGCTTTTTTTTTTGCCAGCGTGTCTTGTCTCATCTGTGTCTCTACTTCTGTCTTCCTTTTCCTAATTGGTCTGTCCCTAATGCATAATGCCAGTCTGCAGACAGACTTAGTGCCTCTCTGGCTTCCTCTTTGATGAAGGAAAATTGATTGGTTTATCCTAGATACCATGGTGATAGTCAATGAACATACTCAGAAGATTGAACTCCAGTCAGTGTGGCCCGTACAATGATGCATGTGAGTGTGTGTGTGTGTGTGTGTGAAAGAGAGAGAGAGAGAGATACACACAGAGAGACAGACAGAGTGAGTGAGTGAGTGTCTGCAGTGCAGTTTGAAAGTCTAAAAATAAAAGTTTTTGGGGTGGAGACTGTTCCATAATAGAAAGCAGCACAGTGAACCGCTCTTTTCCGAGAACACTTCAGTACATTTAATATTAACCATGATGATGCTCTTGCACTGAGTACTTTGCAATTAGCACTATGGTAGACTGAGCTTCTGTTTATGCTTCAGGAGCTGTACAAGAAACCAAAGTTAAAACTGTTTGAGTGTTTATATTGATTTAAGCGGGTCATAACTTTTGTAGCAGCCTTGAAACTCTGCAGTAGACCCCAAAATGTTATCAATATTGAGTATCTGCCGATACTTAGTTTTGTTATGATACTTGTACTGTGTCAACTGGGTGTCAACTGACTGGCTCACCTTAAACAAAATGATTGTGTTGAAGGAATCGATTCAGTATGTTCCGGGGCTCAGCAATGATATGAAAAAGATGTCAGAGCTTAAAGTGTCTTTTGTGAAATGAACAACGGTGGTAAAGAGATTAAAATAACCTTCTATGTGTATGTTATCACAAAGTATGCTGTAAAGCTCTGGTAAGGCAGTATGTGAAATGTTATGTCCTGACTGCAGGTCATGGATCATGGAGATACTGTTGTATCCTCTTTACCTGAGATGGACTGGTTGTCCAAGCAATGAATTTAACCACCTTGCTTTGACTTGTGTCCTTCATTTTTTAAGTGAATTACTTAGAAATCGACTCAAATGCCAGTCACTGCCCTGTTAAAAAGTGCCTGTATGAATTTAAGTCTTTCCGTATATTTTCATAATCCATACTCAACTCTCAGCCTTGTATGTATTTTTATCAGATGGCATACCAATGCTGTGACCTTGGAAAGAAACACTCTTGACCGAGCAGTAAACTCAGAAGGCAAAGTAAAGAAACTCCAGAAGAACAGAGAGGCATTTAGAAACTGAGGTAACATCTTGTATCCTTAAACGTGTACTCTGACATACAAAAGTTGACCTTTCTTTCAAGTTAAAGGTTCAGTCCATACAGTTAAAGTTCAAATTTCTATTTCCATCCCCAAAATTGTCCGTTTCCTTAAACTTGTCATACAGTATCAACCTTGTAATAACTCTGATCACTGCAAAAACTGGACTAAGGAAGTAATTGTTTTATTTTTAGTAGAAAAAAACATCATTTTTAACTGGATACAAGCCATACTCACCAGACCAGTCCAGAAAAATGTTTTATTTCAAGTTATTCAAAGACAAAAATAATGTTTGAATTGCTTGCAAGTCAAAAAAAAAATCTGCCAGTGGGGCAAGAAAAAAAGTTTCTTGCATTAAGACATCATTCTGGTTTCAGGATGCTTAATGAGTAATTTTTTTCACCCCATTGGCATATTTTTTTGACTTGGTGAGAGCAATTCAGACATCATTTTTGTATTATGATATGTTGAAATGGACATGCATCAGGACTTGTCGGTTCAATGTGGCTGGCATCAAGTTTAGTATGGTAATTTTCACTTAATATAAGACAAAAACACTTGCTTAGATTTCAGTTTTTGCAGTGATACTTTGTCCTTGTTTATGACCTGATCTTACATAAATGTTTCCTTAATTTTCCTACGCGACTATCTCCAGATATTAGCGTTCATCATCACAAGAACACATCTCATACGTAGAGTTCACCCAGGCAAGCTGATACCAGCACCCAACAGGAGTGCGATTACGCTCTGACTGTAATGATCATGATGATCATAAAGCTATATACCTGTCCTGTTTTGTATAAGTGGAAATAGCTTCTTTTTATTTTTGTATTTCATTTTTGTATCGTTGATCAGACCTGTGAGGAAGTCTTGCTGATTTCCTTGAGACAGCTATATCTATTGTATTTGTTCCAAACCCATTAAGTGCAGCAGTTTGCAACTTGTCCTTTTCTCCTAATGTACTTTTCAATACATGAGTTAACTGTGGTTCAGCGGTAGGGTCTGTTGTCTCTGAATTGAAAGGTTGAGGGTTTGCAGGTTGAACACATGCCAATATGTCCTTGGGTGAGACACTTGACCTAAGCTGCACCTAGTGTGTGAATGGGATTAGTGATGGACTCTTTCTGTAGCAGCCTCAGTGTGTAAATGGGTAAATGTGACGTGATGTAGAAGCATTTTGAGTGCTCAGAAGACTACAGACATCATTTTATTAACTCAGTCCATTTACCCTTCACCTGAAAGTTACACAACAGAGTGCAAATAAAATGTAATATAAATACTACTGTTTTTTTACTGTTATTATTTTATAAGTTTGTCAAGTAGAAAAAAAAATCTTCCTTCAAGACCTCGCTGTATTGGAAAGCACGTAGTACTCCTCCCCTACCCAAACACTCACCCAGTCACACTCTTCCACAGCATAAGGACAAAAAGGTTGAAATAAAAAATGTCAGAAGATTTTGAAATTAAAGACAGAAAAACAGAAAATGGAAGGAAAATGAAAAGAGGAAGTAGATGAAGAAAAAAAGGGAGTGAACGAGTTAATGATAAAACATCAAAAGATTCAATAGTTTGTTCGTTGTCAGCTTCAATATGTAAGGTATCTATACGAGGTATGAAAGGCTGCCAGATATTATGAAAGGCCTGTGGGGAACCCTTAAGGGAGAATCTGATTTTCTCAAGTTTCATACCTTGTGAGATTTCTTGAATCCATCTATTACGTGTAGGTGAGGCTGAAGGAGTCCATTTAAGGAGAATAAGCCTCCTAGCGAGCAAAGTGGTAGGAGATTGCGAGGAGTTGGACCAGCCATTAATTTCAATAATTTAACAGTTCATTATTCTAGTTTTGCTCTGTGGGCTGGTAACGTTTTGTCGTTCTTTGTTATTGGTCGATGTTTCTCAAAATGACCTGAAAGAGTTTTAAGTTTAGCTGGTTGCTTAACACTGCTGTGTGACATCATTCCATGTGTTGCAGGTCATTTAGTCATCCAAGTTGTTGTTACAGGTGAAACGTTGAACTGCATCATCAATACCTGGTCATCAATAAGTCCAATTACACATGGAATACAAACAGATCCGCAGCCTTGTCTTTGCCTTGTTGATGTTTCTGCACAATCTTTCATGCTTGAAGCAAACATTGAAATGCTTTGTTGATTTATTAATTATAAGTTTTCTTGTTACTTTTAATGAACAGTTTAACTCATGGGACAAATAGCTGGCAACATACTCTGCAAACTCTAATTGCACTTTTATTAAAATGTCACTGAACTCTTACTTTGTTGGGAAACATGTTTACACTAATGACAAAACCCCGGACAGAACGCAAACAGAGAAATCTGTAATGTCAGATAACCGCATTTTTGGCAGAGAACAGTGTTGTCAAGCGTCTCTCCCATAATAAGAAGCTGATTGAGAAAACATGTTTTGGAGCCTTAAGTAGAGGCATGTAATCATAATTCTTAAGAGAAATAGTTGAATTATGTGCTGTTTGTGTGTATATGTGTGTGAGTGTGTAGTTGAATAAGCGCACACACATCTTTGTGGACACACACATACTTGTGCTTTGGATATCAGTGGCTCGTTTAGCAATGAACTGATGCTCATATCCAGATAAGAGGCTTATTGTGTGGTGAGACCATCTCATAATTAAAACAGAGTATGAATAATCTCCAGGGAAAATGTTTCATTAATGCAATCAACATTTACTCAAACATTTATGTTCAACACATTACTATGACAATGTCACGTGTGATAACGTTGCCTCAGAGCTGTAAAAACAACCGTCCACATGCCAATGATCCATTTACTAAACATCCAGAGTCTGAAAGTAACAGTGTGGACAACCACTGCAGTTAAAATGTCACAACCAATATATCCCAGGAAAGAGAAACAACCTGCTACACAACTTTGTCCTCCCAAAATGAATCGATTTTCTCTCCATCCCTGTGGAGAAGCTTTCAATTAAAAATGCAACAACAGCAGTGCATGAATCAGCTCACACAAAGAGAGATTGATAAACAATAAGCTGTCAGGATGATAAAATATGCCTTTAAAGTGAAGAAAGGTAAGGCTGGCACAAAAGAACCTAAACTCTCACTCATACACATACACACAGGTCCAGAAACACACACATAGATACAGAAACACACACACACACAAACACACACACACACACACACACTTTGAGAAGTGATGAGACAGCTCTACTTTTGAATTGAGGCTGCCCATCTTTGGTCAGGCCATAAAATTTCTCTCAGAATCACAGGTCTGAACCGTAAAATGCCCTATGATAAAGGGAGTATATGACAGCCCCCCCTCCTCCTTCTTCATCCTGTCTCCCCTCTACAGCCCCCCCCCATCCCCTTTGATGTAGGCAGAGCAAGGGCTTAACTCTGCTTCGGCCTGGCTGGCTGACTCCCACTCCACAAGGTATTACCATGCTAACTCTTCGGGGTAAGCCTGTGCTCCATCGCCTCTCAACCACAGGGGGCTCATGGGTTAACATGGCAGTAATGAAAAAAAAAAAAAGAGGGAACATAGCAAGAAGAAGACATCATATTGTATCAGTAATTTTTTGGCATTGCAGCTTAAGTGGAAAAAATCAAGGAAATCCAAAAATTTGCTTATAGAAAAAACAAAAGAATTTAGGGCCTTCTCTTCATCTTTTGTCATATTCTAATTTTCTGACACAAGGAATTCTCGGTTTTCATGATCTGTAATCCATAGTCATCATATTTCAAGAAATAAAAGCTTGAAATAATTCATTCAATGTATAGTAAGTCTATATAATATGTAGATAGAATAAAATTATTTAAAAATCCTCCCCTGTAATATAGCAATTGATATCCACAACACATAAGATGGGGAACCTAAAAATAGCAACACAATAAATCACAATCGCAATATAGAGAAAAACAATTGCACTTTGATTGTCTTTTGAAAATCATTCTGCCTTATTTTAAGGCTTCATCTGATTGAAAAATAAGATAGCCAAATCAAGCAGCGTTGAAAAATTAAGCTAGTGACAAAGTGTAAAAAATAGCTGCAGTTCCTCAAGTGTCCACTTGAGGCTGGTTCAAAAAGGTGATGAAAACCTATGGAGTCTAAAGTCAAATGCAGGGAATTTACAAGTGATGCAACCTGGTCTTGGTGTCTACACCTTGTTTCTCCATTCTTAACATCTGTGCAGGGGTGAATGTTTTTTTGTCATAACTCATTTTTTTAAATGAACTTTAGTCCCATAAACTGATCAAGTGGATGTCTTTGAAAATATGCTTTCTGCTTTGGCCTCATGCCCATATTTTTTTTTTTTTTTTTTTTTTGAAAAAAAGGAAATCTCAAATTTTTGGACAATTTAAATGAAAATTTCAAATATGCCATTCAGGGTGGAAGAAAGTGAAACCCCAGTTTTGTTGTAGTTAAAAATCAAAGTTTTGTTTAATACAACAGAAGCATGAAAGGGAGTTCATGTATGTCAAATATAAAGTGCCAAAGATAAGGTGTGCAAGCTTGCTTGTTTACACTGATGTTAACTGTCCCATAGAATATAATGTGATGAAGAATTTGTGTGCTTACAGTATTAATATTCACACGACACATTTGATCCAATTAATCTACCTTTGCTGAAGTCTTCTTGTCATTATTAAAATGTCAAAGAAGCATCCAAACAACTGGCAGCAGTAGGAGGGGATTGAAGAAGTGGATTACACTCTATTACCCTCTTTTCTGGTGACATCTCAGGATGATTAAGCAGGAATTAAGTCGCTCCATCTCCGACTGAACCATTTAAACAACACAATACTGTATTTAACCTCCATCCTACTTGTCTTCTCACCGTGAAAATATGCATGTACATATGTAATCTATTAAGCACACTGATTGCGTACATGTTAGACATAATTGGTTGTTACCCCCGGCTGATCCAGACAAATGGTGCGACGTCTTCCAACTCCAACATGCAACCCAAACGCACATGTGACTACATGGAAAACCTTTTCTGTGTATGCGTCGGGGGAAACGCTTGTGAAATGGCATTTGCAGAAGATGTAGCTGTCTTGATCTGTTGCCGAGCGGAGCGTGTAAGGTCCCTGAGACTAGCGGAGGAGACAGATGGGAAGAGACGGGGCAGGTAGGAGCAGGCGGAGGGAAATGCAGACCAAAACACATCCTGAGAAGGAGGCAGGGACCCTAGCACTCTGGATTAGTGTCATGTTTAAAATGGTTCCACAGCTTCTCTAACATTCGTGATAGGGTACAAGGATCTATTATTTAATTTAGACTCCATTTTTCATGTTTTGTTTCATGGTTCATTTGTTTTTTTTTTCCTGGCTCAGACCCTCTTTTTTCTGTTTCACAATAAAAAACACATTGTCATTTGTTTTTTTGACTCAAAAAGGTTTTGTTTTGATGCCAACAACACAAATCAATACTTTTTTTTTTGCACTTTCTAGCCTAAGGTAACTTTCCATGTAAATAAATTAAAGTGGACTTTCTCTTCTATAGCAGTTCCCGGGAGTTGTCTGTATCAATTAGTCTCTGCAAGTTCTGAGTCAATGAATGCAAGTGTTGCTGATTCGGCTCAATACAAAACGAAAGCTTTCCAGGATTGCATGCACTCAGATCAGTGCCTGCTGACTGATTAGGTTATGGCATAGGACTCACTTTGACTTTCACGGCATATTAATCACTGCAGTAATACACAGTTGAAAAAATTAGCATTTATGTATCCTCCCTTCAAAGTATAGATTTATCCTCAGCATGACGATAAAAAATACAAAATAAGCCATTGCCAGAGTTTGGACAAATCTACTCATCTCAGTTTGGTGCCCTAAGTCCTGAGCTGTGTGGCAAAAGTCTGCCCTGAGGATGGATAATTTGCTCTGAGAGGCTGCCGTGGCGTTACTCACACGTTCAGCGGGAGACAGGGGAGAGAAAAGGGCATTGAGGGAATTGGACAGATAGTTCAGGTGGGTCAGCAGGTAGCCGTGAGAAAGACACAGATGCACCGTAATGATGTTTGTTTTTGTAAAAGGTCAGCCGATTTCTCCTCAGTTGAATGTTTCCTCTGACATTTGCTTGACTTCATTAAGAGGTGTTAACTGCAGTCACACCTCTAGGTAGTGTTTGTACCTGAGCAGATGCTAAATAAAAGTCTGCCTGAAGTTGCTGCTGTCCTGCTTGTGTGCTGCATTTTATGCGGTTGCATATGACTTGTGCTATTACAAGATTGATTGCTGAGGTATTGATCCAGCTGGCTGAGAAATCGACCAAGAAACATCTTTGACATCGTCTTAACCTCCGTTTCCAGATCCAGCTTTTTCATGCTACATCCTCCATCCTTTTCATCGTTCTACGGCTTAGGCTGACATCTCGACACCTCAGCTCTTCACCGTCTTTTACGAACCACTCTCTCTTTCCTCTCTTCATGTCATCATGCTTGTGACCACCATTCTTCTACTACATCACTCACTCGCCACACTTATCTGTCAAGGCCTTTCCTCAACCCACTCTTAATTTGCAAAAGTACAAAAAGCAAGGTAATTCACCAATGTGCTAGGAGCAGTGAAGTTTTTGAATAAAAGCCTGATCTGAACGCATAAAAGATCTTGAGTTGATCATCATCGCAGATGTGTGTGTGAATACTTAATCCAATAACATTACAACCCTTCCCAGCAGCTCAATCACAGGGCTTAAGTCAGTGTTGTTTTAGTGCTTACTTCCAAGTAGGAAGAGGGGCGTGTCAGACTGTGCACGTAAGCTTCTGCATCGGAACCAGACCAATGGGTTAATCTATGTTATGAATTCAGTATAGAAATTTAAATCAGGCCTTAGAGCTCCTTTGAGGAAAAAATCTCTTTGTTGAGTAGACGCCCCCTGTGGACAAAGTTCTGTCTCTTTGAGCTTCTCCTGTACCTATGTCGTTCATGTTTCTCTTCCATCTCTGAAGTCCAATACTACTGTCATTTCTGGACCTAAATATAAGCTGCACCCACTACATTTTTTTCAAACTGTGCCTGTAATAGAGCTGGTTACACAGTAGTCAACCAGAAAAGTCACTGATCGCTATCTTCATCTTCCTCTTGCACTCTAAAACCACTGAAATTGTCTTCTTCAGTGTTGGAATTACAGCTTCTATCAGACACTTTCTCAGTCTCTCTTTCGATTCACTGTTACCGTGTAAATGGTAAGCTGTAGAAATACTGTCGTCACTCTCTGCTTTGCATATTCAGATGAAATGTGGTGAGCTGTGGTTGTGTAAACAGGGCCGAAATGTATTGGCAGCATGAAGCTTGTTAGCCCATAAAAACCCATAAATTAGCAGCTAATAGTCCTCAAATTATGTATAACCCTCATTATATTTTAAGGGAAAGGAAAAATAAAATAATATTCTTTCAGCATTCTGAAAAACACTTTGTTTATGACCTAACCCCTTTGCAGCGTTAAACATCAATTTTCAGATTGTTTTTTTTATGTCCACTATCAGTCTAAGTCTGTTTTTTAACTACATAAAACCCCTCAACTGAAGCTTTAAGTATCAAAAATAAGGAAAATACATGTGTTAAGTTATAACCTACATCATCCAAAAAGTGTCAACCTCTTCAGTTTAAAGCAGTAAATTGTTTGGGACTTTAATCTGTTGTATGTTTATCACGTGTATCTGACCCATCCATCACCCCATGACCACAACCCCTTCAGACTTATTTAACTAGGTCAGCTGTTCTCACTGTCACATCAAACCAATCATCTACGAAACATTGTTCTGAAATTACTCTTCGGGGACACCTGCAGCCTTTGTATGAAACACCAGTGATAAAACTACCATCCCATCTTCTTCTTTGACCTCTTTACTTCTCTCCTTCATTGTACCTCACTGCAGAGTTCCTTCAACTCCCATTTTCTTACCACAACTCCCTCAACCCCAACAATTTTCTCGTTCTTTTTAACCTGCCAACTTACCCAACCTCCTCCCATCTCCCTCCTTCTATTTCTCCTTCCCTCCTAGGGTGATTAAGTGATGGTTGGGCTGGCACAGCTGGTGTAGTTGGGCAGGCAGCCCATCTTCATGACAGCTGTGCTGCAGTGTGGCCAGATCCTTATTGGGGCAGTAGCACTGTAGCAATCATAACAACAACACAGGTCATACTGGCTTTTTGGGTTTCACTGTGTTATTATTAGTTGGGCATCTGTTGTGTGGTGATTATCTCTTAGGCCACTTTATCTCTTAATAACAGGTGCAATCAAAGGTGTAAAAAATGCAGTTCTGTGATGCTCGTGAGCGTCAGTGTTTCCCTGTCAGGCTTGTTTTCCTTCACTTTTCACACATCTTCACCTTGTTGCTACTTCACGCTTCTTCCTCCGTATACACACCTTTCTTCAGCTCACACCTGCATGACAGCAGGAGTGTCAGTGGATGTGTCTCTTGATGTGTGGGTGAGATGACATTAACTTATGAGCCTGTGGTGCCATTAGTTAAACGGCACATCTGGAGGGGGATAAGGTCCCCTAAGTATGAGTCCTCCTCTCACCCTGGTTCATGGGGAGGTCGCTTTCGGACGCACACACAGACACACACAGTGGATAGAGAGTTATGTGCGGGCAGAAATATCTGAGGTAAGCACCTTCCTCAAAGCAGTAATTGAATTGTGCCAAGGTGATGGTGCTACAACTCAGTTATGAGCTTGGTGAGCTGAGCTAAACTCACGATTAGTCACAAGCTGTTGTCTTCTTGGCGGGAGTTTTTCCCCCGTCTTCTCCTTGCACTTGTGCATCATCAGTTTTAGGTCACGCTGACAGCTTAAGAAGATTAATGCAGTATTGGTTAAAGGGGGAGAGAGAGTTCGGAGGGTGTGCCTTGGATGTCTTCACCCTTTCTCCCTCTCTGTAGCTCTCTGTTCATGTGTGAGGCGAGCTGTAATCACCCCCCTAACATGCCGACACAGGTGCTGGAGGGACACAGCCTCTATAAACAGCACTTACATGGGACGGAGCACACCCATAAAGCAGCTCTATCAACAATGCCTATACACTCCTGACACTTTTATTTAACGCTCGCTATATTTAATGTTGTCTCCGACAGCACATGCCGTAGCTGTGGGTGAACATTCAGCTCCATTCTTGTGCTATCAGCCTGCAATAATCTGTCCATGATTCAAAAGACAATGTACAGTACGCTTGCTAACGTGCCATAAATGAGATGCTTTACTCCTAGGCACAGTTTAGTGTTTGAATGATTTGTGACATAAGTCAGAATTTGCTGCATAAAAGAAACACTCCCTATGGATTGAAAAAGCCATTACCCATTATGACCATCATGTGCGGATCAGTTCAGATTTGAAATACAAGGTGTACAACACATGAAAGCTGAATTTATCACCTTCTCATATGGAAAATATTGGTCCATAAATGCTTTTACTTTTTTATGATGTTTTTTATATTTGCATCATGATACTGTTGTACTTATTTATTGCATTTAATATATGAAAAAGAATTTCCCAGCTGAAATTCAGTCCAAAAAGGAAAAGAAAAGCTAAAAACTAAATATGTAAAAGCCCATCCTCAGCATTCTGACTCACCCATTCTGGAAAAAGAGTACCAGTAATGCCTAAAATATAAATGCAATGTCATGAAAATGACTGCCGGGATGTGCAGTGATGTATAATAATGATGTGGTTTACTTGAATATTGGAGCGAGTAAACATTTATGACTTTTCCCTCTCTGCAAAAGTTTGCCTTTGATTACTTATTTTAGTTAGTGTTCCAGAAAAATCTCCACACTCGATCCAATAAAAGAGCCATCCTGGGATTCATGTGTACAGTGTCCCCAGCTGAGCAACTGATTGTTATGTAAGCCTAACTGTGACACACACACACACACACCATACACACTCATGTGTATGCTCACAAGTTCGTACGCACACACAAGTGCCTGTGCGTTCTAATGAGAGTCAGACTGAAGACACAAACAAGCTGTGGCAGCAGACAAACACGTCCCTCATCTCCTGTTCTCTCACATCACTCCATCTTTACTTTCTCTCATCACTGTGAAGCAGCATCAAACGCACACTCCCACTCAGAAGAGGCTTCTTCTAATTTCAGCCATTTCATGCGTCAGTGTCTTTGGATGGTGTACGCCGGTGCACCTATGTGTGGGCTCTTTAAATGTGATTTTTTTTCCCTTTCTTTTTGGCTTTTCCCTATTTGTTCCCGAGCTATTTCAGGATCTTAGTCAGGACTTGGATTTAGCTTCAGTAAAAATGGATCAGGATGAACTTCAATAAACCCACTGCTGGGTCCTGGCAGATTTCAATGTGGGATAGTGCCATATGTGTGATTCAATTTGTGTGAGTATATGTGCGTGTGTTTGCGTCAATGAGTCTGATTTTCAGTCTAAATCATCAAAATATTACCAAAGATAAATTTAATTGAACAGAAGGTAAGACTCATAGAAACATCTATTATTGGAGAATGTTTGTATGATACTATAATTACTAATACTTGCTTAATAGCTGTCTGAATGAGACATCAAACAGTATGTCAGCGGGACAGGTTATTTTCTTTTTACAATTCAAAATTGTAGCTTTCAAGCTTATAGCATAGTACAACTTAAAAAACGAAGTTACACGGTATGTTTATGGTTAATCTTGCAGGTTTGATGTTTTCACAGTTGAAAATTTGCCTGTTTTTTAAAGAATATTTATGAATATTTTCATGGGGAAACTTCTTGTAGCAACAAAGCTAGTTACAACAAATTAGAGGATGTCAGGTGAAGGGTGAGAATAGAGGTATGCGTCAAAACATGCAGCAACTGACAGACATGAAATCAGAAACCAGTGCAGATGTGCCAAACTCTGCAGTTCCTCATGTGTCCACTTGAGGTCTGTTCAAGAAGCACTGGAAGCCACATACACTCCCATTTTCTACGCTGATATTTACAGGATGGATAAAAAAAACTCCCTGCCTGGTTCAAGGAGCAATTTTCTTTTGAGCAGATTGTTTTCCAATCTGCACACATTGCACAGGGAACATATGAAAACATTGATATATGGATAATAAAGGATCTGGCTGACTTGACTGACAGACAGACACACTAAAGGCCCCTTTATACTACTTTTAACACGAAAATGCATACATCCTTTCCAAAGATGTTACAGTCACTGTCCACATATTTCCATGTGTCCTTTACGTTGGCATTGCTGTTAACCAATACATCCACCAGGGGGGCAGTCCAGAGTCAAAAGTTTAGGATAACAAACTCAGAAACAAACATGGCAACTGAGGAGGAGGTATTGCGAATTTACCTCTTTTGTAAAAGACAAAACGGAGGCAGCATTATAGGAGGAGTGACTCAGCAGAGCTATGTATTGGGTAGTAATAGTAATATTGCCCCCATGGTTTCCAGTGGCACTGATCTGTTTGGCATGTATCTGTAAGCTTTATGGTGAGAATGGGAGAACAATGTGTTGTAAAACCATGTAAACAAACAAAAAAAAAAGCGAACTTCCTCTTCTTTAGTTTAGTACTCTGATATATGAGTGTTTTCTCTGCACCGCCCCCCTGCAGTTTGGGTTTGGGTGCCAATGGACACCAAGTGGAGTGACAGAAAGTAAAAAGCCGCACGTGTTCTCTCTTGCTAAGTCCGCGCATCTAATTTCTGTGCGTCACTTTGTGCGCAAAGCATAACACAGCCTTTAGTCCTCTGTTAGTCCTTTCTCACAGTCTGATTATGTTTCAGAAGTTGGTCACAGTTGACCTATTCCACCTTTCAAGACAGAAAAGTGTTCCCAAAGCATGCTGGAGGGATGCAGTGAATGGAAATACTAGGCCTGGATTCACCTGGTCAACCTACTTGTAAACACACTTGAGGCAGTCTTTCTGAGCCTGAAGTGTGCATCACTTTAACAGAGTTCCGACTGGAAGTGTGAGCACCAGTCAGAGGCAGATGGGCTCGTTAATGCAGTGATGTCGTTATATAAGACCTGCTACTGCTGTCGCTCTGCCTCTCTCTGCTGCAGCATAGAGAGGGGCAGAGAGAGAGAAGAGAAAGAAAGAGAGGGCACAAATTTAAAACAGGAAGTCAGTTTGTGTGTCTGCATGTGTTAGGATAGTTATATATGAGCAGAAACACACAGGATTATAGATGTGCGCATAGAAACGTTGAAAAAATGCGAAAAGATGTTGTAAATCAGGAGGAATTGGCTTCTTTCCTTTACTTTTATGAACTCTTTCCCTTTTTAAACCCACCTCCTTCAGTCCACACATACTGTGAAACAGCCAGCAAAGGCTCCCTTTACTGCACCCAGGGAGAGTAAAAGGAGATAGGGACAGAGAGAGCAGGGAGACTCATAAGCTGAGGGAACGAATGGGGGGAGGAAAGTTTATGAGGAAGTTTCTTTACATACATATTTATACATGTTTACATTTTGGCATACCCAGGTGCTCCATTTGAGATTTGTAGCAGAAGGCAGACAAAACAACATAAATAATAAATGAAAAAGTGGCTTTTTAATACAAAGTAACTGAAGAACAAGCATTGGCTCAGTGCAATGTGAGGTTGAATTTCAATGTGCAGCAGTTTTCAACCACAAAAGATGTCCTAGCATCAATGAGCATTTATAATTCAAAGATTCAAAATTAGGACAACAGGGCATGATAGAGGTGAAATTATCCTCAGTCAGGACTGCAGATTCATTGGCTATAAAAGAATAACACATACGAGAGATGTTTTGTTCCAGTAAAATTATGTTTTCTATCACTGCCAAGAGTTATGTGAGCTTTTTTATCCTGCTCTGCTCCAGGAAGGGGTGGGGGGGGGGTGACCACAGGCATAAAAACAGTGACTGATATTGTCCTTTCTTCATGAGAACAGTTGCTTCACCTTAAGTCAGAGAAAGGTATCAGGCTGATTTGATGCTGGGATATGATGGACACTTTGAAGAGTTTTCATAATTGTAGCTAATTAGATGCTAACTGTTTGATCTGGCTATCTGATGACTCCAAGCTTTCACTGAAAAATTTGTGAAAATGATTTCAAATGTTTTTTTTTTGTTTTGTTTTCTCACTATCTCTGGTAAACACCAGGGTGAAGCTGAAATCCCACCTAAAATCAGTGCGGTAGTGTGTGTAACAGCAGCTCTCCTGCTGTGTGAGCCAGTTTACAGAGGCATGTTAAATATCTTATCCTCTTTACTTGTTTTTTTCATCTCTGAAGTTCTGTTTCCATGGTAATCTCCCGAAGAAAAGGGAAAACTATATTTACATTGGTAGAGCTGTTTGGAATAAGAAGAAGAAGATGGTTATCCTGAGCTTATCTGGACTCAAACCTGGAACCAGGACTGTGAACAGGCCACAGAGAATATGTGCTGCAAATCAGAGTGGCAGGCATACAGGGAAAAATAGCGGCATAAAGTCAAGATGAAACAGAAAAAGTGAAGTGTGGGAGGAGGGAGAGGAGGGAAGGGAGTGAGGATGGGGGAGAACGGACTGAGCTGTGTGATGCGCCATAAGGAAGAGCAGCGAGCCCCTACTGCTGAGAGCTGAGGACCCCAAACGCCTTATCGGAAACCAAAACAGCGATCAATTATTCAACAGGTACAGAGCGAACCAGCTACAGAGGAGAAGACAGGGGAGGAGAGGAGATTTAAGGGGAGTGTGGGGATGGAAGAGCTATATCCTGCAAAAGAGAAAGGACACAAAGGATTTGAATTTTTACTTCTCTGTGAATATGTTCAAAAAGTTGCCATGTGGAAGTGTGTGTTCATTGATAACTCAGCCATCGCTTTTTGAATAATGCAACAAGGAACAAATTTGGAACTTTAAGACTGTTTTGCACAGGCAGTTATGCATAACTTCAGTTAAAAAAAAGAACTTCATCATTTGGGGAATTATATTACTCTGTTTTCTGAAGTTAGATATCAAAGTCTGTGTGATGGTGCCTTTAGTGTGCAGAAGGCCTTATTTTGCATTCAAAGTACAAAACAAACACCCTCTAAAGCTCTCTTATGTTGTATCTTGCTCGTTTCACAACAATAGGAGAATACTTGTTTTTAGGAGTGCAACATATTGGATCTGCTTCTTAAGCAAACAAAAACAGAGTGCAGTGAAGGTTAGAGAGCTTTTATAACGCCACGGCTGCTCACAAATCTGGCCATCTGTGTTTGAGCCGTATGGAAGAAGGTCTGTTTGTTCAGAAATAGCACAAACAGTCAGAAATAGTTTTCCCTTGTTAGAGTCAAAGACAGGTTAAACAAACAACCGGTTATTTACTCTGGTGAGCTTTAGCCATCTTTGAAGGCTTATTTTTTAAGTTTGGACAGAACAAATGAAGCTGCCTCACACCGCCTCTGGCTGCAATGCTAAGCTACATTAGCGGCAAATGCATCTTCCCTCACTCTAAGAAAGAAAGAAAGAAAGCAACGGTACCTTTCTTTCCCTTCTACTACAGATCTGTGGCTGACAGGAAGGAGTGTGCAGGAATTATTGCAAATACTTATGGCTCTTTTTGTTCAGCTGGCAAACAGGCGTTCTGCTGCAAGCATAGGTCTGTCCGACTGTCTGCCTCTCTCTCTCTGGAGACTTGAGAATACCAAAGTTGCTGGGCATGAGAGAGGGAAGCTAAAAATCAGTCTCAAACACACACACACACACACGCACACACACACACAATCAGTTCCCCCATCAGCTCTGTTTTTACTCCCCACTGGCTCTGTCTCTGCACTTTCCTTTCTCCTCCAGGTGAAGTCGGCTTTCAAATAATCGCTCATTTCAACTCACGTCCATTTTCCTGTCTCTGTCACACACACTCTCTCTCGCTGCTTCTCTTTCTGCACCAGCGTCTGCCAGGCATACAGTGAAGCTCCTCCACTCCTACAGCTCTGACATTTACAATAACCATCCCTCAGGCTTGTGCACACACACAAACACTTAAGTCCTAATGATTGGTGTTGTCTCTCAAAAAGATCACTCGTATTGCTTTCCGTTTGATTCTAAACCATTTCCACCTCTCAGGTAGGCAGACACAACCATTTTCTCACCCACCTTTATTGCACAACTAGCCTTCGCTTTGGCTAAGCTAACATGCGACCACAACCTACCACAGCCCCCTTTACGTAGTAATATCTCGTTTAGCGGACACTCCACTCATTCAGGACCTACCTGCTGTGTGCACAGCCGGCTCTCAAGGTGAACTGCTGTGATTCATAAGCAAATTAATGCTCCATATTTACCAACAAAATCAGCAATAACTTTACAGCAGCAATTATACGAGTAGCATGAGTCTCATTAGTGGAAACTGATGCATAAAGCGGCTCTACTTTGCTCATTTGCTGTGCAAGCTTCATGGTTTTTACCTTTTATTTCCCTCTTTTTGCAGGGAACAAAGTAGAATCGTTCAGCGTAATGTTCCCTGTGCTGTGGCAGGCCTAATTAACATGCACTGCAACCTCGTAAAGAATATTGAAAGTGCAAAACATAATGTTTGTGCAGCAAGATAAATGTGTGATGGTGCTTTGTTTTGACAAGAAAGTTGGATTGAACACAAAAGGGCTATTGAGGAATGACATTTAATGCACTGTACAGCATAATTTGTTGCACTTTGTCTTTCGCATCAAAATGAT
The DNA here is from genome assembly GCA_008086565.1 of Thalassoma bifasciatum. Classification (NCBI taxonomy): domain Eukaryota; kingdom Metazoa; phylum Chordata; class Actinopteri; order Labriformes; family Labridae; genus Thalassoma; species Thalassoma bifasciatum. Next base: position 641,556 of record RPOG01000136.1, read on the forward strand.
ACCAGCCCATGTCATGTCGCTATTTTTGCACTGTGAGAGAGAGATCGCCAGTATAAAAGCTCAGAGCTGTAAAACATACTTTAATTTTCTCAGCACATTTTCAGGAGGATGCGTGGATTGTGGATGCGGTGCACGTTCTGTAAAGTTGTGGTGCAACTTAATGATTAAGAAGAATTCTGCAGGCTAGACCACACTTAGCTTGGGATTCGGGAGAAGAAAGAAGGAGCCTGTGTGTGACCTTGGGATCCGGCTGGAGGAGGGGTTGCAAAGGTCTTTGATATGCACGGCCATTGCACACTCAGTGTGCAGCCATTTGTGTGTGTGTGTGCTGATGCATTTCATCCTCACTTGGATCTGTCTTACATTAGAGATGTGATCAATTATCATATTAACCTGATTCCAGCCATTATAACTCACTGTAATCTAAGTCTGTTCTATCACATATCCACGGTGGAGCATCACTTTCTGTGTATTGTGGCCCTTTGCTCTTAACTGTAAAAATCTGTCCCAGCCTTGGAATGACGACACTGCAAGCGCACATTTGAATCAATCTCAGCACCCAATTATCCTGCCATTTGGTGCTTCACGACCCGAATAAATATTTTGTCACTAATCCATATGTTATTATCATCCACCAAGGCTATTATAGCTACAAGTAAACACACACAAACACACAGCGACAGAAAGCAGCAGCAGCAATTTCTAATTGTCTGACTGTGGACTTGAAAAGGGCCTGCAGGCAGATGTGAAGTAAAATTCGTTGACAATGCAAGCTCATCAAGCTAATTAACTTAGATGACTTACATACACATCATGGAGCATTTCTGCATGGGCTAGTATGTGCTGACAATGTTGGGATGAAATCAGGTCAAACTCCTCAGTCATGCGGGATCAAGTTGAGCTGGACATCCATAATCCTGCTGCAAAGTTTCATAATCAGGTCAGACTTTATTCACAGACAAACCACTGGCCCCCTGGCAAGGCTGAAGCCATAGAGTGGGAGAATGGTGACTGTCAGATTTGTCATCATACAATGATACTGATCAGTGAATCTCAGCACAGAGCTCCAAGTTAGTTACGTATCATCATCGCTGAAGGTAATATCATAGAATGTTTCAGATATTGCACATTTTTGTGGATCACAGTATATTCTTTAGCAGGGGAGAGCAAGAGGATGAAATGGTTTAAAGAGGTAATGATAAGAAAAAATGGAGAGGAGAGTTGTGCTTTTTGAAGCTAAACTTCACAACTGGGGAAGTGAGACTTTTATTCTAGATAAGCTGTAGACCACCTTCTACTGTTTTGAAAAAGTTACTGGACTCATTTCTGTCATCGCTTCAATTACATAAGAGTTTGTTCCTTAGACCATTTTAAAAACAAGAAGTGAGTAATGTGCATTTCTAGGAACTCATAACATGTAAAGTACAAGAAGCTTGGTATTCATTGATTCATAAAAACTCCCTGGGGCCTCACCTGAAAGCTACAAAGTGAAGCCATCGGCTTTACAGTTTGTTGTATTCTGATAAAGTATGCCATAAAAGCTTGGTTTGAGAGCGAGTGATGGGGCTGCCAGCAGAGTGTGATGGAGCCAGTCGTCAAATCTCAAGTGAGTTTGAAAATAAAGCACCATGTTGATCAAAGTGCTTTCATATCTAGTGAAGGTTATAGTATTGATGGATAATAGCTGGTTCACTTGTCTGGTACCTAAACTGCCAGGACTCTTAAGTCCCTGCCACATATTCAATCTACAATTCATTCAAATATTCTGAGTGGAATGAATAAGACATTTCTGAAAGACCCCATAAGCTTGCCTGTGATTTGTGAGTCATAGTGTACAAGCAAAACACTTAATTTAACCTCTAAGCTTTATGTATATATAGATATATAAAATATAAATTGATGTTGCTTAGTTTTTGAAAAATGAGTATGAAAGTAAGATCTAGCCTCACTGGTTTAGCTAATCTGTAGAATAGTGTCATCCTCATAGTTCCTTCATTTAATTCAACTGTGGCCGCTTTGACAATAAGTTAATGCTTTCACTTTAACAAGCAATAGTGTAAAGGTTTGATGCTTTATTCCACATTCGACACTGATGGGTATCGTATTGAACCAGTTTGAGGACAACTGGTTAGATAAAGTAGGAAATAGGTGACAGTTGGTGCTACAGGAAATTACAGTCTACATTTGATATTTGTGATGAAAATTTGATTTGCTGAATAAAAGCTCACCAGTAAGGTAAAATTATTCATTAGTTTTTGGCCCTGCTGAAGACATTAAAATCCAAATGCAATTCTGAGCGTGCAAACAGCACAGTGAAGCCTGTGGTTTGTTTTTCTATTAATAAAAGAGCTCCACCTTTCATAATTTATTCCAACATTTGGCCATATTGCTTCTGTTCATGAAGTATCAGTGTGAACATGGCAGTGGGAAAAAACTTTTTGGAATAATAGAGAACTGAGGAGTGGGAGAAGCAGGGGCAAAGTCAAGTAAGGGAAACAAATCCAGCTTCAAACACGCTGGAAACAAAGCTTCGGCAGCTTCCCAAACCAGGCAGCTAGTCGCCAATCAGCCTGCCAGGCCTCTCTGCTCTCCGACTGAGGCTGGCAGCAGGAGCCGGCCAAGCAGAGAGATAGAGAGAGACAAAGAGAGAGGGAGTTTTCATTACACAAAAACACTTATCCTTCTTCTCCTCCCTCCCTCACTTGTTTTATCCTGCTGCAGAGAGATACTGTGGGTAAAGGTGACAGACACAGATAACTGTATCTCAGGCAGACCGAACAATTACTATGGATTTTATTATTGTTTCTGACAGCCACATATTTGTAGGAGATACAATGCCATCATCACTGTGGATCGTGTGTGTGTGTAGGAGGGTGGGTGCTCTCCATCTGAAATTACATGAAAATTAAAGCTGGTGTGTCCCTCCAGCAAGAAGCTCGCTGTGTTTCCCTGTCACAGACACTCATACACAGAAAATGACAGCTCTAATCAGCCCTCTGTCCACCCCATTAGGTCCCATCCTTAATGAGGAGATCGCCCAGCAAGTGCCCTGACTCGGGCCAACCTGGTGAGCTGATAGAAACTGATGTGCATGGATGTTTGAGTGTCTTCTTCTCAGAGTCAGGTTGCTCTGAAATGACAATTAACAGACTTCCAGTGTCTCTGTCAAAGATTTCTTTTTCTTTTATGGGGTTCAGTCAGCTGTGTGTTGCTATCATCACAAAACCGTGGCTTGACAATCAGCCATTCACTGGATCCCCACTGCTTTATTTGGAGGGTTTGACAGATGAGTCACCACTCTACAAATACTTTTCTTTACATTTCTCTTCATGGTACGTTTGAGTGCACCGCAATTTTAAACCGCAAGTCAAATAATGTGTTTTGCAATACAGCATCCATTTCAGGCAGGCTTATTAGGATTTGTTAAAAGAGGTGCAAATTACACCTCCTGTTTGACACACGTGCATGCTCACGTGCGCATTCGAGCACAAATAAAAAGGCTGACAGGAAGATTGGAGCATTCCTGTCAACACATCCACAGGCAAGGTCATTTTGGTAAAACTTAATACCCCGTCATAACACAAAACAGCGCGTGCCGGTGTGATAGTAAACAGCACAGCAGCGCGCGCGCGCTGCTTTTCTTTTATCCCTTCTCTCCCTCAGCGCTGAAAAAGTCAAAATATCCTTGTTGGTGGGCTAGCCGCCTCAGCATTTCACGCCAACATTACCACAGCCACGCAAGCTCCGTGTTGCGCTCTACCACATAGTCCTACACACCAACGTTAACAATTATGAACTTCTTAACGCAAATGTCCATAACGCGCAGCCTTTCTTTTTCGCTCGCGCAGCAACAGCACCAAGCAGCCTCACCAGGTAAGTCCTACAAACTGCAGTGCGGCAGCGGTTCGCTATTTTAAGAATTATTTTTACATGAAGCGGGTTAATATTTTATACAGTCTCCATTCTCGACCCCTAGGTGGATTACGGGAGGGTGTGAGTAGTTAAGTACAGACGGGGAAGCTTCTCTGTGACAGCTTGAAGCAGAAACAAAACATAAAGAACATGAAACTACAAAGATGTGTACTAACTCACAGCAGCATCACACAGATCAGCTCACAACACAAACAAGTGAAATCCTGTCTCTTACCTCGCCTAAACATATTGGCAGCGGCTGTTTGGACCGTCTAGGAGTGTCTATGCGGGAGTAGCATCCTTGTGAGGGTCCAGTCCTGTACTGAGCTGCTGCTGTTGACCAAATTGTTATTCTGATTCCCTTTTACCGCTCACTGTCAAGTCTTGTGTCCTCAGTGGTTGGCTCAAGTGTAGAAGGGTTGAAGAAAGACTGAGAACGCTGCGTTGGAGGAGGAAGGTAATAGGATAATAAAAGATCCGCGTGCCACCAGAAGACAAACAAGTTCACTTGTCCATAGTTGTTATGAAAGGGGATAAACACGTCGTCCCGTCCCGACACACTTTCATGTGTTTAGTTTCAACTCGCCACCATCTGGTGTCTATGAATCAATAACATTCATTCTGACTTTGCTTGAACCCCATGTTGAAAGAGGAATATGCCACCAAGAGCAGGTTGAATAAAAAAAAGAAAGAAAGCCAAGAAAGTTGCCTTAAGCCTTCATCAAATTCCTCCTGTCAGGTTGCAGGTCAGGTGGAGTCTGAAACGTTGCTGCGCGCGGATCGTCAGTGTGAGTCAGAGCCGTCTACCGTCTCTGTTACCGGAGAGCTCCGAGGCAGCCACTTCAATCCCCCTCCCACTGCGAGATGTGACTGATGAAAGGCAGAAAACTCTCTCTCTCTCTCTCTCTCTCTCTCTCTCTCTCTCTCTCTCTCTCTCTCTCTCTCTCTCTCTCTCTCCCCCCTCTTCAAATTCAAATAGGCTCTGCTTTATTAGCGTGACAGGCAAGAAACCGCGCTATATGTTGATGAAGCTGCAGTTATAGGTTCTCATATTAAAATCCTCCTTTTATCACTTCTTTCCCTTTGACTCATGTCCCTGCCTGAACTGCTCCTCTCTCTCTCTCTCTCTCTCTCTCTCTCTCTCTCTCTCTCTCTCTTTCTCTATCCAATTCCATATCAACAACCCAGCTTGCTTTATGGGCGTGGATGTTGCACAAACAGTTTTACCAAAGCTTCAATTACAACTCAATCACCTGCGCCTCTTCACTACATTCCATCTTCCTCCATGAATTGCATTCACTTATTTAACCTCGCTGTCCCACAGTTACGCATGTATCACTGCAAACATGACCATAATTAAAACTGGCCACAAATCACCAAAGCAGGTTTAACAAGGTTTAGCAATGATAATCCTGAACTAGAAAATTAGAAAAAGATGACAGATAATATTCCTATTACAGGATGATTCATCTTGAGACACTTAACATTTTATTTCAAGATATAGCTACTTTTATGTCATTTCAAACAGAAATATTATCAGAGGCTCCTCTATTTCATCCACATCTTTAGGAGACAGCTCCTTTTTGCTGATTAAGTTTTTGTATTAAAATCTTGCCTTCAGTTATTTGATGAAATATTAAATATTATAGATTAGACTGACTCACACAATATAAAATTGGTCCCATCTCAACCAGCAGTAACATTAAAATACAGCTACTTTTTTTCTTATAAAGTTTTTTTTTAACTTTTATTTTGAAATCAATGGTAATTTCTGCACTCAGCAAATGTTCATTTTTGTTATGCATGAAAGTCTGTGCAAATCTGAGCTTTGTTTTGGTTAGCTGTCATGTTTTGAACAGGCTGTGATAAGGCAGGGGTGTTGGTTTTGTCTCTGCACTGTCTGTTTTCTCCTCCCAGAAGCTGAGTTTGTTCGTGTCCATGGGTCTTGATGGCCAGGTTGTGGCCTCTCAGTCTGAATTTACTTCACATCTTTCTTCAGCTCCTGAGCGCTCACAGAGCCCAGATGGTTGCTGCCACTCTAATTTGTCTGTTCAGGGTAAAATGGCATTGAAGTGTTTGCAGTTGCTGTCCAACTGAGTGATATTTTCTATCATTCAGTTACAATTTCGACTGTCTTTATTTCTCTGCAGTCTCAATCATATGTTTTCCATTTCCTGTTTTTTTCTTTTTTTTTTGCTCATGTGATGAACTTAACTAAAAAATGGCCAAAGCAATTACCCACTGCTTGAATTTGAATGATGAGGAAACCTCATACTGTATCAGTGAATGTTGGTGATTGTGTGAGCAAGCAGGAGACCATAACAAAAGCCTTTTAACCATGTGAGGACCCATTAAAATAGAAACAAATGAACAAATGCTGGTGGCAGTAATTACAATTTTCATGTGTTTCACAAATGGTTTTTGGTTATGCACTGACTTATTCTGCTGTCTCTAGGGATCTTTTTTCTATCGCAGAAGCATTATCAATGTGTCAAAAAAGTACACCCATTTTTCATTATATCGTATATTCTTAATAGTTTGGTCCTTTTCCCTATTCTGATTGTTACTGCAGAGAAGAAAAATGTTTTCATCTCATTGAGAGGGCTGATCTGACACATCCTGCCGTCTGTCGACTGTGTGGTAGGTCTTTTTTGTCAGCCAGTTTTTCCACTCTGTTGATGATGATGAGTGGGTTTTATTTGTTTTTAGCATTTACTGTGCTACATTAAAGGTTTTACTCCTCAAAGGTGTTCTCTGTCCCTCTGTTTACAGTTTTTATCTGTCTCACTCAGGTTTCTTTTATTTATTTAATTTTTTTGTTTGTTTCTCTGGAACATTCTCTCTTTTTTCTTTTATGAAATATTCTCTCTCTTTGAAAATATTTTTTCTTTGCTGCAAAACAGAACACACACCAGCTGACAAGTTTCTGTGAGATGTTGTGGTGGTGGTGGAATCGTCACTATGAAACCATTACAGCAAGATTTAAGACTCAGATCTTATAGACTTATGGAATTACTTGACACTAAATGCAAAAAAAAAAGTAGATGGGCCGCTTTAATACTTCCCTCTTTGGATGTACATTTGGTCTCAAATTAAAATTTAGTCATGTACTTTTGTGAACACAAAATGCTAAAAAAAAAAAAAATTCGAAATAGAATTTAAATCAGTGGGGTACATACACATTTACACACACTGTCAATGCAACAATTTTTGAAGTCAAAGAGCCTTACAGCAAACACTGATTTCCTGGTCAACCATATGGAGCCAAGCGTAGCACCAGTGCTAAAATTTTCCCATTAAGTTTCGACTGGCAGTAAATTTGAAACCAGATGACAAAGGGCAATAATTTTTATTTTATTTATCGGCATATAAAATCTAGGGAGCTGCACTTTCAACATGCGGAGTCTTGTTCCCTTCCACTAATATGTTTGCAGAAATCCAGTATCAAGCATAAACAACAGAAACATCACATTTTTGCATTTACATTTTTAGGGATATAGCTATGCAATCTTAAACTAATCTCTGTTTACAATATCTTATCAATTTCCTTTATAGACACCCTGTACATTGCATTGAAGTTTGGCATATAAGGGTTGCATTGCTGTATTGCAAAGTTTTGCGCAAAAATGACACTACAGCATGTAAAAATACAAAGTTTTGCTCTAGTAGACTTTGTATTGTAGGTCATGAAAGCTTAATGATACTACAGGCTCATATTTCTGTGTGGAGCTAATATTGAAGTGCAGTAGACTTTTTGAGCAATGAAAGCAGACCTATTGAGTCATTCTTCTGCCCTGCACACTTCAGTGATGTGTTTTTCTGCTCTTAAAAACTATGAGGAGGTTGTTCCCCAGTTGCCACGTCACCCATATTCAAGTGTCGTAAACTTATTTTCTTGTTTGGCACTGAGCAGGTCAGTTAGCCACCTGCTGCGTGGGATATCAAAGAAACCACTCAAAGGATAGACAAAGCATTTTTAAAGACACATTGTCTTATCGAGCACAGGGTTCAAGCTCAAATCTTAATAGCAGAATGGATTGAGGTGCTTCATCAGTTCACTGAACTATTGTCCTCTAAGGACGGAAGAAATATGTTAAAGCTTTGGCTTCAGCTTGTAAAAGGTCTTAACAAATGCCCCGTGAATTAGCATGAATATTTGATGTCATGTCTCCCTCAGGATGATTCGTAATCATTGTAATGGTCACTTAGCCCCTTATACATGCTCTATACAGTTTGTCATAAATACATTTTTTAAAAAGTCATGTTTTAAATTGTTGTTTTGTCGGGAAAACATCTCTTTGGGTTAATTATTGGTAAAGAGGGGCTAATACAAAACTGACTTATGGTCCACAACACAGCTCTACCCACAAGTCGGGAAGTGTGAGCTCTTCCCTTTCTTTCCTATTCTCTGAATTTCTCCTGCTTCTCTCTTTACATTCCAGCCTATTTCTCTTTACATTTCAAACCCCACTCTTCCAATGGTCTCAAGTTGATTTGGAAATCTCTTCTCTATATGTGGAAAGAGCTGAGCTTCACAACCCCAGCTGGATGGCTGTGTCCCATATTCAATCATTAAAATAGACTCCCCTCAGCTCAGAGGGATTTTCCCACAATGAACTTGAAGCAGTGGAAGAATGATACAGTACAGAGACTGCATGGCACATTTTTATTACACATCTCTATTAACTCAGTATAAGCTGGCGCAAGAACTCTATGGACTCTTAAATGCAAATCCTGTGTGATACTTCTAATTTTGGATGTTAAAAAAAAAAAAAAAAAAAACACTTCATCCGTGCTAATATCAGTCTATGCCATCAGAGTTAATTTGACTTTTAAATAGTTCTGAGTGGCTGTCCTTGAGCCAAACCAGCTCTTAGTGGACAAAGCACTCTGAAATAAACAAAAATTAGGAAGAAAAAGGGAATACAGGCACATTTGCTGAGAACAGTGCCTGCATTGTTCCTGTCACAGTGCGCTGTAAATGAAGTGATTACAAAAAAATGAAACAACCAATGAGTTTGTGATGTAATAAATCTTCAAAAAAAGATCCAGAAACCCTCATCTTTCCATACTTTTTGCTTGAACTGTCACATAAGTCAGTTTGCTAGTGTTTAAAAATAGAAATGTTTATATTCTTTTCTTGTGTGGCAGTTCCTCTCCCATGTTTCAGACTATTCTCAAACCTCATTAAGCCTGGGCTCTGTTTATTTTATCGCCCCGTGATTTGTTGTTCCAGTGGACATTTTAAATCTCAAGCTATTGTAAAAAGGGAGCTCAATGCATCTGATTAATGTGAGGGGAGTATTTTAAGCGTTCCTGTATAAAACATGGGCTGAGCCAAAGCAAAGATACTCTGAATACACTTATTTCAATGATGCTACAGTGAGACAAATGCATGCATCTCTGGATTAAGTGGCTTGATAAAATATTTTGTGCATTTGTCTATAATTACCATACATCTTTGGAATCATTTTCAGCCTTATAAGGCTATAAAAGTGTGTAAAGCCTATTCTTACATGTCCTGATTGTTAAGTTGTTCAACAGCAGCTCACCATGAGCAAACGGGGAGGAAAAGTCATTTGTATGGGTGCTGGGTGCTCAAGTTTAATACATCAATTTAATACTTCAAAGTAATGGGCTTTTGGGCCCTATTAGAATAAATTGTGCATATTTTTAATGAAATTAAGGTGATGATTGATATGGAGATGTACTTGAATCTTTGGTCAGTGGGCTGTAATTGTGATAGTCCTGTATAGGTATTATGCCACTGTTATGGGTGTTTAAAATGTGCGCTAATTGTCCACCAATGCTCTAAATTTGGTAAAAAATAAATAAATAAAAAGGTGCTCATAGTCCACTGCACTTCTTGCAAAAGTTGTATTAAGCTCTTTATGGTTGCAGAGGGAGATGAAAAGTAAGCACTCGCAGTGGCTGAAGACCCAGAGTTTTAAAAAGGAAAGTATCTGAGGATTTGAAGGTAGAAAGATGTGTTTACCTGTCCTCTGTTGCACATTTCTCATCTCACCTTGGGGCTCGCAGCTTGAGGCTACATGAGCTGTTGCTAGCGTAACATAGTTGAATAGCTGTACAGTAAGTGGTGGAGTTGCATCATGGGTAAGGTGATTCCAGGTAAATGCATGAAAGAAGACTCCAGGGATAAGAAAAAAGTTGTTGGTTCTTCTACACTTGTGTCGTGAAATATTGGAAAAATTTGGAGGGCTAGATACAGCCCATCTTACTTTACCAAAAATCTAGTGCAAGTGGAGTTTGACATATCTCAAATGCACGTTTGATTCAATAGTGGCTTCAGTGGCTACTAATATTCAGCAAACCTTGAAAAGAAGTGCCATTTTCTTTCTATCATCTAAAACAATTTTCGGTGCCGTGAAAGAAAATCAGACCATCTTTTTTGAAATTCCTAATGATGAACATTTGGCAGCAATAAGACACAAAAACATCAATTTCACTCAACAAATTGTATTCAAATTTTGATCAATTCAATAGGAGGTATTAGTTTTTAAACATGGATTCAAAGCAGCAATGCGTAGATGTCCATACTGAATGTACATAGATTTCAAAAATGCTACATAAAACTTTTTCCGCTGTTAGTCATGTAGAGTACTATGAGGGCACCAGAGGAACAATGTAAAGTCTGAAAAAAAGCACAATTTCCCTCTTTAAATTAATTACTAATATGACCATGCACATGATCAGCATAAAGGTCATACTTTACAGTGTTGACATCACCACATCGATATCTGATGTAAGATAAAACAACAGACTTAGTTGCTGCCGTGATAAGGGTATTCCAACCATCTCACAGACCATCCCATCCCTGTCTACCACAGTTCACCCCAGACTCTGTAATCTTGGGTTATATTTGATCCATCTGTGCTGTTTGATAACCACATTAGGGCTTACTAGTTCATGTAACCTTTATCTGAGAAGTATTAACAAACAGACCCTGAACTTGAGATGTTCATGCCTTCATCTTTTCCGGTGTTGAGTACTGTAATTCTCTCTCCACTCCAGCCAGCATGTCAGACCTCAACTGCCTGTAATCAGTACAGAGCAGAATATTAACCAGGTCAAAAATACAGTTTCATATCACACCCGTAATAAGATCGCTTCACTGGAGGCCAGTGAACAGATCTCACCTGCAGATTTTTTCACTGTCAGGTCTCAGTTATTTAGTCAAACCTCACCAGCACACCTGTTTCCACACATCTGTTTGTTTCATTTACTGACAGTTCCACACATTTGCTTAAAAACCCATGGTAACAGATCTTTCCAGGCTGAAGCCCCAAAGTTGTAAAATGGTCTTCCCATCTCTTTACGCTCTGCAGAATAAGCTGATGTTTTAAAAAAGACTGTTAAAAACACCTGTTTTGATATACATTTTGAAAACTGTCATTTTAATTGCACTGTTTTATTGATCTACGCATCAAGGAACCTGTTAATTACTTTCACCGTACTTCCAAAGAACCACTGTGCCGCATACTTGTAAAAATTGAATGTGAAAAGCACTTTGTGACATTTATTATAAATTATAGTTGTTGTAGTTGAGCAAAAAATTCTAAACTTCATCCCAGACATATTGGAGAAAATGTATTCACACTTTGGATTTATTTGTGCGTATTATGTATCAGCTGGCCAATGACCTCCCTCGCCAGTGACTTCTATCACCATCACCCTCATACGCAAGTTAAAGTTAGGCTTTTTTTTTCTTCCAAAACTAGCAGATAAGTGTCTCCCCATCACTACTGTAGAGCTAACTTGGCAGCCTGACAGCATTCAGACCCTACTGTTTTCTCTGTGTTGCTGTCGGTCTGTAAATGTGATGTGTGGCTTATGAGTGAAAGTGCAAAAAGGTCACTGACCTCACTACACAGCCTTTAACCAAAAGTTAAATCAATCCTACATTTTCAAATATTTGTTGGTCTTTATGGTAATGACTGGCTTTGCATTCAAACCAATGGAAGAAGCAGTACAAACTTTCATCTAGTATCTGTATTTACTGCTGTATTTTGACAGTGAATATAAATCATTGACTTATTTTATTGTCTTCGTATAAATCCCGTCTCTGTGCATTGTCTGAGAAAATTTGACCAAATGGGGTGTGAGCTTTTGTTACGGTATCCTTCCACTAAAAGTTCACCTGGCTATTTGCCCTTCACTGTGCAGGATGATATATGTGCACAGTTTGATCCTGGAAGGCTGTTTAGCTCATCTGCTGAAGGGGAAAGCTTTCTCTCTCTTCTTCTCAAATTTGAACATGAAAACAGTCGTTTTTTCACCATAACATCGAGTTATGGAGCCGACTTTTGTTGGCCATGCGAGTTAAACAATACACAACGATAAAGCCTCCAGAGGAGATGCGATTTAAACCTTGACAAGCTCTAATTGTTATTCAAAGCCTAGCGTTTATGAAATGTCTGGAGGGTCTTTAAATCTCAGTACTCGACAGTTGAGCATCAGCCAGTCAAAAAGTGCGACTCATAAAAACAAACATATCATCTCATCCATTTATTCATAACATCCTCACCTCCTGTCAGCTGCTATTTTCTATCTAAAAAAGATCTGCTGTTATGCAACACCATAAAGTGAATAAATTATCTCTAAAGCAGGTCGGACTCCTGTGTGGGAAATCTTCTGGCCAAACGTGGTTCCTAGTTTTGATGTCAGCTCCGGTCACACACCATCTGTGAGTCCAGTCACTCATCTGCCAGATGTTGTTGAGTTTTATCTACTTACTGGTTACTCTGGCAGGTAACCAACCATTGTTCGGGGATTGTTTTCTGTGATTAAAACTGAATAGTGGGTAAACAGTAGAAATCTTCAGTAAATAAAGAGAATCTCTGCAGCACATCCTGATCATGTAAGGCTTTTTGGACACAGAAACATGGCCTCTTGCTCATACATGGTAGCAGCTCCAAATGCTAATTTGTTGAATAGATGTGAGATTGATCATTTCTGATACACTCCAGAAAGTCTGCAAATCTTAAAGATGGTTGTTTTTTGCAACACAGTTTGTGTTGCTCAGTTTTGATCCAGAAAATGATTGTCAACCACACTTAGTGTTTACAGAGATAAATCGTTGACAGAGCACTACCTGGAGACTTGTTCTTATCAAGGCAGATTGTATCTGGCCTGCTTTTGTTCACTGTTTTTTTCCACATATAAGCTGAAAATGAAACCAGAAACTTTTGACTTTTTCTGGAGCAGAAACGGAAAGTTAAAACAATGGAAACCAGTTAATGATCTTACACATCTATATTATCTCAGTACAAGCTGGAGCAAGATAATAATATTTGTTTTGTTTCTGAAATGTCAATTCAGCCACTACAGCACATGAAAGGTGATGGAAAGATGTCAAGGGCAATACCCTCAAAAATCAAAACATGATTATATAGTTTCATACAATAGCATACTGTTATTTCGTCTCATTCACTTTCCAGCAACACTCAAAACATGAAACATGGACTTGAATTATCATTACATCATTAGGTTGGTGGAAAGCAATAATTTTAGGGTCAACTAAGTTGAACTTGATATTCTGCTGCGTTATCTTGTTTATTTACTGGTGAAATGTTTTGAAAACCTCTGTTTTCAGGTCAAAGTTGGGCAAGGTTGCTCAAAATGCAAACAAGAGGCATAGGAAATTTCAGTCACAATGGCGAATTGGCTGGGATATAATGCAAATAATAATTAAGTCTTTTGCTACATATGCATTCAAGTAAGTTGACCTCTAAAAAGATGAGGATGTTGGTATGAAAAAATTTGTACTCTCAGGTTCAAGAACATAAACTATGGGGTAAAACCTAAAACCCAAAGAGTTAAAATACTGCTTCTGTTCAGAATGAACCATCAGGGGAAAAAATCAGGTTCAAAGTCCTTCTGCTAAAACAAAGTTGGTCAATACTGCTTTAATTATCAAGCTGCAAAAAATCAAAGCCAGCTCACTTCCCATACAGAAATATTCCAAATCTCTTTTGCCTTTTTTGTCCAACATGCGATCTGAGTCCAGCATCTGTTCTTGAGTCACTTAGTCAGGAACATATTTTTACCTTGCCCACCTGTCTTTCCAGCATTCCTGCATTACCTGCTGTAAATTGCATGCGTTCTTTCTTGTTATCAGCTCTTGTGGAGCTAATTTCTTCACTGAGCACATGAGTAGGTACCCACTGTCAGTAACGCAACGCTATAGTCTTAGCGAAAATGTATGCAACAGGGAGGATTATTAACTCACGCTTCTGTACTCATGTCCACCTTGTAAGGATAGGTCATTCTCTGAGATGATGGACAGGAGATCTGTGCCAGGCTGCCATGACCTGTACAACCTTTTAGTGACCTTTCAGGACCTTCCGACCAGACGATTAGTGTCCACCCCATTCCTCTCTGATTAGCCTGAAAATTGGAGCTATTCGGACGACCTTTTCAGCCAAAAGGTCTGCTCCCCACTTTCCCTCTTCATGCACTCTTTACTCCTTTTCCACGGCCTTCATTTGCAGCAGTGCACACACAAACACACAGAAACACACACACGCACACACACATCCTCTCTTCCACGCACACACCAGACACAAATCCAACACTCCACCTCGAGCAGCCCATCTCCTATCTCCTCTTTTTGCTTCTGAAGGGTAACATGATGAGGCTTATCGACCACTGTGTTGTTAACCACAGCAAATTTGTAGTTGCGTTCTCCTACATTTTAGCATACTCCAGCTTGAGTATGTTCTTCAATTATTCTTCAGTTCCTTTATCTGTTTTCTCTCCATAAAAACTCATTCACATACCTCAAATCTTTACATTTTCCCCTATAAAATGCCTCTTTCTTGCAATCAGAAATTGAGGATGTAACAACACAATCATGCAACTCTGCATTCTGGGGTCAGTCGACAACTCAGTAAAACTCTCCTGCAGATGGGAACAATACCACAGCTGCACACGGAAATGTTCGATAGATTACATAAAGCAGTTACTCCAGGCTTCATTGTAAACCATCAGCCCACACACTGCATTTTATCCCCCTAGAGACTTACCCCAAATGAACAAGTTATTTTATCTCCCCCAATCCATATCTCACTAGTCCTATCATTTATCTTCCTCTCCCTGTTGTGTTTTATCGCTGTCTATCTTGTTTTACAGGGTTTGGGGGGAAATGAGATATAGAGAGCGGGTGCACATGGGAGAAAGAGAGACAGGAAGAGGGAGACAAAGTGGTCTTTATGGCAGAGCATTCACAGCCGTATTCATATGTAGGCTCCCGTGGGAGAGTCACTTGGCCTTCACCTGGAAGTATAAACATACAGACAAGCATGCTCGTACACATGAACTGACTTATGCAAGAATGTTGTCAGCGCTTGAAGAAGACAAATGGTGTCATGCAAATTTGTTTCCTTATAATACAACAGGTTGAAAACATAATGAGAATCATTTAATTGATAAAATAAATATGTAAATCTTTGCCGTTGTACATATATACCAAAGCTTGTTGTGACTCAGTCAGCAACCCTGAAAAGCAGTTTCAGTCTCAGTATTAATAAAATCCCAACATTACCATCCCTAAGGAGAAGCATTGAAAATGACTTGAGTGCACTGAAAATTTAGGGTCGATTTGCTTTTGCATCTCATAGAAAGACACCAATATTGATTTCAGTTTGTCACAAAGGCTTAAAAATTCTCAGACATTTTCAATGATAAGGTGGATTCATGTTTGAGAGTTGTACTGTGCTCTGTTCTGTGAGACTCACAGAAAATTGTTTTTCAGGAGAGAAATCTGTTTGGTTTGTTTTCCCAGCCTTTCTGTAGCACCTGGTGACAACTGTTTCAGAAGGTCAGCAGTGTCACTATTCAAAAGGGAACTGGGAAGAATACGGCATGATGACACCATTATCTAACTGGTGTGAAGACTGCAAGAAAACATTAGGAAGCCTTGTATGTCTCCCTTCACAGAGAGCAGTGTATTCTTTGCCAAGCAGCTATTCAGCCCCTCACTGCTTCGCACACATTTATTCTCCCCATAAACAGCCAAATATCTGAGACCAGAGCAAACAACTATAATTCACACAACTCCCATCGCCCTGCAGTAATTAGCCCCCCCAACGCACACACACACATGCACACACACACGCACACACACACACACACACACACACACACACACACACACACCATTTCCTCCTCTGCAAGTATTTAATATTTCCAGACTGTAGTGCCATCTCACAAACTGTTCCAAATGGTGCGTCTCATCCTTAACATTTAGCCTGCTCAAATGTTAAACTTCCTACCAAATAAGATAGCAGTCTTCATTCAAACATTTAGATAACAATAAGTCTTATACATAATTCAATAAGCCGAGAGATAAATAAATAACATTGCATTGAATACCGCAGGGAAATAAGGCGCCAACAGCACCAAACAAAGCACATTACAACCGCTCCGATAACCTTTCTGTTCTCTTTGAATGTTCGTTCGTTAGTTTGTTCTAAAGTGTTGCTTTTGGCTGGAGATCCTGAAAAACATATAAAGTACTGCTTTTGATAAAGAATACATACTTATTTAAAGAGAATAATGAAAGAAAATGTATTCCCTAACTGGTAGAAGTATCTTTGGTGGTGTACCAAATAAGTTTGGTACAAGAACAAGCAAATCAAATTTACATATTACCTTGTGAATTCTAAATTGCCATAAGCTGTTACTCTCTCCCCCGCTCTTTTTGGTGTATTAAGCAGTGCTTTGTTCCAGCTTTGATCCTTATTTTTGTTTAGGGAGTAGGCGTTTGAGAGGAGAGTTGTTAGCAAAATCATTTGAGATCTGATAGTGAAACAAAAGCTGTGTAGACATGGAGCTTTCACTGTTCTTTTTTACAGCTGGGTGAAAAGTACATTGGATCATTTTTGGAATAGGAAAATGTACTTTTTAGCCTTGAGTTGATAACACACTCATGTTTCTACATCAGATTTTAAGCTGAAACAAGGGCATGATTAGGATGGTTCACTGAAAGCTAACGGAGGGATGGCATTGTCTGTCAAAAGGTGTTTTTAAAAGTGAGAAAAAGAGGTAAAAATTAATGATCTAATAATTTAAATTGTAGTTAGAATGATGGATTTCTGGTCCCCTGAAGTCTAGCTTGTAACTTTGTTAGTGATTACCAATTGCTTTTGGTTGGTACTCTAGACTATGATTACCATCTCCCAATTATACAATTTCATATTGTGCAAATGGCTTTGAAGGATAAATTGAAGGATTTATCATTAACAATTTTTATCTCTTGTATTTTGGTTGAAGTCTTGGTTCTGAAAATATGATCCAATAATGTCTCAGTACAGAGCCTGCTGTCCCTCCTGTCTGTTTATCTGGCCCAAAATATTATTTGACCAGCACTTATTTCCAACAGGTTTGGGAAGAAAAGTAAAACACAACATGTATTTCAAATGAGAGTTAGGACATTATTTTTAAATTTTGGGGGTTTGCAAATTAGTCGTGCCTGTATTAAGCCTGTTTTAAAAATAGTAAAAAGACAACACTTGTCACAAAGTGTTATAACGTAATAAAAAGGTATGCTAATTCTAAATATGATGCCAGAAGCTACAGCTTATGAAATAAAACAGCTTACACGGTAAAACACTAAAAAAGTTATGTAATGCTAAGGAGAGCACATGCAGGAACATCTCGTTCCAATCACATTCATTTGCAACACGTTAACAACATAACTGGGTATTATAAGGGGACTCCAGAGAAGCTGAGCCTCTCAGAAGTAAAGTCGCGAAGAAGTCACCACTCTGTGAGATTCTTGGTGGGAAAAGAGTCCAGTAATTCCAGACTAATGTTAATTGATGATTGCTGAAGTGGACAGATTTCTGAGATTTTATCATCCACAGTCAACAAAGTAATCAAGGATCCAGAGAATTTGGAGAAATATGAGAACAAAAGGTGCACCACCAATAACTGGTTCTCTATGGTTGTTATTTTTGGGCTTAAAGGCAGAGCTGCATTCAAATCAGTCATGACTCTGGGGTTGAATTCACTGCATGGGCTCAAAGTGAAACCCAGAAACAATTGTCTTTGAACACAGACTGTTGCTTCTAATTCACAAATGCAAGTTGAAACTGTTACATGAAATGAGGAAATCATAACCCAGAAATTCTGCAATCAAATTCACATTTTTTTTCTGGAAATTGTGGATATATAACTTATTGGCAGTCATTTAGAAGGTGAGCATCCCTGATGTACTGGGGTACACATTTGTCCATGAAAGACACCATTGATACTGAACAGTATATTACGGGTTTTTGAGCAACATATTCTACCGTCCAGACGATGCCTTTTTCAGGAAAGACCTCTTTGGAAATAGCAAGAAGATGTCAAATTACATTGTGCATATTTTACCACAGCACTGCACCATAGTAGAGGAGTCTGAGTGCTAAACTGCTCTGGCTGCATCATGACTCAAAACATACAACAAAGGAATCAGCTAAAACAAACAAAAAATGAATGTTATCAGCATGGTAAAAAATAAGTGTGAGAAAGAGAAGTGTGTGTGGACTAGATATCAGGTATTATCAAGTGTACTGAGACTGAAGTGGGGGAGGAAAGAGTGCTGAGTTAGCTTAACACATCCTTTCTTTAGCCTCTTTAGCCTTCTCCATTGTCAGTTGTATTGACCCAGAGGCACCAGCACTGGGTCTGTACCACATTAGATGTAATCAACACTGTGTGTTCCGTCCACAGTGCACTGTGAATACAGATAGACACCAAAAGTACTGATAGCAGTCCAGCGAAGGTGAAGAGGCATAGTTAAAATCTCAACGAGGGAAACACCACAAGCTGCTATTTGCCCAGGAGATATCCCAGCTGTTTCCTCTTCTCTTTTTTATCCTACACTTTAACTTACTTTTGTCTCAAAGTAAAATGTTTTTTTCTCTGCTGAAAGAACAAAATAAGGCAATTTAAGTTCTCACAGGCCAGGGGACGAGCCTGTGGGGAGCAGTATTTGTCACAAATCCGAACTTTTGACTCATGACTTTCTGTCCAAAAATGGCTCTGGACTCTCTTTACACTCTTTGTAGGAAGATACAGGAGCAAGTTTAGAAAATCTATGGAGTAGTTTAAACCTAAAGTTCAAAATGATAGTTGTGAAGTCTAGTTGGATAAAGTTGGCATGTTTGCTTTGAAAACAAACTCCAGTGTAGGTAATGTTGTATGTCAGGTCGTCTCAAGTGACATTGCCTCATCAAAAATGCTGTCAGTTTATACGCAAACTGATCACTATCACATATCACAAGTTGTGCAGTAAATCATCAGCATCTTTGTATCCACGTCAAGACAAGTGCATTGGTGCATTCACTTGTGTGACTGGAAGTCAAAGCCTATAATTTATATACAACACTAAGAAACGTGTAGCCAGAAACAAATACAAGAGCCGTTTTGGACCTGAAAGGTTACATTTCTACTGTGTAATAAAACATTTTCCGCTGTATATCCCCTCCTTCCTCCTCTCTCCATGTCTCACCCTGTCTCAATATGTTTTCTGCACTGTTGGATCAAGTGAAAATTATTCATGAAAACCAAGTCAGCAGCATCTCTATTGTATGCACTCTGATAATACATGACCACTCTGAAATTTCCCTGCGACGGCACCTCTGGACTCTCACAGCACATCAGAATGTAATAGTGAAAATATAAATGAAAAATACAGTGAACAAGCCTGTTTTTTTAGGACAAGAGTCTTTAGAAAGTGTCCCTCTCACCACAAGAACCAAAGAGCGCTTTAATGATGTCATTTATAGTCCACATTCTCAGATAAATAGAATATATCAAAGTTTTATATTCATTTCCTAAGGGAACAGCACAAGGTCTGACAGACTGTTGGAGGCTACAAGCTTCTTCCTGCACATGCATGTTTCAAAATTTGGGTCAGTCAGCAGGGACTTGTAGTTTTCATTGCTTGGCTGGGCAAAAATGATATGAGCTAAAAAATGAAAATGACTTTCAAAATTAGAATGGCCAGACTCAGAGGTTATAGCAGCAGCTTCTGAGATGATGTGGTCACAGAGTGCAGTACTGGTTACTGAGCGTGTATCGGTACATTTTAATTTCAGCAAATTTTACAGTGGTATAATGAAATATCCTAGAAAGTGGAGTTTTATCCTAAGTTTAAAAAAATTTCTTAAATTCATTACATGTCTTGTAATGATCCCCAACTTAAAACAAATGTGTAACAAAATATTGACAAATAATTCAATTATTGACGATAACATAAATCCTATTACTTAGTATTGTAAATGTGGGGCCTATAATAATGTCAGGCATGTTTGTATGAAATGTTCAGTTGTTAGACTGATAGACATTCATGTACCAAAGCATCTGTAATATTTCTGGTAGTTTACGGGTAGTTAAAATAAGTAAGGCCCCTGCCAGCATTTTGGGGCAGCTAAGAGGTCTTTACAGTGCACTGGTTCACACACATCATTCAGTTGACAAGGATGTACTGCATTATGCAGCTATGTTCAGAAAAATAAAGCCTTTGTTGAGATGCTAAAAGTTGCTGTTCATGGAGAATCCGCTTGAGGCTGCAGAAAGACCAGAAACCACAAACACACCAAGTCAAAGATAAATAAATAAAATGAAACAGACTTTGGCGGCTTTGAAAAGCGATTTTACAGCCTGGTTCAGAAAACATCTTGGATCTGGATTGCTAATTTCACTACCATTGCGCAATCTAGTGGAGTGAATTTTTAGGGCAGTTTAGAAAACATTAGGATCACAAGTTTTTTTAAATCAGAGGCTCAGTGGCAAAACAAACCTCACTCAACATTATAGAGTGTAGCAGTAAACACTGCAAGAGGGAATGAGGTCTTGCTGTGAAAAATGTGGAATGACAAAAATTAAGAACAATTGTACTCAACAGTGGCCCACAAACATTGACTTGGCCAGAAATAGTGTATCCTGATATTTAATTGTACCTGATTTCAGTGCCAGGGAAAAACACAATGCAAAGCTTTCACTTTAGGAATAATATTCATGTCTGCAACTGACTAATATTTATACCCAAGTGACACTTTGCCACAGAGAAAATATGAAAATCAAGTTGCACTCCAATTAAGTCCCAAAATTGTAGTGAAGGAATAATACTGACCATTTTTGAAAGCCCCAAATTACTGACTACGACTACTACTTGTGAACTGTTACCTGCTATGTTTCTCTCATTCAGAGGAGCTTTTTCCTGGCTATTTTCCTCCAGTTTTCATGTTTAAGGTTAAAAAGTGAGATATAAGCAGACCTGGAGTGGCGTGACAGTTGGGAAAACTATTTTAATTCTTTCAGTAAAGAAACTCTTAAAGGTTTACAAAATATCACTTTTGTTTGTCTGTCTTGCTTTACAAACTTTTCAATTCCAGTTTTTTCTGTAAACTGCAGAAATCCATCTGCTTCTCTATTCTTTGGCTTTTGGTAGCCTTTAAAAAGACTGCTCTTCATCATTTTTTGATGTTATTCATATGTTTAGATGGTATTTAAGCCAATGCTGCCACTCACCCTCTTTCTACCACTTAGTGAGTGTAGCTGCAGTGATCCTGTACTGTGTCCAACTTTGAACATGCAGTCATATAGTCACTGTATAGTAGATTTTTGGTGAAAATGTGAGAGATTTCAGACACAGACAGTTATTGTATACGAGTGCAAAAGTAATAAGTTTATTAGCACATCAATCTACTTGTAAATTTGCATTAAAGATTCTGGCATTTCTGCTTATATAAAACAGAAGCCCAATTAGTCAAGTAGTTTGCAGGATTGAGCACAGATGGAAATATATTCTCAGACTTACTGACTCAAACACAAAACCAAAACACAATCCCTTGTAGCTTTACACTAGGCAGGGATAAAAAGAACTGCATCTCCTGCTGGATTGTGTAGTTTCATGTAAGAGCCCCAATTTGTAATGAGTATTTTCACAGTGTAGCACCTGTACCTTTCTGACCTTCTTCTACTCTTTGTATGTGTCTGTGTCACTGATGGTAACTGTGGAAAAAAGTGGGAGCATTAAGCTGCTTGCGTGTCTCCCTTTTTTCTCTCTCTTTGTTTTATAACCATCTAACCCAATCTGATAGCAACTAATGAGTGTGATTACTTTAGAAGCTGCTAATAGCTGTAGCTAATCCCCCCTCTGCCCCCTTTCATTTCATCTCAGTGTGCTCCTCCTGCAACACATCTCTGAGCTTTCTGACTCTGCTTGGCATTATTATTGGATGTGTGGCCCCTGATACCTTGCACTGCTCATCACCTATTATCCATCACGAATAACAGGAAGCCATGTCGTAAATGTTCTACGTGAAGTGGAATTAGTTGCTGTGAGTGTGTTGTGACAGGAAGTGTGTAAATGTTTTGCTGCTTTCTAAATGGGATTACTACAGTGAGTGAGAGTCAGACTTTCTGACCTGTACATGGCAATTTGTCTCATCAATGCAAGGAGGGAGAAGTTTTGCTGTGTTGGATCTTTCTCACCTGTCCTCCAATTCGAGCAGAAGTCTGTCTTTCTCTTTTATTCACTTCAGACCAAAGAGCTAGAAGAGCTCATGTGATGTTTTAGTGAGAGTGACTGCCGAACAGCACTAACAGGCAACTTTAAAAGAAACAAATTCTCCCTTCATTATCTAACAAACCAACAACAAACCTTGACTCCTATGCATGTATTACATGTATAATTAGGGATGTGCACAATGGGCTGAATCAATGGTTTAACTTTGACCCCTTGCAAGCTTAACCAAAAACTAGTGGTCTGTCAAACTTAGCAATAATACTAATTAACATTTTTGACCAGGTTGGCTGAAGCTTTGCCACTCTCAACTAGCCAGGGCTGACAGCTTATGGGTACTAGGCTACTTAATCACCCAGGCCAATACAATGAGCTAATTAATGTTATTTTTGAGTAATCTGCATCTGCTGAGGTCTGACCAATGTCCTGCAATGCTGTTAGAAACATTGATAATTGCAACTTTGGTGCTTCCCCTTTGCAAATTTGAGCTCCATATTAGTGCATTTTGCAAATTTGAGCTCCATATTATCCCTGACATTTCCTCAGTCACCATCATCTTCTCAAAATGATGCTGTATTTATCTAATTGATGGCATATCAAATCAAAGATAGTAACTGGGGAGTGTTTAATATGAAATCTACCATGCTGTAATGAATAACATGTCTAATAAAATAGATATCAGATATATTCTGAAAACTATGGCATGGATCCACTTTATTTTTCTATTCCATTGATCAAATAAAGCCCCATCTATATCATTTTACCAGCTGAGGTAACCATGTAAAAAAAAAAAGAAAAAAAAAACTTTTACATGATATCGGCAATACATATCTGCCATCGCCAAGGTTGCCCTCCAATTGTTAGCATCAGTATTGGCTGGTGACAAACTCAAAGTCACCCAATTATGTCTGTTTAAACTTCCATATAACCAGTCGTCTGGAGCAACGGGTAACAAGTGCAGACATGTTGTTAAACCTGCAAGGTGGACAGCAACAATCACTGCATTGGCAAAAACAGTCATGGATTGATATACAAACAATCAATTTTGCAAGCATAGTGTATCGGCTTGATGTGTAAATTGGTAAAGATTAGGATAGAGCTTGTTCAAAACTGATTTCACCTTTGATTATTTATTCAGACCCAAGACTCAACGCTTAAAATCAAGGAATCCAGGACGACCTATCAAGCTGTATCCTTAGCAAAGAAGTCATAAGTTTACCAACAGGCAAATTTATCTTGTAGAAGGTTATGGGTGTGTAAAACTCTGCTGTGAAGCTCAGTATTTTGTTTTGAGGTCAAATGGTTACTGGCTGTATTTTGGAGGATACCCCATGTGGCCATTTGGGGGACTACAGCTTCTTGCAATCAGAAATTTGTTCCATTTCTTAACCATAGGATTACTGCTTGGGTAAAGGCAGAGTTGGAATGGTATTAGTGTAACCTTCTTCTTGTTTTAGCAGAAATTAAAGGTCAGTAGGTGGTGCTGACTAAAGGTCTCTAAGGCAGTCGTGTAAATGAGTTATGTATACACCAAAAATGTAAATTTTCTGCCAAAGTCAGGGATCGATTGATCTTATGGTCCGTGGTATTCTCATTAATTGGGATCAGCAGGAAAGTCCCACCTGTGAGTGTGGATACCAATATTTCTTTCTGAAATATAATCTATATTGTTTGTGTTAATTAAAATCTTGGAAATTCCACAACCTCTCACAGTGGAAGCTTATGAGTAATGTCTACAAGAGTAATAAATCTACTGCAAAGCAATGGGTACACAGTCCATTAAAATGCTGGTTTGTGTGTGTGTGGGTGTATGTGCATGTGCATGTGTTGTTAGGTGAGACGTGTTGGTGCATGAAAGGCTGTGATAAGAGTGTGAGAGGAGGGACACAGAGCAATACTTCAAACAGGAGAAGCATGGAGAGTCACATCGAGAAACCTCCTCTCAAGGTTATCAGTCTTGCCACTCTGTCCTGCCTTTCTCTCAGCACATGTTGAGCTGTGATAAGGTTAATTAAAGCCACATAATGAGCAATGGATACATGAGCACCTGAGTGAACCTCAGTGGCTAGACTTAAATCAAAAACAGGTAATCTCACGGGTAAAAGTTCCACCTCTCACCCACAAATGAACAGAAACTGAGATTCTCGAGCACAGTTCCCCTTTTTGTTTCTATGTCTGACCTATAAAGTGACTCGTCTGGTGCAAAAAGACACTGAGTTGAGTCATCACTGCAAAAATCCATTATGGAGACTGTTACCTTTACAGTGAGGGAGCAGAGAGGAGACACCCTGCATTTAAACATCCTGTTATTATTGTTACATTTTTGAGAGGAAACCTGAGTGCATATAGGAACAAGGACGTACAGTTAATGCAAATGTAGACTGAAGTGGTGTGTAGGTGTGGGATGTAGATCAGGGGCAGTGTGTGCTTTGCTAAGTTGCCACTTAATGTTTGGATATAGTTTTGCATATCCATATTCTAACCCTTTACTTGTTTTTCTTGCATGCACACTATTAAAATACTCCTCCTCTCTTGCCCTTTTTCTCTGATTTGCAGCAGGGATATTACAATGTTTCCACTCCTCATTAATCATAATGACAGGGAAGAGCCATATCACACCTGAGCAAAGAAGCCCCTAAATTCTTCTTTTTTCATCACACACCCTTTTATGTTTTTTTTGTTTTTTTTTCTGTCCCTCCCTACGGGTTCAACACATGGTTCCTCATCAGCGTGTGAGAACATCAACAGCAGCCTCATCCCCTGGGTGTGTTTTTAACTCCCCTAATTGGCATGTGCATCACGACACAACAGTAGGCCTGTGTGCACTTTCACAACAACAAAAGACCTTAAGTAAACCCGCAGACTATATGTGACACTTTTGTAAAGCTAGTGTCACAGTGGAAGGGTGAAAAAAAAAACGAGTACAGAAAACAAACATAGGAGAGACAGAGAAACTGAAACCACTCATCAGGGAGCTGCCTTGAAACTGGTCTAGAAGCACATATAGTTTGTGTCATCCTTACCTAACTAGCAAGTCCCAGCTGGGCTCTTGGATAACACAGAAGCTCATAGGACTCTGTTACCTGCAGGACACAGCCGTCTGGTGATGTCTGTCTCTAAACAAACAAGCTTCCACTATTCATTCTTATCATTTCAAACCTGATGGGCAGATAACGTGAAAGATGGCATCACTCAGGCAGTTGTGGTTTACATCCTTTTCCCTGTGCGTCACAAATATTACCTTTACAAGGTTTCAAACATTTGTGATATTGCAGTTGTTTTTTTTAATATACGCTAAAACTTTATCAATCAATATCTGATCACTGGGGAGCAAGAGAACAACAAAACAAGCTGATAGACACCTAGTTTTCATTTATCAATTCCTGAAGTGTTGAAGTTTCTTATCTTGCTACCTGCCAAATGGTGAATTTGATCTTGAATTTTAATAACAGTTTGGTTTCTAGTTACTCCTGAGACAACTATTTGTCACCAATGTTATATTAACTTTCTTTGCCCGTAGCTTGTAAATTTTTGTCTGCCCAATGGTCCCTGTGGAAACTGGATTCATCAAGACTGAAAGACTGAACCAAGAAAAAGATGATTAAGACCAGATGTGTTGAGGTTTTTCAACAAGAGCACTCACTCACGTTACCGTAAATAGTTGGAACAAAAGCATTACTTCCGCACCAAGCATGTCTACTTGAACAATGTGGTTTGTGGAAAACTGACACATCTAGAGATGATATAATCATGATTTTAGAGTGTGATTTTAGAGTCTAAAAAGTAGGACTACAGAGTGGGAAGATCTGAATCTTCTGATCTTAATTGTTTAAATACCCTTAAAGAAAATGTTTCCTACAGTTGCACATTGGTGTTATGCACTAAAAAAAGCACTGCAAGCACACTCCTACGCTGGCCGAGATTCCTTGAAAAGTGCTTAAGTGTTGCATACAGATGTAATCCTGAGAGTAAGTGCAGGAGTTGTTTTGCCATCTGTGAAGGACTGATTCCTCTATCATGCACCTGTTCTTTGAAACGGATCCACAACCCATTTTTTCATATTTAAAGAAGACTATTATGTTTTTCCATGTGTAAACATGGATGTAATGTCACAATGTTGGATGTCCATACCAAATGTGTGAAGCTTTTTATACCTCTATGTATATTTACTTAATCCCTGGATCTGTCTTTAAACTCCTCTAGTTGGTCACTTCTAAAGATAGAGCAATAGCACTTTTCAAAGACCTTTTTTCAAACATTTATTTACACACCATCTTGAGGAAAATAAGGATGTTTTTGTTTTTTTTGATATTTTTTTTGCTGTGATTCATGTAAAGTCACTGCAAAGACACCAGAAGGATAATATAACGCCCCCAGAAAGGCATAGTACCCCCCTTTGTGGTAATAACCAAAGGAAATTCTCCACATTGCAAAGAAGGCCACAAGTATCATGTTCCAACACGAGTCTTGATTCTTACAAGGTAAATAGCCAAGGACAGTCAGAGAATTTACAGTACATGTAGCTTAAAAAAACAGCTCAGTCAGCACAAGATCGAACTATTAAGATGCATGCAAACAGCTTAGTCATACTGAAAATGGACTTAGCATGGTTGGATCGACTCACCTTGATAATGTAATAAATATCCAATTCAAATGGCTCATAAATCCTCTATTGGGCGGCTCTATTGGATTTGGCAGGACTTGGTATGCCTTGGTGTTCAGCAAATTTAACAGGAAGTAGTATCATGATAAACAGTGCCTCTTCGCTTATATGGGCATAGTATGTAAGAATTATTAGGAGCTACAGCTGCATCCATCTTGGCATTGCTTCCTCTTTAGGTGAACCAGAATAAGTTTAGTACACACCCAGCTTGCCTAATCCAAAAAAGACACAAACATTTTTCCACACCTATTGAAGCAGAGTGAGATTGGATCCCTTGCTGTTACTTAATTGACCTGAGTTGGACACATCCTTGCTAAAAGCTGCAGGGAGTTGTATGGTGAGATCGTCATTTTTTTGTACGCCTCTTTTTATATAACATCCTCTCTGAGTATTCATAATGTCTTTGTCTGAGCTAATAATTTAACAGTAAGCTCAGAGCTTTGCCAGGATTTTACAAAAGAGCTAGATAATTGTGTGGGGGTATTCAAATAGTTTTTCTCAGAATCAGTGGCCTTTATCAGCATGGTGACGAAAATAAGTACTTAGCTAAAGGTTGGAGAATGATGACAGACATGGTTATAAAAATATAACAATATTGCGTGTTGGTTGAACACAGGAAACAAACAGCCGTCTCCCTCGGCAAGGTCTCATGTTTTGTTGACCCATCCACTGAACTCGCTTTACCCGTGCGCTCTGATGCTCAAGGACATCTTCATCCAGCCTTGCTCAGCGGTCTGATGTATTCAGTGTTAATAGAAAATAGAAATTTTATTTATCAGTGCACGAATCCTGCACTGATAAATAGGATGTATCAGTGCAGGATTCATGCTTTTGATTTTTTTGTTCCAGAAGGAGATACAACATATGAGAATCTTGTTAGATACTTTTTTTTTTTTTGATCCAAATGGGGAGAAAGGATTTTATTTCTGTTTGACTGCCCTTCCTGTAACAGCATTCACCAAAACGGCCAATTAAGCATTATTCTCAAGATTTTTCATCATGAAATAACAATTTGATAGTAGTTTTAATTTATAATTCAGCATTCTGAGTATGTGAAATTGGGATTTTAGAGTTTTCTGTGCCTTTTTTTTTTTTAAGAATCAGAGCGGTTGAAGGTGTATCTTTGCCCTGTTTAGGGGCTTTGATACAGTTCTCCCAAAATGTAACAAAGCACAGACTGTAACCCCCCCACACTGTCCTGAGAGCCTCCATTAAGGTTTCCATTTGCTCAAGGCAATTGATATAGCACAAGCCCCTTCACCAGAGGTTAGACAGGGATGTCTTTCTTCATTGTTTCTGGGAGAGCACTGATATAGTACCTCTCTGTTCATCTCTTCAATCTTCATCTCCAGTGTCCAACATCTATCCTCATCCTCTTCCCTCTGGACACTCACACTGCAGCCTCCTCTGCAATGAACTGGTGAAAATTCTCCACACAACCCAGATGCTCTAATATAAGATTCTGCACTGGTTCGAGGTCATTTGTCTCTGTGAATGTTAGGCTCTTGTCCAAAAAAAGCAGATACTTTTCTCAACAAGATCAGCAACATTGTGCCCTGAGTAATTTTTTATAGCTGAAGGGAGGAGTGGGGCAGACTTAATGTTTTATAACATATGCAGACTTTAATTACTTGCTCTGAAGTATCTGAAACATAAAATTCAATAATTGAGCAGCATGTGGAGCGGCTGATGCTGTGAGGGGGGAAAAAAGTAGGATTTCCCATGTTCAATGTTTGATTCCCGTGCGTCTGATCATAAAATTTAATTTCTGGTGGCGACATGGTTTATCGCCCCTCCCAGAGTTTTATCAATTTGATCTCTTTGATCTATTCCTTAATGAAAGCCTGCAGCCAAAAGCATCAGGACCACTTGCCATGCACTGAAGTTCTGGCTGCTCTGCGGCAGGCAGTGGACGGTGGATTGAAACAGTAATGCATCAGTGGATCACTGAAATTTCACCAGAGAATAGTGCGGGGCAGCTTTGCACAAAAAGACACATCCCACCCCCACCCCCCCCCCACCCCCCACATGTGAAGGAAAGTTATCTAAGGCAAAGTATGTTTCCTCTTCTTTTATTCTTCAAAAGAGTTTCAAATTTTTTCACTTATATTTGTCTCCTCTTTAATCTTTAAAGTTTAAGTTGAAATGGTTCCTATGTAGAACTTATGTGAAATTGAAAAGTCCAGCACACACTGTGAAATAACAGTATAATAATGGCAGGAGGGATGCCAGTAATTTTCTGCTATTTTACAGGGCACTTACTGCAAGTTATTTTTACAGTATAATACTGTATATTGGATTTCAGCAAATGACTGTAAAATAACAGTAACAAATGTGCGCTGATATATAGGAAAAAAAGTGATGGAGGACAAAGTGAACTGTGACGCACAGGAAGAGGCTGTTACAAGGAGGGGGGCACTTTTCTCTGTTTGGAAGTTTTAAAAAAGTTCTAAAAAACCTAACACAGAACAATGGCACAATGCAACGTGTGAATTGAAAAATGGATAATATTCCTAGCCATATAGGAAGGTCTGTGCCTTTATTACAAGCCATCGTACCCTATTTGCAACAACCTGTACCTGTTTACTGTCAGAATGGAATTGGGTAATAATCTAAATCCTTTTTTCCAAGCATGTTGTCTCAACTTCTTGTTCCTATAAAATTATGCAAAAAAAATCAAAGTTATTAGTTTCTTTCCTTAAAGCAATAAGACAGTAAGATATTGTTGTTAACTGGTATTTATACAGGGTTGTCCTGTATTTAAATGGAACAGGATTCTACCATTGAAATGTCCTCGTAAATTCACTGTAATTTGTTAAAGTGCAGATGGTGGCAATGAGTAAAATCTTTTAGCTCCTGAAGCATCACTACAAAAAAAGCACAGGGTACAGCCAATTGTCCTTTCTCTGAATTATATTCAAGTCAGAGTATGATTTCAAGTACAGTGAATTGAAATAATACAAGCCCAAGTGCATTGCAATATATAGAAATAAAATGCACCATGTTACCCTCAGCATACTTTATCCCATTAGATTATTTCAGACAGATTTTTACTGTTTATTTGGTCTTAATGGAGCTAAGCTAATCACATTACAAGAGTTAGCTTATATCTTCACTCTGTTAGAATGAACAGTAGATAAATTGGTTACCTGATAAGTGGCATTTTAAAATAATTCCCCCAGCTATGACTGTATATCTGCAGTCACAAGGCCAAAAATAAATAAATCCACGTCTGCAGACACTTCAGGCAGAACTGTCAGTTTGACTTCTTTCAAGCAATGTAGCACCGTACTTATGCTTATGCCATTCAGCATTCAACATTATATCTTAATTTTCCTCTGCCGTCATTATCTTTTACTGATGGAGAGGATTTCCCCACCATTGAATGGGCAGTTTTTGACATTAAATAAGATATTTTGAACAATACAGTTTGATACTGTAAAATAAAGGAAATATATAAACATATGAAATCTAAGGGGCATTTTAACTCAGCATGCACAAACACACACAGAGATGCTGACAAACATCCACAGACAATGTATTACACACAGCTGTGACAGATACTCAGGTGTGTAATTTCTCAACAGCACACTTTTAGCTCAGTCTTCAAATCCAGCTGAGTAACAGCAATCATATCATTCTCCTGAAGTCTGGATTATATGATAATGGTGGGGTTTTTTTTTACTGTGTGGACAAAAAAAGAGGCAAGAAAACAGCAGAAAAAAGGCAGCGGGGGTCATGGACACAAAGACTGAGGGTTGTGACGGAGAAATCAACAAAACCGGAGGTGAGGAATTGAATGATTGTTAATGGAGCATGGTGTGGGATACAGTAGTGCTGAAGGACTGGTGAATGGAAAAAGAAATGTCCCAGACTCTGACAGTTACAAGCTGCAAACAAGTCAAGCAGATAGAGCTGATTCAATTGATCACACTCACCTTGTTTTTCTCCACTGCTCCAACAATGTGAGTAATAGAGTAAAACTTATCTTTGTATCAGAGTCCTGCTCACCTTGTCTGGGCTTCAACATGTGTACATTATCTCTTACAATTCATTACCAAAACGTTGATTGAATGCAAAGGCAGAATGTCAATCATTTCTCTTGCACTATTGATCAGGGTTTGGAGTAACAGTACAAATTTAACAGATAGGTCTCCAAACTATCATAAGATACCGTACTTACTGTCCTCCAGACTCTCACTCCCTCACCCATCTTATTCTCTATCTTTCCTTCTCCTTCTTTTTCTCCTTCTTTATCTATTATTTCAGGTTTAATGCAAATGTAATGCTGCTGCATTTCTGATTTGGACTCGAAAATGCAACCTACCATTGACCAACTCTGTCCATGTTACCTGCTTGGTGAAGTAATAATGTGCTCGTCATTTCTGAGTCACACGGTGCAGCATGTCCCCAAACAACAACATGCAATATCACAAGGAGTCCCTTCTGTTTGAGTGTGTCAGAGTCAGACTCTATGCTTAAAATAAACAGTTGTAGCTCTCTGATTTCTAGGCAGCTATACAGACTTAGTCAGTGAGTCCATGAACAAACTCATCATGTGTCAGCAAGGTGTGAGCGTGCTCTTTCAGAGCATTGAAAAGCTTCATCTACAGGGAAGGATAAGAGGCTTTGTAATAGACTGTACAGTGACTGAATGGAGCTGAGAGCAGCATCAAATGTTGCAGAGATTTCGTGGAAAGAGGCAGTAGATCAGCTCTGCCACAAAAATCACACACAAACTTATATAACTATCTATGTCAAACTTAATGGAAATTTTGTTTCTCTCTTGAATCATTCTTAAATTCAAGAAAGTGCACAGAAAGAGGCTTGTTAATGTCTGTTCCATCCAAAATTATATTATTTAAATTGAAAAGTTGGGCTCTGGGTAGTAAAACAACACATATATGGCATATCCCAGGACCCATTAATCCCAGACAAGACCCAGACAAAGCCTGTATTCAAAAAAGGCATTAGCAAAAAATTTGATTGTGACGATTACCAAAATAACACTTCCTCTAAATTTGGTGTGTCAAATCATCATATCTTTGCAGAATCAGAATGTGCCACATCAAATAAAATGTCAGCTCACAGCTTCATCTGGTCCCCAGGCTTGAATTTCCTCTGTATCAGGAAGTTCACTGTCACTCTATCTTATTACTTAACAAAATGATCACAACTGCCTTATTCATTCAGCCCAGATGACATGCCTTCAACTTCTGCTGCCACCCCTGTCACCCTTGTCTTACCTTGCTACACCTCTCTGCTGTCAACAACACAAAAAAACAGTCTTTTATCAGCCTGTTTTTGCACTGTGCTTGTCTTGATAAAAGTCATGTACTGTCTCCCTGAGCAGAACTTGGAGATAAGCATTTTGTGAAAAGATGCTTTACTCATCTGTCTGCTTTTCTTCGAGGACATTCACTTACTGCGTGTGGCCTACATTGCCAGCTCCAGTGAGGATCCAGAGCAGACAGGACATTCGTCATACTCTCCTCTGTCCTCCTTTATGTGCACACAGACTTCACAGATTGCATGGCAGAGTGACAGAGTCTGTAAAAGTGTGGCTTCAGAGGACAGCAGCACAGATCTTCCACTGGAGGACACAACCTGCAGGCCAGTCTGACCTCCCTGAACTTGACTACTCCCTCCCTATTTGGGTTCTTGGCTCAGGCTGTGGAGCTTAACCTGTGTGTCCTCATGATCAGTGAAGCAGAAGCAGCTGTAACTTCCCATGTCAGCAGCTGGCTCTGTAGTCTGAAGAAATCCAGGAGTGTCTTAAACAAACACAACCACTTTCAATTTAAGGTGTGGATCTATGGCTGTTTTGTTTTTTGTTTTTGTTGTTTTTTTTGTGATTTTTCCTCTGAATCCATCTCTTCTTACTGAATTTCCTAATTGCCAAAATATGCATGGCTCTACTCTTGATCATACATTCAGAGCAGAAACTTGCAGAGGATTTCTATTTCAAATATTCAGGTGGGTTCAGCTTGTTGGGAGTATTCTGCTGCCAGGGAGATGAGGTGTGCTCTGACCCTGAAATAATGGAGCTCCACTGCCTCCCTGTGGACAAAAGCAAAACACAACGGGAGACTATTTTAGACATGAGGCATAGGTGGATACTTCTTTGAAGTTTTGTCCAAGGACAGATTAGCCACACTGTCTACTCCTGCTGGAAGACATCCTACAAATACTAATATAGATTTGAAATGACACTAGTGCAACCTCAGACTCCTACATTATCTCGCTTTTGGGATTTAGTCTCTAAAATTAACTAAAAATCAACATAAAAATAGTGAATTATGTTTTATGGCCATCCTTAAAAACAACTAATCTGCCTGTATGGAATAAAGTTTTTGACCACATTGTTCTGACTATTGTGTTGACTTTAGCCATTCATGTCTTTTCATCAAACCTTAATGTCAAATACATGTATCAAATACTTTTTTGTATAAAAACACATTGAATTTCAAATTTTCACAAAAAATATCAATTTTTAATCAATTTTCTTAATTAGATATTTGTTTTTTTCATAATCAAAGGGACTTTGAGGACTTCTAAGTGATGTGGGAAAAGTCTGATGTCTGGATATATTCCTGATCATAATCCCCAATTTAAAATGAGATTACCCAAAAATAGGTTATTTCTAAATGCGAATAGCTTCCAAAAAGAATGAGAAAATAAGTAAATCAAATGATAATAAAGAAAAAGGTAAGAGTTAAGTAGGCTTGAGCATCATGATTTAGAAATAACTGAATTGTTATTGTGCACAGTTTGTGTTGCGACATGTAGAAAGTTGGACTCCTCTTTGTAAGATAATGATACCGCAGTAGTGACAAACTCTTTGGCTACCCCACTCCCAAACATGTGCCAAACTAAAAATGACCCATTCAGTGTTGCTTCCAATCATTCCTTTTTTTTCCTTTTTACTCATTTCACCTCACCTGATGAATCAGGTGGAAAAAAGCTTTGTTGAAAGTAATCTTAATGAATAGTTATTAGTAATTTTAGTGCTGACTTACACAACTAGGTGATGTTCAGTATTTGCATTTCATGACAAGTAATGGTGCATTAGAGCCTCATATTATATTTATACCCTAATTACACACATTATATTATGTTCATTATGCTGCCATTAAGGCTAAGTGGTGTGTGTAATTCTTTGGGCTACATAAGATAATTAACACGTTGATGTTTGTTGATGATAAAATGGTATTTTTGTTAGTCATTACTTATTTATTTGTATAATGACAAGCTGCTGCAGGTTGTCATGGTGTACAGTGTTTTATGATCCAAACGGGTGCTCAGGTTGCTGAGCTTTGAAAAAGAGGAAATGTTAAGTGTGGAGCTAGAGGGGATTAAAATGCTGCTGCAGCCAATTCTGAAAGGAATTAAATTTTGAAAAATGAAACAAGCTTGTCTTCCAAAGCTCCCCTCGCCTCCCTCCTCTCTCTCTCTGCTTCCCTGGGGGCGACACATGGCACCTCACCAGTGCTGGAGAACATCAACAGCAGCCTTGTCCCTTGGGTGTGTACCCCCCACCCCCTTCCCCCCTTCTCTTCCTAATTAGCATGTGCGTCATGGTGGGGCAACACGTGCGCTTTCTCAGCAACAGAAGACCTTTCAGTGGCCCCAGTGTGTGAATCCTCTCCAAGACCTTGTACAATATCATCAAAGAAAACAATGGCCTGTTGACAGAGACCCTGAGAGGAGACAGGAGCAGCAGAAAACAGTTGAAGTGAATCAGGATCTGAAACAGTCATCCAGAGATCCTAGCTGGGTAAACCCTGACCAAGATCCCCTTCAGAATGCACAAACCCTCACAGAATATCTCAGAAAACATCTTTTGAAAACATGTCATGGAGCCTCAGGAGTTGTTTTGTACCTGTGAAAAGAAAATGAAGTCAAAGATGGGTTCACATACAAAGATGTCAAAATATTGTGAGCGTGTATTTGATGCAAAGACTGTGCAATAGTGCATCTTCACCCAGCAAATCTGTGTTCAAACTCAAACAGCCTGTTTTCTCTTATTGTGAACCAGGCTTTTATAACTCTCTCTGCTTTGGGTAGACCCTTAGGAGACTGGGTAAATGCCAACTCTTGCATATTGCTGCTGTAGTGAAGATCTGTTTGGGATACTGCCTTCAAAAGTTTGTCAAAAAGAGAATCTGGATCAAAGATAATGTCTTCATTTCTGACTGGGTCCTTTTGGGAGCAGTGCTGCCACTGAACTTGAAAGAGAGTCCGATGACTGAGTTCCTGTGGCCTAGAATTAGCATTTTACTTTTATCTGTGGCAAAAATTGGATGCTTTGTTGGTTTTTCTGACTATTTTTTGGGTGAGTAAAGTTGCAGAGGGATGAAGGATTTGATTTCTCACATATTTCATCTACACAGATTAGCTACTTAACAATACCTGGCTAAACTGGCATGTAAGAGCAGAACAGTGGTGTCCTAAGGGGTCGGCCCCCCACCAGCTAGCAATGAATTCAATGCAAAAAGAGGTGCTAAAGGCGGTACAACAAAATATTGGTGTGTGTGACCTTTTTTTGGAGGCGAATTTATTCATTAGTGCATTTTAGATGAAATAAAATCACTAATCCATCCTGACAACCCTACAAAAAAGCTGTGGGGGTCAGCACCCTTGACTAGAATTTAAAGATTCTCTGTTTCCTGTGTCAATCAGTTGTTTTAGAAGTAGCTAACACTTCAGGGAGAAAATCTAGTGCTGGATTATAATGGAACGGAACAGAAAAATACATTGAATACCACTTATCAAGTCCAGTAAGTGTCAGCCATTTACATTCAGTTAACTTCAACTTGCAGTGGTTCCACTTGATTCATACCAAATGGCTACATTTTATATGACAACACTCTCAAATTGTGTCTCAGATTGCCATGCCTCATGAAGTGAACACTGGTCTTCATCTTGTCATGTAGTTGGTGTGAACAGTGGCAGAATCATTAGCTCGGTCTGTCTGTCAGTCAGCGGTTAATCAGAGCTGAAGGAAAGCAGAGCAGAGCTAGGCAGTAATGAACGACAAAAAGTTTGATGTGAAGGGCTGTCACAACTTCACACACTCTGAGCTGCTACAGCCGCTGCCGTTTCATGTGAGGGAAAAATGACTGATGATTTACTCTGATAGAAAATCCCTGTTAGACATGTTGAATCCCCAAACAGGAGGTGAGACTCAAGCTGACATTAAAGAGCTGTTTGAGTTTAATCTGAAATTAACTTTATAAGATTTAAACTTTTGTAGATAAATGGATTTCCTCAGTGGGAAAATTTTCTTTCATCAGGTTATCAAGGTGGTGAACTCTGTCCTCTGCCAGCACTTCACTTCTAACTAACTGCTCCATTTATTGAGTGAGAATACTCAGTTTAACTGCACTTGATTAAAAAGTTTGATGTGTGGTTTGTTATGAATTTGTAAAACAGTGCACCTGCTAAATGTATATTTCTGCTGAAACAGAAGAGCTTTTCTTTACATTAAACATAATTACCTAAACTGAGTAAATTATTAGTTTAGTCATTTATTTTCTTTCATCCTTATTATAATTATTATGTTACTAATATTTCAATAACCAGTATTGGCATTATTAAAGTTAGGGACTTTGTACTGTTTTATAAATACAATGTACATAATGATAGTGATGTGACTGGGGCCTGCATTTCAAGGGAACATATTTGTGGATGCAAATTTGCATCCCATTCCATTATCCATGGAGGTCAGAGTATTCAAAATCTATTTATACTTATTAATAGATGTTTAAAACTGATAGATTTCATTCTTAAAAGTTGCATAGTCTGATATCAGCCAAAGCAGATGACATTTTCTTTTGTAGAGATCTGAGCTGTTCTATTTGTCCATTCAAGGTCAATAATTTGAATTCTTCTATCAGAATCCACAATACTTTATTAACCCAACAGGGAAATCCGTTGTTACTACAGCTCTTTGTCTGATACAGCAGTGAGGAAATTATAGAGATGAGGAAAAAAAATAAGCATTACTTTAAACAATAGGTACAAAATAAGCTGTAAGTACCAAAAGCAGTTAGTACCAAAGATAAAGTAATATTTCCATTCTATGCATTGTGATTGTAGCAGGATGAACTGTGTAAAACAGATGTTGCACGCTTAAGGTATTGCACAGTATTTTAATAAATTCAGGTGGATAAATATGGTAGATAAAAAAATGTGACTAGGTACAAATAAGAATAAATATGTCCAGATACAAAGTCCAGTTGGCACTTCAAATCTGATTTGAATGTCACTTTTACTTTTACTTTGAAAGGTTTGAGCGGATGTACTTCTTCTTTCCGGTTGACCTCGCGTTTGGCAGCTGTGTCCCAAACTTGCTGAAATTCCGCTGGTATAAATTAGTTTATCGTAGCGAATTGGCGCTAGATTTGAATGTTCAGCTGTGTATGTAGTATGATATTTATAAATTTATGGAAAAGCCTTGTTTAGTTTTCTAATAACGCTCAAGTCGTCATCTAAAAGTTCCTGTGACTAGCTGAAGCTAAGCTAACTCGGCCAACCTCTCTTATGATGGCCCCGCTGAGGGTCCTGTGTATCCATGGTTACCGTCAGAGCAGCGGCTCGTTCCGCGACAAGACCGGAGCTCTGCGGAAGCTGCTGAAGAAACACGTGGAGCTTATTTATCTCAGTGCACCACACAGTGTGGAGCCAACCAGCTGTGGAGGTGGGTCATACTCCACACACCTTCATCCTTACAAATATGCTTAAGAACAACAAAAAAGTACAGTTCATATCTTTAACATGTAAAACATTTATGAGCTATTTCGTACTGTGTCCTCTGTTGTGCCACTTATTAACAGTTAATATCACTTTTTTTCCCCTTTGTCACCTGTCAAACACTATGTATGATATCCGAAGACAACAATGCTCGTGATTTTTTTTTAGGTCAAACATAAGCAAACAAACAAAGCAAGCTGCAGGAAAACTCTCTAATTTGTGGTTTCAATTTGGGATGAGTAACTTTCACATTTGAACTGTTACAGTACTGATGCCTGGTACCAAGGAATTGGTATCAATACCCCCAGTAGAACTAATTTTAGGTATTTTTGTGTGTTTTGTGTCATTTATTTATGTGGTAATAAATGTTGAAATCTCAAAATATTTCAATTTTAACAGTGATTCCTTAATATATAAACTTCAACAAACATATCGAAACAACATTCATCTGTTTGTGCCTTAACATTGCAGTTGTTACGCAAATTTCCTCAACATGAAAGCCCTTGATTAAACTTAACTACAGCTTCATGACTTAACTACAACTACACTGAGTTTTTTCTTAGCTTTCTTTCAAATTAAAACCCTGTTCTATGTGTGCCATGCCCATATCCAGCATGGAAGACCACCTACTCCTCCACTCCTTCGCAGTCTTAAGGATGCATGTGATTAGTGAAACACGGTACCATTGATTTTACATGAATCAATACTCGGTACCACCAACAGAATTCAGTTGGTGCCTATAAAAGTATCTTCTTTGGTATACATGTATTTGCGATACTCAGTTGCTTCCTAGCTTTTCGCAACCAGGGACATTGAACAACTCCATGTATGTCGACTATTTTTCAAGAATTTAAATTTTTCAAAAATACATAAAATGAAGGAACTTTTATTCAATGCAGCGTTAAAACAAGTTGTAATATGAAATTGTGGTGTTACTGTTGCAGCTGACTGAGATAGCAAATGAAGGAACGAGTCCTAGGACATAACTTTTTGAGCCTCTCTTTTGACTTTGAGTCCCTTAGAAGTATAACTACTTTCTTCTCCTATCCATTTAGATGCTCCAGATAAAGTGAATAATTCAGGACCTACTCCTGGAGGAGATGAAGACCCAAAAGGCTGGTGGTTTTCTGACATCCATGCTCGTAGCTTCAGCGCTCAGCAACAGTGTGAGGAGAGCCTTGGCCTTGAAGACAGCGTGACAGCTGTGAGAGAAGCTGTGAAGGTCCAAGGTCCATTTGACGGCATCCTGGGCTTCAGTCAGGGAGCAGCTTTTGTGGCCATGCTGTGCTCTATTCAGGAGCAAAAACTGGAGCCAGAGTTCAACTTCCGCTTTGCCATTCTAGTTGCTGGTTTCCGCAGCGCCTGTAATGAACACCAAAAGTTTTACAGCTCTCCCCTCCTGATCCCCTCCCTGCATGTGTTTGGACTGGAGGATCGCGTGATCCCAGACAACATGAGCAGGGAGCTTCTCCCATTATTTCAGGATGCTCATTCTCTCATTCATCCTGGTGGCCATTTTGTTCCTGCAGCATCTGCTCATAGACAAAGCTACCAGGACTTTCTCAAGAGGTTTCAGTGAAAAAAGGAAGCCACAGGAACCCAGTAAAGCAGAAGGCTACAATTAAAGAAGACTTGTGGACAAAAACATGACGACAGAATGTTGACTATTTATTGTTAAAAAATCATGTGACAGCTTAATTGCATCCATGAGGCACTTGGGATAAATGCCCAAACTTCGTGTCCTGACTTTTGTTTTGGAAGATCTGAGCCGATCTGATCTGATCCATCCAAAACAGCTGACTGCTGTCCTACTCAGGAAAAAACATGTTGACATAAAACCTAATAAAATTAATTATTTCTTCTTCATCTATTGTAGTGTTTGTTATTGTGTGCTGTGTTATAGCTCTAAATTTAGAAGTGGAACTTAAGGAAACTAACATAATTCCATTCTAGCTGCATACAGTTGCTCACTTTCAGCATGTTTTTGGCATAAGAGACAAAGAGAAAGCCACATTAATGTTTGCAGCCTGCATGGCATATGTAAAAAAAAAAAAAAGAAAAAATATATTGATGTTTTTCAGCCACCCATCAGTCCTGAAATTTTGAACCTAAAGTTATTAAACAGACAAATTCTGCTTTCAAATCACAACAGAGTGGGACCAAATTGTGGTATTTTCCGTCAAAAGAAGGTCTAAAAGTAAGAACTAACCTCCGCCCTTGACATTTCAAACAAACACAAAGAAGTTTCCACAAATAATTGTCATAGTGTTAAACTTTGCTCTGCATCAGAGACTAAGTGCAGTTGGTGTTATGCATGAAAATGGACAAGAAGATGTTAAACTTGAGCACATCTGGCAAATTTCTGGCTTTAGTTAGCCTGATTTCATAGTTTCACAAAGTTACCAAAACATCAGACACACCACCCCCAGTTCTTCTTTTAGAAAGAATATTTTAGGTATTGTTACGCAGAAACATTTTAAAGTGTCACTAAGACCCGAAGAGAGCTTTTTGGGCAAACTTTGGTAAATTAAGAGAAAAAACAGAAGACTTTTTGTGGAATTGAACGTGAAGGGAGAGCCACAGAACTATCAATGATCAAAGCTAAAAAGCGTCCTCTCTTTGTAAACACAAGACATCAGCAGTAGAGGACTGATGTTTTTGGGATCTGGGAACACTCAGCTATGATTGTGGAAAGTTATGACAAGAATTTTTTCGCAGAGCCACAGTGGAAACCTTGATTTCATAAGTTACTTTTAGAGAGCCTCATACTTAAACAAAGAGTTTCCAAGACAAGAAAAAAGATTTTGCCAAAGTGCAACTAAAAACATGTACAGGAAAAGGGAATACTCTCAAGATGTATACACAATAAACATGAGTCATGTTTCCACATAATGTGGTTACTGAGTCAGTTTCACCCAAACTGAATTAGCACTGCAGTGTATGCATAGCTCGACAGAGCAGCTCTTCAATCCAAAGTTCATGTACCTCAGTGAACAGCTAACATACTGCATGGCGGTCTATCCTCACATATAGACAGGTTTCTGCACACGCTCCAATGCTCAAGGTTCAAGGACAAGTTGTTCTGTTACAGCTGAAGCATGTGCACGTCAGACTGCACTCAGCCGATTGTTTCCAGATGTGTGCTCCCTTCTCTCCACCTCTCTCTCTCTCTCTCTCACTGCCCTTCCCTTTTGCTTTCATCTCCCACTGGCCTCTACCTCGCCTCCAACTCACAACATCCTCCTCCCATCCAACATCCTGTGTGTCATCCACACATTGGATCCTATCACATGTCTGCTACATTTATGACACAGGCAAAAATAGTTTGGTTTGTCTGGATGTCTCATAATCCACTCTTGACCCAGAAACTACTGACAGACGTGGGCTTTCGCAGCCGTTTGGTTGTGTTGCTTCATTTCAGCATCCTTTCTCATTAACCCACTTTTTCTCCCTTAATTAATCCACCATAATGATCAGAATGTGGCATGAGTTTGCACATGAAGTGACCTGCCACACACCTTACACACAGGTAGGATGGTTTTGTCTTCCAGGTCTTCCATCACAGCCGTCCTTCTTTAGTACTCCTGTGCTCCCCTGTGGCCCTTGTGTCCCTCTAAGACCTCACAGCACACACACACACACACACACACACACACACCCACACACACACACACACATACCCACACACATGGTTTTGATAACAACAAGAGACGAACGGAGAGAGTGAGCGAAGGAGGGAAATAGTAAAAAGAAAAACACAGAGGGTCACTCTTGCCAGTAAGTTTTACAACAGAGCCGTGACTCTCTTCTCAGGAATCCGTTCCCCCTGTTGCACAACAACCGGGAAATAATGGAATGAGAGACAGAGACAGATGTGGGTGGAGTTATCCTCCCTCTCTGTCTCCCCCCTGGTCTACTTCTCTCTGGATGTTGTGGTTAAAAAGGGAGAGTAAGAGCACATTTTAAGCTCTTGCCCCTCTTGAAGGATCATTTTTTCCCCTTCTCCATCCGATGCATTATGAGGGATGGAGCAGAGGGCAGAGGGGTGTGTCACGGCACAGATGGGCTCTATTTTGATTATTTGTTGTTAAGGGAGACGGAAGGAAGAATGGGGAGGGGCCTCACAGTGACTATATAAGTGTTGCACTTAAACTCCAAAGAGCCTGGTCATCCCAGGGCCCAAGTCGCCTGACAAAGTTGGCCAACTTTACCTTTTTGCTACAACTTTCATCAATGGAATAATCTTCTATTTCAAGACCTACAACAAGGGACTTGATATTTTATCACATGACCTACAACTTTGGGATTTACTGCATTTTTAATTCAATATGTCAATGTTTTATGGGGTTTTTATCGACAGCATACTCTACAATTTTCATATCAACCAAAAGAAGTTGCAGAGAACCGAAGGACTATCTCATGTGTTTTTACACTTCTGTGTAAAGATGGATGTTGCACTGATTTTGATATCGATTCATTTAAGTTTATGCATGCCTGCATATGTTTATGTGCATACTTACATGTATAAACTAGTGTGCTTGTGTGGCTTAATGTGATGTAACTCAGTGTTGGAGGTATTCCAGAGGCATGGCTTGGGTCCAGTGTCACATGACGTCCAGCGATTCCCTCTTCCTGTGTGTGTGTGTGTGTGTGTGTGTGTGTGTGTGTGTGTGTGTGTGAACATGTAAGTGTGCACCCTGCATAAAAATACTGTCACCTTCTTGTATGAACTGCTTCAATGTGCAGTATGTTTGATGTGTCTGAGTTGATATATGAAAGAAGAAACATGGAATATATTTAGAACTGTCTCTCCAACTGCTGTATGAAGAACAAAACAAGGAGAGTCAGGTTGTGTCAGATAATGAAATGAAACTTCACAACAGACAGTGATACTGCAGTGTTTGTGTGAGTTTTGGCCTAAACAACATGCAGTGGGTGTTTATGTGTTTCAAAGTGAGTGGGCGTGTGTTTGCATATTTCTCCCTTCATATGGGTGTGATTTGGTCATTCGTTGGTCAATGTTTGCTTGCTCGCACACTTCCGTTTGCCTTTCACTTTGGGATTTTGTACGTTTATTTGGCAAAATGATCATCTTTAGCCGTACATTTCGGTTTTAAACTTAGAATTTTTTTGTAATTTTACTTCTTTCTAATTGTTAAAAAGTCTCCACACAGTCACATATTTCCATTATTCATCATCCTGACTGAGCGAAACATGACTTGATCCATATTTGTTTCAAACTCTGGTATTAGATGTAAATATGTTAGCAGGTTGTGTGGTTTGTTGTCTTTTAAGTTCCAGAGGTGACCTGAGGACACAGTGAAGGCCATTTGTTGACATGTGATGTCATCGACATTTGTCTGCTTGTGTGTTTAACCAGACTGTTTCAGAGGCCATAGCTGGGCTTTGGCAACGAGTGCTGTGGTTTGGCTGTCCTTATAGGTGCCTGACTGACACTACTGGGGTAGATATTAGTCATCAGGACAATGGAGGTGGGACACTGTTGTAGAAAGAGAGAGATGGAGAGAGAGAAAGGGAGGGAGGGCATGTCTTAGCTCACATATCATCAGGAAAATTTGAACACCATTGTGCAATATTGTTTGATTTCAGTAGATTATGAAGGGGTCAGGAGAGTACTACTACTAAGTACTACTAAATCAATACTACAAAAATGTCATGAAGAGGTCCTGCTTTTATATAATAGTTGTGTGATACTTGTAAACAATTACCATCACATTTTCGGAGAAAGACTTTTATAGCACTTAATAAACAGAAGTGATAATAGCTACTTGAGTAACAACCGTAGTTAACTCACAAAATTTGAATTGGTGTTAAGCGCATCAGAATTTCTTACCTCGAGACTCTAGGCTCAAGAATCCTTAACTTGTGTTGTTACTTATTATGATGTTTATAGCAACAATTAAGAATGTCTTCCTTTAATGTGGAGAATCATTGCACAGACTGAGCAAGGAAACTGTATCTAAAAAAACAGACCTCTTTAGTGGTAAATAAGTCAAATGCTCCTTTAATGTAGAGAGTCA
Source organism: Thalassoma bifasciatum (assembly GCA_008086565.1). Lineage (NCBI taxonomy): Eukaryota > Metazoa > Chordata > Actinopteri > Labriformes > Labridae > Thalassoma > Thalassoma bifasciatum. The sequence continues at coordinate 685,465 of RPOG01000136.1, forward strand.
TTGAGATAACTTAGCCTGTCAGCCCTGAACAGTAAGAGTTTATGTGCTGTTGTTTATCTGTCAGCACATGAGCTTTTACGGTACAGGGAGGCAGAGGTTGAACAGCTGCTCACCCAAATAATTTCAGATTGTTAGTATGTGACACTTTTATCAGAATTTTCGAGTCTTTGCCAGAAATTAGACTTTTAACGCTGTCTTGCCAAGTTTCGCTTTTTTTTTTTCCATGTATCGAAAGTGTGAAAAGCTGCGCCACTAAATCCAAACAAGAGGTCAACTTTCATGTCAAGCTGGAATTAGTCAACCAAGTAGCATCTGTGTTGTTTTTTTCCCTATGACCTTTGATAACATCACAGTCTTCCACTTCAACTACAGTCATGTAGAAGCTACTCAAGCAGGTAGTCACAGTGCACAAGAAAGTTTTTTAATTCATTCATTTATTTGTGCGGAAGAAAACTATACATTTCTATTTGAGTTTGTACAATGAGGTTTACATTTTTAAAATCATAGTGCTAGTACATATCCTGACCTGCAGAGGGCAGGCTTAGTCTGGCTATCATGGAGCCACTGCTGAGTAAGTGTGAGCATAGGATGATCTTGTCTTCATGCATCCGTGTTCGTGAGCATACTGTATGTTTCTATCTGCATGTGTGTGTGCATATATATGTGTGTAGGAGTGTGTGTAGCTGTGTCTGCCTGCAGTGCTGTCTGATAGGAGTTGTTGGCTGTGCTGCTTTGAAGTGCTGCTCTTGTCTGATAAACAGAGAGGAACAGGTGTCAGAGCTGGCTGACTCATCCACCCAGCATGTGCTCTTTCCCATTCATCACTGTACTGAGAGATCAACACTTTAAGAAATGTTTCATGTCTAATAAAGAGAAAGTGAACGGCAACGTGTGTCTAATATGCCTCTGGAATTTTGTTTAAAAAAAAATCAAAAAAAGAAAGAAAGTTCTTGTTCTCTTCACCTATTTTGGCTTGGAGAAACTCACCCATCTTTGCAGACATCACAAAGAAACTAACAACTCTGCAGCTGTAGATATCAAGGATCAACCAAGTGACCTTTGACCTCACAAACTTTGGCAGCAGTCTCAATTCTAACTGATTTTGATCTACAATTTCTCTTTTTTTTCTTCTCTTGATGATATCTGCCCCTAACGACCATGGCTGTAGACTGTTACCATGGTGCGATTGCTAGAGTAACAATCTAAAGCCACGGTCGCCATGGAGACAGCAGGGTGGAGAAGACGGAGCTGGAGTTGGCATGGTAACTGGAAACTGCAAGGTCCCATTGGTTTGTGTGTAGATGTTACGCACTTAACAAGGAGTAGGACTCCCCCAATGCAAGCCCACACAGGTTTCCTCTCTGAGCTGGAGAATATGGACAGATAGGGAGACTCAGGGAAAGACACAGCACACCTGAGTTATTCAATCAAACATTTCACCAGCACTGGACAGTATTCCCGGAGTGTTCCATGTAGAATGGCATTCCTCTGCATGCCCCCTTCAGCTGCAGTGTTTGGTGCATTGCCAGGCTTCAGTAGCCATGACTGTAGACTGTTACTGTACTGTGACACTGTATAAGCAGTAAGCAGTCTAAAGCCAAGGTGCTGATGCTCTGGCCAAGCTAGCAAGAGGGAACAAGGGCATAAAAGGCAAACCTGTATCAATGACAAAAAGAGAGGAAAGGCTACATTACTATCAAAGTCAAATATTACACAGTCCCAGAGAGGTGGACGCTAATCAATATGTTCCTCCTCCATCCTGGGAATCCCGGTGACATCATCTTACAGTGAGTTAATCAAAGAGCTTCATCTCTGCATCATTATGTGCTATGAATATCAAACATCCATATTTTGCAGGTTAATATCTAAGGGAACTCTCTTTGGAAGCAATTGCTTTTGGAGTCCAGCTCAGTGGGGTAAAGAAATAAATAGAAGAAAATTTTGAAATGCAAGTGATGGATTACTTCCCCAGTACTTTTTAAAAGTCACAAAAAATTAAAATAAAAAATAATTAAATTTAAAAAAGAGTTTCCATCCTACTTATTTACCTGTTGACTGACTTACTCCTGTGATGACTTGGAAATACACTTTTGACCTGGCACATAAAGAACAAGACTGAGAAGTGTAGATTTAAATGTGTTCATTATTCAAGTCTGACAAAACTCTTGTTGAAAGATGACAGCATCATAGTTACTCATGTTTGAACATGTCTGTAATATTTAAAATTAATAGAGCCAAAACTTAAAGGTTATAAGATTCTATAGTGTATAATACCTGGCAATTTGTTGTCTTGCTTTCATTTTTCTTTATCCCAGAGCTCACAACACTTTAACACTTGTTAAAATCTCTCCGCTTTTTGGGGACTTTCATTACCCTCTGACCTAGTTAGTGTTTGTACGAGTGGAAGTGTGGAAGACTGAGTAAATGAGGTAACAACAGATGAGGTAGCTCTAGTCACATGTCTAATAATGGGGGGGGGGGGGGGGGGGTCTGGAATCTCTCCAACTTGAGAGCAAAAACTTTTTGGGAATCCCCCCCCCACACACATGGTGTGCATCAGTGACCAGGTGATAATTTGCAAACAACTGTTTTAAGTAACTCACTAAGATGTGCTAATCACAAGTCTTGACTGATCTGCCACATATCTGCAAAGCACAGAGTTCAGCTATGCACTTGTACAGAATGTACAGAACACAGCAAACACTAACCACAGGGGTAAGTCAGAGCTGAGGGAGCTGAATACAACAACAGCAGAGGATTAAATCTGCTGCCATTTTTCATTTACTTCGTTTTTGATTGATATTTCGTCATCACAGCTTGTTAAAGTCACTGTACTATTAGTGTTCTTTCGTTGTATTGCGTTGTATAACATTGTAAGTACGGGTGTCTCTGCAACAGGTTCCCCGACGTCTCTGTTTCAGCACCACAGCGCTGAGACAGCAACGCAGGCTGTGAGGCTCGGAGCTGTCCGCGGTGCTGAATTCAGAGGTAGTTAGACACGCTGCAGTAGGGATTTCTATCACCCTGAGTCTTGGGTGAATCATAATGAGTTTAATAGTCGTGTCGCACGGATACTGTTGTGCCCCACTTTCTATAACGTCACCGTGTCAGGAGTGGACCATAACTCCGCAGTCTCTGCTCCTCGCTCGTCGATGCCGGTCATGTGACGCGTCACGCATCTATCTGCACGGAAAGTTACGTGCCCTGGGGTACGGACATGTGACGTCACATCACCAGAAAACCAATCGGATCTCGCTCCATTTTGCCGCCTGGCTTATCAGAGCGCGTGGGCAGTGGTTTGGTCTGGCTCGGTTTCCATGGCACCGGGAGAAACTGCTCCTGAGATTGAGTGGGTCGACTGGACGAGCATGCAGGTCTCTCGGGTTTGTCCGCACGTAATCTTAACCCTCGTATTGGCTCCAGATTTACTCCGCACAGTCTGTTCTGACTTCTTCTAAAGCACAAGGTGTAAAATTTTGTCAACATTTTGGTTTTTCTCCTTTTTTGAAGATGTTTCCAACATATCCATATATATCTAACAAAGTACTTTCACAATATATGGCACGATATACCTTATTTACATATTATTATACCTCTTTCTAGAGAAGAAGAAAAAAACAAGTGTTGATTTTTTTTTTTCCTAAGGTTTCTAATCAGAAAGAACATATGTTTATGTGTTTTCACAAACAGGTATAAGTCAAAGTGTATGGAAGATATTGTTTGGAAATCATTTCAGTTTTTCATATCGCATTTTATAAAACACATATAATTTCACAAAAATAGTCATATCCAGTTTTACATGAAAATAGAATAACATGGAATCACCCATGTCGTCTTCAAACAATCCTATGATACAAAATCAAAGTTATGAAGGACTAACTTTTAAAATCGGGTCAAATTCACCCGAAGACAACTGGAGGATTAAAAAGTGAGCCATGAACTCGAACCTGGACTTTTGTGCAACTACTCATCCTTGTATTTTAAACATCACTTCAAATGTATGTTATTTGTAAGCTTGGATCGTTTACAGTTGCAAACATTAAACATTTATCATTTATGGTGGTATTTTCAAATTGATATCAGCACATTTAAACACAGCTGTAAACCCTTATCACGACATTTATAATATATTTTAAAGTATGCGTAATTCAGACTGCTCTGCTCTGCCTCTCCACGATCAGCATTGTCTGATCAAAGTCAGTGTAACAGTGGTCACATCAACCAGTTGTGAATGAATAAGGGGTTTCATTCACTCGCTCCACCTACTCCTTCCTCGTGTTGTCCGCGCACGAGCCTCTCACATTGCGCATTCTCACCCACGCACGCTTGAGACTCACTCTGCAATGTGCGCGTGCGCGTGCTCGCCATGCCTATAAAAGGGGTTATAGTAGGTGACTGCGTATCATCTGCAAAGTGCGCAAGAATGACGCAGGGCTGACTTCACTCGCTGACGACGTCACAGTACAGAGCTGAGAGTGAAAAAAAAGAGAAGTTAAAGGAAACGCCGGCCGGAAGTACATGAAGGGTGGGGTGGAGGAGTGATAGAGGGAGAGGTAGAGGGGAAGAGGAGGGGGGTGAGTGGGGTGTATTGCCACACCGGAAGAAAGTGGCTATAATGTCATCACTATCACCGGAAACCTCCCGGTGTCAAGCGCCCCCGAGAATGTGCATAACTCCCCCATCTCCATCACGTACTCTCTCACTCCCCCTTCACACACACACAAACACACACATATCCTGAGACTTCTGCGCACACACATCTGTCCACAGAAGACGTGCACGCGCATATGCGCACGTGTCACTCTACATTGCAAGGTGGCATTTACCCACTTTAACCGGAAAGACAGCGCGACAAAACCTAGAAAGTGTCCACTGCTGCCTGGGGGGTGAAAAAAAAATCCAAGCACCTGTCTCATTCTCATCAAGCACCGACGTGTAACACAGGTGAACATGCCCAACGCACACGGGAATTATTTAATTATATACATGTACCCTGCGCAATGGGAACAGGGTGAACCAGACAGAAAGTACATATTACAAAGGCCGTGTTTGACCGCATTTTTCTTTCTTCAAGATATTAATTTCCTCTTTTTCTTTTCTGAGACAGTGCTGCCCACATGGGAGAGAAAATGAGTCACACTGCAGCAACTTCCAACCGTAGAGTCAAGATAAGAAGAAGACAGCAGAATACAGGGCTTTTTGAGATATAGCCTATCCATGGCAACTTTAACCAAGCATGTTTGAGATGTGGTTTGTTTTAACAACAGTATCAAGGTTGATTATCTCAAAGAGGTGTCAAGAAATAGAATTGAACTTACCCATGACAAAGTTCCATGTGTTTGGCCATCATGTCTGCGTCTCCTTTGCTATAAAAAGCATCTGTTCTATCTCTAAACTCAATCTTCATCATCGTAAAACTGTCAGCAGCAAATCTGTGCCACGCTGTCGTCCCTCTCCTCCAGAGTCGCTTTCCATACAGACCGGGTTCTCCCATCAACCGTAGGCTTTTTATAGAGATCCCGTAGTAACTAGTAGAGGGAATGAGGTAGGGAGGAGGAGGAGGGGAGGGAGGGAAGGGGGGGAGGGGGGGAGGGCAGGGATGGAGAGAGAGAGAGAGAAAGAGAGAGAGGGAGCTCATTCAAAGATTCACCTACACATGTACGTGCGTATCCCACGTCATTGAAGAAGTGCAGCTATTTATAAAGGGGAGGAAGAGTATAGCCTTCATCACTGTGCAGGTCTGTTAAACAGGAGGATGAAAATAGCATGTGTTGTCTCATGCAACAAGGAGTCAAAATTTGGAAGCTGTAGTTGTTGAATTCCGGTGAATACAGAAAGTCTCTGAGGTATTCATTAGATAGATGTTTCATATTTCCACCTCCCAAAACCACTATTAAAGCTTATTAACCTTCATTCTGTGTTGTCTGATTCCCAAGGGAGGCCTGTCAGATAGTAGTCTTACTAGTGAGGCAAAATTGAAATAATTCTGCCTCTCTGAGCTGTTGCTTCTTCACAATATAGTTGATTTTTATCTCTATTTTTTGTTTCGAAATCACTCACAAAATCACAAAACATTCATGTACTCCCACCTTTTTTTTCCTTTAAGTGCAGTCTGGAGAACACTAAAGAACACTAATTTTATAAAGGGGGGACACAGTGAGTATTAAAGCGTCAAAAGCGCATAATCTGTACTCACAAGTTGTGTTTTACCGAGTAGTTACAGACAGCCATGGGCAAATCGTGAGTTTGGAGCAAGCGATGAATCACTTCTTGGAGCGACTGATTATGTTTGCTGCATAGCACAGATTTTTTTTTCCCTTTTTCTCATATTGATGAGTTTTCGGGGGGATAAGGTTCCACATATCCAACCCGATTGCTCGTGTATTTCGAAACGTCAGGCAAAGCTGTGACAAGAGTCGTGCGTAAATCCGTCTCGAAGCTGTTGGACTCGAGAAAACATTCCGGAGGATTTTGGGGGAGACCCTTTTGCGTAAAGAAGTGTGTCAGACGTGCGTAGGCGTGTGCAGCGACAGGCTCCTGTAAACTCGACGCAGTTAGGACACAGGTGTCATCTCTTTTTTTTTCTTTTTTCCAAACCGTGCTTTTGAGGTTGAAAAGTGTGGAGTCACGCTCCATTTAAGAGGAAGTTCAGAGAGAACTTAAAGTGTCCCTGCTGACCTTCAAACACTGCAGGACAGAGCAGACAGGGGTGATTATTCGCCTCATGAGCTTACCCACACCTCCACACCAAACTTATCCGGAAATTACTCTACATTTCAAAAGAAAAGTCCTCTCAAGTATGAAACATCTCACACTGAAAAATGGATAGTCAGAAAACCACTTTAATTTGGCGTAACTCCTGACTCAAAGTGTCTTCCTCATAATGTGAAGGAATCCTGAATAGAGATGCCACAGCAGTAATGCAAGTTGAATCCTGCTAAATTTAGTGGTACTCCTTGCAGATGATTTTTTCCATTTCAGAATTTTTGGGGAGGTTTCTTGATTTTCAACCACGGCTAGTTGTCCTCTGGATTTAACTTTCAACTGTTTTGACCTTATCTCCGTCACCCCACCCCTGCTTGGTTCTCTAACACATTAAGGTCGTTCTTGCTGTTCATGGACACTCACTGAGAGAGGCTGACTCAAAAATACAGAATCCAGAGTTAAAATCTATGCTAAATATCCAGTGCTTAAACACTGCTTTAAATCCCACTGAAATAAGAAGACAATCTTTTTTCCAACTATTATTCATAGATAAGATAAGATAAGATTTGTTATTCATCATCAATTCACATTTGGATCCAATGCTTGAGATATCCCTCTGACAGACAATGATATGAGAATTAAAATATTCCCCTAAATAAACTCTTCCAAGAGACCAAACTGTGTGATAACATGCAGATTAGTTACAGGGACTGGGAGGACTTTCTCAGTAATCTTGAAAAAGTGTTATATCTAGATAAACCTGTATATGTCTGATCATAAATCAATTTAGAATGAGTTTATCAGCACTAAAAGAGGTTATTTCTAAATGCTATTCCCTGGCTTCCTGATAGGGACTGGATAGATTTACGGCACGCTAAAGTCTCTATGACAACACCATGCTGGTCAATGAAGTCTAGCAGTGAGAAGAGCTATGTTTTTCTGTGCTGAAAATGATTTCTGTGATTTAGTAAGTGGTAACAGAGGAAAAAGGAGGTGAGCTATCTGACAGAAAAGGGTCAGTGGAGCAGATGGAAGCTAAACAGGAGAGTGATAAAGCATGAGTTAAAGGCTGAAGCTGTTATATTGCAGTGAGAGTCTATCCCTGAAATGAAGAGCGAGGTTGCGTTTTCTCTGTAGATGAGCACTGGCAGGACATAGCCAGGAATTAGTAACGTGACCATCTCAGAGCACCTGGCTGTGAGTGGTGGTGAACAAAGTTTGCCTGTTATCAAACAACAGCGCTCCATAACGGTTGATAAATACATAACCTTGTCACATTGTATCTAGAAAGAAGTTATCTGAACAAAGAAAAATAGCTCTAAAAAGATCTAATCTACTTTCATTTTCACTTTCTAAATACAACACAACATTTTGTGGTAGTCCTCTGGCTGAAGGGAGGTGCTGCAATCCACTTCATACGGATTCTTCTCCTCACTGTCACTTTAAAGTCACAAAAGATCATGAAAGTAAGGTCCAAAGATGTAGTTTTCAATACCCCACTATCATTTCAGGCTTCCCTTCATAGATTTATTTATTCTAATCAGCTGCTTGAGACTTAATAAATACACATAACTGAGATGCTGAACGAAGGACAATCAGAAGAAATCAATAAAAAAACATATTCTTAGTGAAGCTTCTGGTTTGTGATAATTTCTGCCACCCTCTGGACAACATGGTTTGTGGTACCTGTTACCTGTTTTCTGATCTAGTCCTGTTTCAGTGTAGAACAAAATTCTCATCCTGCTGTCTTTTCTCAGCCAAATTTATCACTCACTGGGAATCTCAGGTCTGTTTTTGCAGTGTGCTATGAATCTGTTAGAATTAACCTGATTCTTTAGACAATCATTACCCAAGAATCCTATGAAGAAGAACAATTCCTCATCTCAGCATTTATTCCGGTCACAGGTAAAGTTCACAGCGCCGGTCTCTTCCCAAAGAGTGAGCCCCAATATCAAGGTTTGCTGCACATCTAAAACATTCATTGGCTACGCCTATACAGAGGTTGGGTTAATATAAAAACTCATGTATAACTGGCCATCACCTGTGACTGACACAGCTGTCTCTCTGAGACAGAGAAATGTACGAACCAAATGTGTGTGTGTTGTTTTGGGCATACAGCTAAGGGATGATTTGGAGGGAAGGAGGTCACAAGATAGAGGCTGAAGCCAGGGTTACATGTCAACAATACATATCAACCTTGAGGCTGTACAGGAACACACAGGCAACAGGGTAAAATGCTGAGCATATATAATGTACCAGCTGAACATAATTTTTAATATATGTCGACAAAATATCAAAACCTTCATCTGTCTCTGTGACAGTGGGAGGAGAAACCAAGAATTATTGTTCAAATGATCAATCTTCTTGCTGCTGCACTAATTTATCTTTGTGGGCTATTGATATGCATCTCTATTAGTTTCTGACTGTTTCATTTTTAGCTTAAAGTTCCTCCCAGGAGTTTTAAACTCCAGACACTGGTGCACCCTGGTGGCCTTGTGCTAAAGGTGCAAACCCTAAATCCTTAAAACCTTTAAAATACTGTACCCATTATTTTCAGGCAGAAACTGTGACAACTCTTGGTCATGAGTTGAATGCTTCGACTGTTTCTCAGGTTCCTTTTAACAGCTTGTGGTATCTGCAGTTAAGATATTTTTAACACTTGTGCTCATTTTGATGTTAGGTATCACAATGTTCATGACAAAAATGTAGACTTGGTGATGATAAAGACAAAAAATTACTATGTAAATAGCTTTCTGCTGAAACTTTAACCAAGAAGATTCTTTGCTTGAACCGATGTTTGAAGAATGACATAATATAAATACATACACATACTGTTACTCACTCCACCTGTGAGCCTAAAACATGTTGTTAGCATAGGCAGGCCAGTACAGCTGGGATTACCACTTCACAAAGGGAAAAATATTATAAGAAATCAGGATGACAAAACACCCACAGGTTGAGAGACAGCATCCGCTCTTTTTGCTCTTTTCTAACAATTTTAACAGAACTGCTGCTTTGTTTTCCTTCCTTTTTTGAGTAAATGGTTCTTGGAGGAGATGGAGAAGTATGTGGATCTCCTCATGCTGGGTCTCAAACTTGTAGGATTTCCACTGCAAGCAAACAGCAATTTAATAGTGCTGATGCGCATGGGGAGAGTATTGTAGAAGTGTATGTGTGTACACAAGCATGCACAATCCAATTTCCTCACACTACTGCAAACATGAATATGCAAGCAGGGGGGAAATGAATGATTGAAAAAGTGTGAATGAAGTGCTTCTCCCCTCCCTAACTCCCTCTCTAATCTACTACTGCTTCTCATAACAGGCCCCATGGAGGCATTGACACAAATGCCAACACACACCCACACACACCCTGCTACAGTACAATGTTCATTGTCTTATCTTTTAACATCTTCAATTATCTTTCCTCTTTTTTAAACTATTTCCCTTGCTTTCTGGATCACTCATCTCCACAGTGAATCAGGATGCTGGTGATTTCCTGTTCAGATCCCTTATCTGTCTGTCATTCTTTTTTGTTGCCTCTCTTTTATCTCCTCATCTGTATTCCAAACAGAGAATGCAGCCAGATAAGAGAGAAGGAAAAAAAAGAGAAAAAAGAAACTCATCCCTCCCATACACTCTCTCCTCACAGCCGCCTACCTTGCCTTCCCACCTCCCCATCTCCCATTCTGACTCATACTGAAATCCCAGCGAGCCTCCCCTCTTTCTCTCTCTCCCCTCACCCCTCCTCCCTGCTCTCATTTGTGTTTTCTCTCCCTTTGATTGCCAAGCTGGCTCAAAAAAAAAAAAAAGAAACAAGCAGGGTAGGAGAGAATGAGCAAATAGAAAAGACAGAGCGAGAGAGGAGGAGGAGGAGGAAACTGTGCTGTTAGAACGTGCCTCTAATGAGGACTCAGTCGAAGAGGAGCAGAGGAGGTGGTGTGTCAGTGTGTATGTGTTGGAGGGAGATGGGGGCTTTGATTGGAGTGGGTGTACATTAGTGTAACCCCCTCTCGCCCCACGTCATTCCCTACACTGCCTCTTCTTCCCTGAAAGATGTGTGATTACAAACCCACACACACACATAGCAGTACCTCCACATCCACCCACACACGGACCCACTCACACACACACACACACACACACACACACACACAAGCAGTGACAGACTCAGTAACTTTGAACCAGTGTGTTTTGAGCATTGTGTGCCAGAGTAGGAGGAAGAAACATGCGTATGATGGCGTATGTACCCCCTGAGTGCAGTCAAGTAAATGGCTCCAGGACAATTGACTTACCTGAGATGGCATGACAAGATTACTGCACTGATTTCATTACATCCACAGAGCATCTGTCACAAAGTGTGTGTGGAGGGGCCGTCCTTCTGCAAAGTCATATGCCGTCTCTTCTCATCTGCTGTGACTCTGACAGTGAGTCATACCAAAACTTCACAACATTATTCCAAAGTCATATGTTGAATGTGATTAGCCAGCTGGATGTTCCAGGATGTTTGTGAACAAGTCAAGCAACAGCCTAAGAAAAAAAAATTTAACATGGTGCTGCCTGGTTCAAAAACTGTCTTGGATCTAAATACCTCATTCCTCTATTAGCATACACTGTAAAGGGGATGAATATTTTCACATTTCATTATTTTTTAAAGTTATTAATACAGTAATAATAATTATAGTACAGTCTATCATACATGTATACACAGCTATTTATGCATGCAGTGAGTTTGGGGCGGATTTATCTTTACATAAGCCAAGCATGAAGATCAGATTGATTTTAGAGAATTTTTTTTCCATATTTTCTGGATGCCTGTATGTGTTTATGTGTCAAATCCCATGTCATACATCATGCGTTAGATTTACAGGAGTAGTAAGCTGGAGGAAATACACACTGGGAGCAATTGAGCATTCAAGCGCACTTTGACATAGACCAGAAGGACAGGGGCTTCAAACTGACCACCTTTACTATTGAGCCACAGCTGCCTCAGAAAAACATTACTGTGAGTCAGTTGTGTGGATTTAGCATTGTGTGTAACAGGCTGATACAACAAGCCATGCTGTCAAGTACAAGTATGCAACCTTGAGTGTGGAAGTGACAACAAAATAGTCTCTAATTGCAAATCTTTTTGATTCTTTATGGTTGGTTAAGAGTCTTGCTGTAGTGTTTACCCTAAAAAAAACGAATCTAGAAAACCTGAGGTGCAGTGTTATGTATGGTTCAGACTGCGTTTTTAAAGGTACTGTGAGGACTTTCTACAACACCACTCCTGCTGATAAAGTTTAGCAGTGAGAGGAGATGTCTGTGTTTTTCTCCACTGAAAACAATTTATTGGCTTTATTTAGTAGTAGTGGTGGACACTGGAGCTGGACTGTCTGACAGCAAAGGGACAGAAGAGCAAAAGAAAGCTAAGCAGGAGAGTGATAGAGCACAGACTAAAGGCTAAAACAAAAGCTAAAGGCTAAAACGCGGATCAAGCTGTTTGTGATAATGTTCAATCCAACTCACATGCATTAGTTATACTGCGGTGGTCTGCTCAACCTGAGAATGACAATAAAATGAATAGTCAGGTTACCTTTGCTTTGCTTGGTAGATGAGCACTGGCAGGACATAACCAGGATTAACTAAAGTTACACGGTACCGCTACGTTTCAGAGCATGAGGCTGAGTAATGCTGTATGTAGCCAACTACTGAACTCAAAACAAACTTACAAGGTTTGCTTGTTGTTACATTTCAACCAGCAGAATGACGTAACTATAAATAAATACATCACTTTGTCGGGTTGTATCCAATAAAAAGTTATCTTGAACTAAGAAAAGTAGTGTTAAAAGGAAGATCCAACCTCCATTCATCTGTCAAAACAATACACACAACATATCATCATGACATTTTGCGTTAGTTCCCCAGCCAGAGTAATTCACTTCAAACGGATTCTCCTCACAACCTCTTCAATCTCAAAGTTTCGAAATTCAAGACATGTAGTGATAAATTGAGCTGGAGAATGCCATCCAATGACTCAAATGTTTTCTACCTGTCAGAAAAATGCAGAATTCACCCTAACTTGACATGTAAAGTTAGCTCTGTTTTGATATGGATAACTGAGGGACTTAGATGATTCAATATGCAAGCTCTAAGGAGACTTTTTTTGAAAAGCATAGAGGGAAACAATGATTAATGTTTCTGATATTGGATGAAAAGCTTCAATAAATCTGATGTTTAATCAGGCCAAGAAACCAAGTTAATTCCAGGACAATAATCTGTGTTATATTCACGCCTGTTCTTCTCTGACACATCTCTACATATTGTCTTGTTGCTCATTCCTCCTCATCACTCTCTCTATCCTTTTTTTGTGAATTATACATTTAAACCAGTTGATATGGAAATATTCCCTACATCTAGTGCCAGCAAGTATGCGTCACATAAGCCTCTGTCCGCCCCACACTCTGGTTCTCTGTGTCTTTCTGTATGTCTGTCTCTCCTACACGCACACACGCCTTCTTTTCATTTCTGTCTCAGTCACTACTTAGGTTACCATTTCAGTTGTCTCAGTTTCATCTCCTGTCATTCTCATTCTCATTTCATTCTGTTCCTTATTCTTTATTATTTTGTATTACCTGTTTTTCAACTCTAGCTTTTCCTTCAACCACAGTATCCCACCTTTCCCTTTTGACTGTATTCCCCCATCTGTCCTCCTCCTCCACTACTCCACTCCTCTCTAAAAGTCATCTCCTCCCACCTCATGGTGTCCCAGTTGGAGGAAACACAGAGAGATGGATTGACAGGAGAGAAAGAGAGAGTGAGAGAGAGAGAGGTTGGGAGTGAAGAGATGGTGATTTGATTGTGCTGGAGAAAACCCCCTAGTGTCAGAAATTCACCTGCAAAAACTCCCCCGCTTTTCTCCTCATCTGTATTCACAGTCTCTCCTCCTCCTTCTGTTTCTTTCCTCTCCTCCTGCATCATGCCTCCTCACCTCTCTTCTTCCCTCGCCACCTCCTCCCTGCCTCCCCCTATCTGTCCTTCTGTGTCTCACACCATCCTGCAATGCTCCACCTGCACTGTGGTGCAGCACTGACAATCAGAACCCTGCACACATACACACACGCGCACACGGAGGCACTGGAGCACACACACATTTTGAGAATCACACGCACACAGGGAGACACACGCCCACGACTTCCGGTGCCCCCCACCTCTCTCTCTCTCTCTCTCTCTCTCTCTCTCTCTCCCTCTCTTACACCTCTCCACTGCAGGCACGAAACATTCTACAACCGCTGGTGTGCTGGAGCTTCATCAGGAGATGCTGCCAGAAAACAGTTTCCAGTAGCCAGTGCTTCTATCTATGCACATAAATCGAAAACTGTTGTACTGATGTGAAAAATAGACAGAGTAACCCATTGCTAAAATGGAATCATGATAAACATGATCAACATGTCATCTCACTCCAACCTTTGTTGGGAGCGCACACTTCTCAAAGAAAATTAATAACTAAAATATTAATGTACAAATTTAATAAAATACAAGAAAATTAGAAAAGTAAAGATGAACTATGTGCAATGAAAGCATAAGTAAATACATACATACAGAAGTGGTTTATAAAATTGGGTTATTTGCCCCTTTTTTAACTGATCCATTAAATGAGAAAGAACTTGTTTTATACTACTGAAGCAATCAAACTTTTAAAAAGTATGTGTACACTTTTCTGATCCCAATGCCCTGATTAGAAAAGTAATAAAGTATGTGTGGATTGAAAAAAAAAAGTGAGTTTGGTTCCAGGTTAAAAACCCTGTGTGGGTGATTTATAAGGACAAGACAAAGAGAGACTCTGGCCCTTTAATTTGGTGTTGCTAGGGAGATGAGCTGTTTACTTTAGTATCAGCCACAGAGATGATGTCTGCTTTTACTTTAATGAACCTTCCGAATATGCAAATACATGAGCACATCCTGCTGTTTCTGTGTTTGCTTTTATTTTCCTTGGCAAAGCCACAATCCTCCTTCAGACATACTTGTGTATTTATTTTTAGTTCTGTGGAAAGCCAGGGTGACAGATAATGGGGGAAATGTGGAGTTAAGAGGAGATCCTGCTCTACAGACATATTAATCTGTTAAATTTCAAACTGAAATAAATTAGGGAAAGTTTGTTGGTTGGCCAACCTAGATGAGCTCAAATGGGAAATGGGAAATCAATCCTGACATCTAGTGGATATTGCGTGAAACTGGGGATGTGCATGCATGTGGGATCTCTGACAGTCTGTTTTTTTATATAACGTGCAGACCTTTTAACACCCTTCCCCCAGGCCTCATGTGGGTCAAGGAGTGCGTAAGAGTTACATAATTGCACACTTCAAAAAAACACACAACTTGTCAAATCCTTAATGATCTTTTTTTTTTTTTCTTTAATGTTTACCTGAATCTGACACTTTCATTATTGTATAGGCAACACTTCTGTGCTGTTTTGTGCTGTCATGATTTAATATTCTTTTGTCAAATAATGTATTTGTCTTTATGTTGTTTCAGCCACTAATAAAACGCCAACACATTTCATTGTACAAACACAATTGCAATTCAAAGTCCTAAGTGCTGACTGAGCAAGCACAGTCAAGAAGCAAAACCCATATTTGAGTCTTCTTTTAATCAAATAAATCTGATTAAGCTACCAACTTTAAAAGGGCAATGGAAAAAACAGCTCTGCAGACTGTTCATACTCATTCAAAAAGTCTTTGTGAACTGGTGGTGATGAGATCGATACCTATACTTTTCACATTTAATGGCAGCTTGTTGAAATTAATCAAGAAGAATCTACAAATACAAAAACTAATGTTTCTGTTCATGAATAGAAGTCAGTAACTTACTTATATAGGGCAATACAACATGATCAAGTGATTTAATTTTTGTCCTTTCTTTTTTTTTCTTCCTTTTTTCTCATTTGTTGTAAAACATTACATTTAGATCTTCATCCATACCAACACTTCATATTTTTAAGCATTAGAGATGCTATTTTTGATCAAACAGCCTGCACATGCTGATAGATTATTCATCAGAGAGACATTCAAGTATTTATGAAATCAGCAATATTCTGATCATTTTAAGCATTAATTCCATCACATAAGTATTGATCAATACTGATACCGCTGTTGATATTGATCAATCGATAATCAGATGAAACCACCCCACCACTACTGTGAACCATTTTCTGAAAAATAAAGGAAAACCAGGGTTTTTTCAACTTTGTACTTTCACAGTTCCATAATTTAACTTTAACAACAATAAAAAAAATTCGTTATGATAGTTTTATGGGTTTGTGTTCAGATTGAATCGACTTTTCTGGGATTGAAACGAGCCTTAATGTAGTCCTATCTACTATTATTTTATGAGTATGATTATTTTTAGTAGTAGTAGTTGTAATGTCGTTTTTTGTAAAATGAGTATTGGGGATAACAAAATGATGGTTTCACTGTGAACCCTCGGGATTTTTATTTGGAAAATAATACAAAGATTACGTGAAAATTTAAACAGTGAACGGCTACGAAACACGATTTATCTGATGCAGCGCAACTGAGTGTGAGGCGTTTGGTCCATCTGGGCCACCATACTTGTTGTGTTTGTTTTAGTGAAAGCAAAGATGGCGAACGAACTGGACCGAGTGCGAATCTCAGCTGCGGAACTTCGAGCTGAAGCGTCGAATTCAGTCCATTTAACTGACTGTCAAAGAGGTGAGAAGAGCCGAGCAAGACGAACTGAAGGGATGTTTTGGTGGAAATGTCGTTAGATTGAGTTCAGAAGTCACCGAAGTTGTGTGAAAGTAGCTTCGAGAGTTGGCAAGTTTTAAAGCAGCTCATGTTGTTAGCCCGTTAGCACTGTGCTCCCTGGTCCGCGCGGTTCGTTTCTAACGCCCCCTTCATGGAAACGACATCAGATCACTAACTCGCATCTTTTGAAACTAACGTTGCATTTTCTGTTCTTTTACCTTATTTGTAAGCCACGTGTTTATATCGCAACACGTTTGTTCTGTGCAATGTGTACTTAATATTTACATGAGACGTGGACTGATGCACTAATAGGCTGGTCTCGACACACCTTGAAACGTTAAAATACGCGAGAAATTTACTAATCTTAATCAGTTTTTCACACTTTTGCTTGGTCACCGACATGCTTAGAAACACTTGCTGATGGTTCTCTGGTGGTCACAGAAATCTATGAAAACATTGTTGTCCCTTCTCCTTTAATGCGATACCTCCTCAACGGTCCCAAAACTTTAGTATAGAAGAAGAGAAGACCTTTATTATCTGACACAAAAAAGTGACAGAACATCATCTTTCGACAGGCCTCAGTTGCATCAGAATACATACATTCTCCATCACACTTGTAAACACATTGAGAACAAGAACTTTTAAAGACCTGAGTAGTTTCAACAGAGACTGATCATCGCACCAACAAACAATTCAGACCTATCTTTTGTCATTCTGTCAGTTGTACTTATGAAAGCATTATGGAATTTTTTAGCAGAACTTTTTGAACTTTGGACATAAATCGAGAATGTCAGCTACAGGCTCTGCTAGGGCTGGGCAATATGGCAAAAAAATATCATATATTTCTTTCAGAGATTCAACACTTAGTTCACTTAGTTTAACACTACAAGGCAAAAAGAAAAGCAAAAAGTTTTGCAGGTATGCAAGACCTAAAATAAACAAACTGCCCCCTCAAGAATAATGAAGACTCCTGAAATGTAAACTTTATCATCATCATCAAAAAAATAGTGCTGGTCTCTGCTCCACGTTTGACTCCACATTTGGTAATTCTGTTTACTCCTCTAGCAACTTACAAACGGAGGTGTAGCAGGAAAAGGTCGACTCTGATTGGCTGTTATCACATACATTTCTGCCATATTTGATCAACTGAATATGCTCATAGCTGATCATCATGTAATTGATTGGGAATCTATCACGATCAGAAATCTCAATCATATAATCACCCAGCCCTAGGCTCTACTCACAACAAGTGATGGATGTTTTTCTTCTTTTGATGAATACATTTTTTTCACCACATTTTGTGCTTTTTCCATGTGCGTGTTTCTACAGGTGAGCAACATGCAAACAAGCAGCATAAAAGGCGTGAGGGTAAGCGCCCTGATCTGCAGCGTTACCAGCCAGTACCTGGACAAGGCCGGCGCCGCTGTGAAAGTGAGGAAGGAGAAGTTGGTCACGATTATCTTCTGAATGCTGATTCTTCCGAACATGATCAACTCTCACAGAGTGAGAGAAAGAGCACCTCTGAAAATGTCCCTGAGAGACATGGGTGCTCAGATGGCGGGATGGATACAAACCACGTGGTGGAAGACAGTAGGAAAGGTGATGGTCGTGGAAATCAGAATTGTACAGAGAGAGACCGGTTTCATGCCAAAACAGAAGCAAATCTAGGAAAAGGCGTTGCTGAAAATAACAGCGAACAACAGGAACCTGCAGGAGCTGCTCGGCCAATGAAGAAAGCTCGCAAACCAGACCGAGAAATTTATCAACCTGGAAGCCGGAGGAATATTCAGGGAAAGGACTGTGGGGTTGGAAGTGAGCTGGATAAACCGACTAAGAGGCATGATCCCAAAACTGAGCTGATCCCAGGAGACAAAGAGAGGAACAAAACAAAATATCCACAGAAGCCGGGACAGAAAGACCACGATGTAAAGGACACACAAAAAAATATTAAACAGGCTAAATCTAGTGAGGGCTATAAAAAGCATGGAAGTCAAGATGGGAACAAACCTCCTCTACCCACTGATTCCTCTGTAGAAAAGATGTCTAATAAAATAGAAAAGCTCAGCATAAAAGAACAAGGTAGCACTGAAGATGATGTTGAAAAGCTTGGTAGCAGGCGAGGGGAAACAACTGATATAAAAGGAAGAGGCCAAGGAGGAGGACCCAAAGAGGAGGAGGAGAAAGAGAAGAAGAGGGAAAGGGGGAACCGTAGGAGGAGAGGTGGGGAAAAGGAAAGGGAGAGAAATCAAGATACCAGCAGAGCAGAGAATGACGAGGGTGGTGGAGGAAAGAGGGACCGATATAAAACTGAAAAAGAAAGAGAAAGGAGAACACCAGAGGCGAATAAAGACAACAAACCAGGTAAACAACAAGAAGAAACACACCAAAGCAAGGGAAGAGAGAACTGCAGAGACAACAGAAGAGGTGACAATAACAACAACAACCGGTCTCGAGATGCTGAGAAAGACTCCAGGACAAAAAGAAATGTTGACAAACCCGTACACCGAGGAGACAGAAATAAACCCAGCGCAAACACAACCACGCCAACCTCAAAACGCTACTCCAAATCAGATATCCGGCGCCCAAGGAATCGAACTTACAGTAGCAGCTCAGCCAGCAGTGTGACCAGCCTGGACGGCCCTGGACGAGGAATAGAGGTGGAAAGTACCAAATGGCTACGCTTAGAGTCAAGGCTGAATAACAAAGAGAGCATGGGGAATAGTGGAGAAGGACAAAGGAGTCACCTGCCAAGCTGGACAACCAACGGGGAGTCTTCTACAGAATCACTTGACGGGAGCGAGTTCAGTGATGTAGCAGAGGATAGAAGAAGGAGACGAAGGGTTGGAGAGGCAGAACTGAGTTCGGAGAGGCGGAGGGAAGAAAGGAACAGACCAAAGGGAAACAAAGGTGGATGTAGAGGAATCCTCAAGGTTTCTCTGGAAAAGCAGGTAGGTACCTCACCACGAGGTGGTTTGGCACAGCAAGGCTCGGCTCCACGCGGCAGAGGCGGGGGCATACTGGTCCTTCCAACCCGTACAGATGTGTCCAATCCACCTGAGGTGGGGCAAAGGCTTCTTTTTGGTGGAATAAGAGGAGGAGCAGCTGGTAGGAGTAGAGGGGGCAGAGGAGGGGGCGTCAGACGCCTCTGGGACCCAAATAATCCTGACCAGAAACCCGCTCTTGCAAGCAGTCAGTCCTTGCAGCTCTCATCCCTCCAGCAGCCTGTTTATCTTCAGACAGGGACTGGTTATGGACAGCTTCACTTTCTGGACACTGATGATGAAGTTGCAGGCAGCCCTCCTGTTCCACAGGGAGAGAACTTTCGATCCCAACAAGCTGCTGCTATGGCCTACTACAAATTTCAAAAATCTGACAATCCCTACTTTTACCCGATACCCACCAGCAGCCCTCATAACCCTGGTAATCCCACTAACCAGCGGTATCCATATCCTTATCAAATGGGGCCCTATCAAATGGGTCCTTCAAATGGTTTGTACTCAGGCCCTGGTATGAACCAGTTCTGTGGAAGTTATAAGGGTGCAGGTTATGCCCAGACAGCCACAGGAGCTGGTTTAACCTCAGAGGAAGCAGAGCAACAAGCCAGAGGGGAGCTGGGAAGGCTGCTGAGGGCTGCAGATACTCAGGAGCTGCAGCTCAGTAACCTCCTGTCCAGAGACCGAGTGAGTGCAGATGGACTGGATCGCATGGCCCAGCTCAGGTGAGGATTTATGTTAGATTGCTTGTCTTTTAATCCATTTTTTGGCTGTCAGTTGTGCCTTGAGTTGAACATAAAATGAACTTTACAGATATTAAACAAGCACTGTGCTACTGTGCTCTCTGTTTTCCAGAGCTGACCTCTTGGGGCTGTATGAGCAGGTCATCCTGACAGACATTGAGTTCTCAGACTCTCAGAACGTGGATCAAGCTTTGTGGAAGAACGTCTTTTACCAGGTCATAGAGCGCTTCAGACAGTTACTCAAAGATCCTACTTTTGACAACTCCCCTCACATAAGGAACATGCTGCTTACGCTGCTGGATGAGGTAACGGCTGTTTTTCTAATTTTGACCTTCAAATTCTTCTTTTTCAATCCTGCATTTTGACATTGCAAGATGTGGATCTATATTTGTTTGTACAACTGTGGCTTTGTAACTTTAACTGAAATTGATCAATTCAGTTTATTTTTTTCTCCTTTTTTTGTAATCTGTGTTTTCCAGGGGGCACAGTTCTTTGATGCACTGCTTCTGAAGCTGCAGACAGTCTACCAGTTTAAGTTGGAGGATTACATGGATGGCATGGCCATCAGAGCTCGACCTTTACGAAAAACGGTAGGGCTGTAGTCAGTGCTTGTATTGCTTGGAACTTGTTGAACATTTTCTACCCTTGACATGCCTTACACTTTTTATGTTGTAAAATGTCTTAAGTTTTTATTGTGCTAATGTCTTATCAGGTGAAGTATGCACTCATCAGTGCTCAGCGCTGCATGATATGTCAGGGAGACATAGCACGCTACAGGGAACAAGCCAGTGACTCGGCCAACTATGGCAAAGCTCGGAGGTGAGCTGCCAATATAAGAAACGCTTATTGAAAGAAATAGTTCTGCCTACTCTGAATCATGCTGTTACCTACTCATCTAACCTACTCTTCTTTTTTTTATCCTCAGCTGGTATCTGAAAGCTCAGCAGATTGCCCCCAAAAATGGACGTCCATACAACCAACTAGCCCTGCTGGCAGTCTATACAGTAAGTCATTGGTTTTTGACTCTTCTGTAACTTCTTGTCTGTTTCTTGGCTTGCCCCTGGGATTAAGGATGCATGCAAGTATTTTTAAGTAGTGTTCTTTTTTTTTCCATCCAGCATGTCTGTTAGTCTTACCCTGTTCCCACCTCTCCCACTTACAGAAGCGGAAATTGGATGCTGTGTATTATTACATGCGCAGCTTGGCTGCTTCCAACCCCATCCTGACTGCAAAAGAAAGTCTGATGAGCCTTTTTGAGGAAGCCAAGCGGAAGGTGAGAAACATGCTCCTGTTGCAGAATTAGGAGATGATTCCCGAATTGATCTCCTTATGAGCATAACCGAAAGGCTTTGTACTTGTAGACAGAGCAGCTGGAGCGAAGGAGGAGGCAGGAGCATGAAGGAGGCTCCAGGGGTCCAGCAGTAAGAGGAAGGGGAAGAGGGGAGGATGGAGCCCGTGTGGAGATTTGGATCCGTCCCAGTGGACAAGCTTCAACCCTGTCTTCACAGAGGGGAGGTAGTGAATCCAGCAGAGACTCTGAACAAGATGGAGAGCTGGGCAGTCTCAGTGCCAGTGATGTAAGATCCTGAACTTTCTTTCACATCACTTTCACACAACACAAGTGAAATAATGTCACACACAATTAGGCTTTATTTTTCCTCACTTAAAAAGCATGTATTTGACAAGCTAAATGAATAGGGAAGCCCTTACCATTTGTAGAGTTGATTCATGGCACAAATTTCACAGCTTGTATCAGGCTTCCTTCCTAAAGTGAACCACCCCAAGAACAGCTCTCAGGATATAGGAGGATACGTAATGTTTCTATGGCACAACCTCTATGTGCAAAGGTTGAGTCTCAGAATAAGATAACGTCTTTGTTGCTCATCTGCACAGTTTAGTTCGTGAAAAGCAGTGCAATGTTTTTTGTGAATCAGACCCTCAGGCGTTAATGCTTGCATAAATGTCATAAATTGTTTGACTGAGTGGTTAATTCTCTTTCTCTTTTAAACTCTGTGGTGTCATTTGATTTCTTTGATTCCATCCTCCTCATTTAATCTTTTAGACATTTTTGATTTTCCTCTATTGCTTGAATGTTGAATTTTTTTCCAGTATTTCATGAGCCCCCAGCGATGTTTACTCATCTTTTGTTTCCATCCCGTTTCTTCGTTCAAAGATTTTTCCACCACCTCATTACTCCGTCTTTCATCTCTACTTATTTGGCTCTTTAGTGGGTTGTTTTAATTTCTCACCAGTGATTCACCATTCCATTTACCAAGGGACTTTTTTCAGTTCATATTGTTCCTCCTCAGCTCACTCCATGGTTTTTCATAAAGAAGTCTTAGCAAATGTTTGTTAGACCTGGGAAGTAAAAATTTCTGAATATATTGCTGGGAAAATGATATAAAAATATACTTAAAAGCACTTCAGTACTGACCGAGACTGCTTTATATATTGGTTTAAATGGGTTCTATGTGAGATTTTGAGTTTGTGGCAGCTAAAAGCGGCAGCGCAATGAATCACTTCCAATATCTGAAAAAAAAAAGCTTTCTCTGAATAAGATGAGAAAAATCATATTTTACATAAAATTGCAGGAGAAGAAGCTTTTTTTTCTTCTACCACAGTATCCTGCACATCCATACATTTTATCTGGCATCTCAGTGAAAGGACATGTATTCTGCGCAAGTATCTCCTTTGCTTCCAGCTACAGTAGCTTGTCAGCTCATCACCACCCACTCTTGTTGTATAAGTGCTCAAGTGTATTTCATTGGCCATTTCAGTTCCTTGTCACTTGTCTTTCCACTGAAAAGTTTATTTCCAAATGTAATGGTCACAAACGATAAATAATTCCTACTTTTCCCTCATTCTGTCTTCTCTTATTGTCTCCAGCTAAATAAAAGGTTCATACTGAGTTTCTTGCATGCGCATGGAAAGCTCTTCACCAAAGTGGGGTGAGTAATATCGCGTGCATTCTGGCTCTTGAGTACAAGGATTAAATGTTTTGACAGAGCACTTTTACTGTCTATTTTTTCCTTCATCTTTTGAGATTTCTGTGTCCTTGCTATACAGCATGGAGTCCTTCCCTGAAGTGGCGAGCCGTGTCCTGCTGGAGTTCAGGACACTACTTCAGCATGGCCCTTCCCTGCTGGGCAGCACACACATGCTGCAGATCATCACCATCAACATGTTTACTATACACAATGCCAACAGCAGGGGTAATTCTTCAAAAAATATTCAATTAGCAAATAATACTTCTTCAGTTGAGTATGTTTCTTTCCAACCTGGCCTGAGTCAGCTGTTTGTTAAATGGGGATTATTATAAGAATATTTTTACAATGCTGTTTAAATTATTTCCTTTTTTCTAGGTGAAGAAGGAGAAATGAGGTCTGTTTTGCAAGAGCAGAGCACAGCCCTTGGTCTTGGCATGTTTGCACTGCTGGTGCAGCGCTGCACTGAGCTGCTCAGAGACACTCCTACAGGTACACACAGTAAGCTTCATGAGTATTTGAAAGGGCAGTTTTGCTATTTAGTTGAAAATCCAAAAGACATTATTGCACTCAACATAAAATACACATTGGTAGAAATTCCCGTATCAATTCCCAAATATTTTTAAAGGCCATACTTAGAGTGTTGTTTAAACAGAAGATGGAAACGTGTCTTAAAACCTTGTAATAGGGATTGACTGATGTGGTTTTTCTAGGGCCAATGCAGGTTTCTGGTTGTCTTTGGCTGATATTTAGGGTCAATACTGCTTTTGCTCCCTTGATTTACATCATAAAAGTGACACTGATAACAAATGGGTCTCAATTTCAAGATGAGGAACATTTACTGAACTATATTTATTTCTAAAACAAGATGGGAAATAGAGATAAAATATGTTGTAAATAGTAGAAACAGTGTAATCTTTGTTTAGCTGTACCAAACACATAGTTTTGAAGTTGCCTCACTTGGCAGTCTAAAAGCAAGGTGGATAGGGGGGTGGAGGGGTAAGGCATGGTCTGCACATTGACTGTAGTGTCTCCTAGCAACACGCTTGGATGCCTGTCTGTAAATCATGCCGAAGAGAAACATATTGTTAAACCCATCCACATATTGTCCAATGTGATACAAGTGAAAAAGGCAAGAAATCAGCCTAATATGTTGGCTATCCTTAGTAAAAGGCATGTTTCAATAATTTTGTAAGCAGTTATTCTGACATTTTGGTGAATGTGATGTTGTACTGTGATCTTCTGATTTAACATTTGTTTTTGATGACAAATTTTTATTATGAAGACTTGTATTCAAAACCTGTTCCCTCCTTAAAGAACCGGTCACGGTCGGAGATGGTGAAGAGGAGGGTAAAGGGGAGGAGCAGGAGGGTATGGTGCGAGTTTCTGCCTTCTCATTGGACCTAAAGGAACTTCTGCCGAGCATTAAAGTCTGGTCAGACTGGATGTTAGGACACCCAGACCTTTGGAATCCACCACCACCTAGCATAGAGTGAGTAACCTGCTCTCTTTACTTTGGCTGAATACATAGAATCACTCTTTTTGTTGCTGGCTAAATCCAAAGAAAAACTGTTTAACATCTTAATGCATCACATGATTTTTAAGCTTGAAGGGAACTTTCTGTTTGACTCAAAAGCTCAGTTATGATTCCAATGAAAATGAACAAACCATTGATGTGAATGACTCATTACATGTTTATGATCTTATAGAAGTTTCTTACTTCTATCTGTGCTGTTTTCTGTCCATCCAGTGGATGCCCTGATGTCTGGCAGTGCCTGGCTGACCTGTGTAATGTTCTGGCATGCGTTGACCATGGGGAGGTGCCTCTGTACAAAGCCGACACCGATGAAAGCGAGGGAGAGGAGGAGCTGACTGTTCTGCAACTGAAAGAGGATAGGCTTCTTGCTGGTTTCGTCCCACTGCTGGCTGCACCACAGGAGCCCTGTTACACCGACAGGCATACTGAAATAGTTAGTGGAAGCAAATTATATCACTATCCTTCAGCACCATTAAATTCTTTGACCAAGAGGAATTAGTTCAATATTCTCACTCACGTTCAGAGTGCCCAAACGAACATACTGGTGTCATCATTCTCTTCTTGTCCTAAAGCACATGTTCCTTTATCCTCTTTCTTCAGGCAATCGCAGCAGATTGTAAGAGGGTCACAGTGCTCAAGTACTTTCTGGAGGCTCTGTGTGGACAAGAAGAGCCTCTGTTAGCCTTCAAGGGAGGCAAATACATCTCTGTGGCTGCTTTTCCACCACCAGACAACTCGATGGACACAAGGAGCAGGTTGGATTCTCTCACAGAGAAAGAGGTGAGCATGTTAGTTTCACTAACCTTCCAGCAACCTTTTATTCCTGTTTTCACTACCTGACATCACAAAATTGTGTATATGCGTAACTTTCATATTAATTGCAGTTCCACAGAGATGGTTTTTAAGCTGAAAAATTGTCTTTTTCCTCGTCTGTTTGGCAGGCTGATGATGTGATAGTTGAGGCTGAGTCCTCTCTCTCAGCATCAGAGGCAGACGAGGATGCAGAGGAGGCAGAAGACAGCGAGAATGACATCAGACAGCTGAAGGCTCGACGTCACGCTCTTGCCAACAAACTGGCACAGCAACAGAAGCGTAGAGATAAAATTCAGGTATCACAGACTGATATGCATTTACTCGTAAATAACTATTTAGTTTAACTATTAGTTGGGACAAGAAGTTTTTTTGTTTCTTGTAAAACTTGAAGGTTCAGGAAATGACTCTAAATTACAATTTTTAATAATCCATGCAAAACATTTCAAATACGCGATATATCTTTGTGTGTTTCAGGCAGTGCTGCAGACCAGCGGGCAACTGGAGCTTGAAGTGAGGCCTCTCTTCTTGGTTCCCGACACGAACGGATTTATTGATCACTTGGGAGGCCTGAAAAAACTCATCCAGTGTGGAACATACATTATCGTCGTACCCCTTGTTGGTAAGAAAGAATAAAGAAAATTGATGAGAATTTGAGGATAAGTGTACTTTGTGTGAGTTTACTCATGATGTGATCTGTGATCTTTCTCTCAGTGATCACAGAGTTGGATGGCCTGGCAAAGGGCCAGGACACTTTTGGTGGTGGACTGGGCTCAGGAAGTCGAAGCACTGGCAGTCGTGGCAACTATAACATCAGTTCAAGCCACGTGCAGGCAGTGCAAGAAAAGGCACGATTGGCAGTGGCTTTTCTGGAGAAAGGATTTGAAATGAGAGAACCTTACCTCAGAGCTCTGACAAGCAGAGGAAACCAGCTTGAGTCTATCGCCTTTCGCAGCGAGGACACCACTGGACAGCAGGTGGTAGTCTGGACTATTTTAATGTGGATTTAATTATCTTGGGGTCATCTAGCTGCAAATGCTGCATCATGCTGGATCTTTTTCAGTGAATTAATTTTCTCTTATCCACAGGGTAACAATGATGATGTGATTCTGTCCTGCTGCCTCCATTACTGCAAAGACAAAGCCAAAGATTTCATGCCTCATCAGAAAAGTATGTGACAAATACAGTCTTTTTATTTTCCATCATCATACCAGTGTTATGTACTTACAACAATGTAAATACTTTTTTATAATGCAGTTTAACCAAGCAAATAGGTAAAAACCCTCCTATTGGATGATTACTGCATGGGTGATCATCTTTTAGCCAGCACCAAGTTGTTTAACCCCAGCTAATGCACTGAGTAACTTCTCATTTCTGAAACAGCCACATCCTTTCATTGTGAAAAAGATGTATGTTTAAGAAGGGTGAAATCATTGGCATGCATAAAACAGAGAAAACATCTTTGGAGATTGCAGAAACTACTAAAATTGGGTAAAGAACTGTCCAACTTATTATTAAGACCGGAATGAAGGTGTGGAAGCATCGTCTTCTATGAAGCAATGTAGTCAGAAAAAGAATCCTGAATGATTGTGATCGGCGATCACTTAAATCTTTGGCCAAATCAAATCAAAGAAAATCAACAGTAGAACTCAGGAGCATGTTTGAAAGGGAAAGTTAGAGCATTTCCACATGCACAATGTGAGGGGGAACTCAAGGAACTGGGATTGAACAGCTGTGTAGCCTTAAGAAAAACCCCTAATCAGTAAGGCTAACCAGAAAAAAGGCTTCAGTTTGCTCGGAAGCATAAAGTAATGATCTGTACGAGCCCGTGGGGATAGTGCAATCATCTGAGGTTGCTGCTGTTTGTCAGATTTAGGTTTAGCAACATTATGTGCCCAAAGAATAATGTCAGCTGACTACATGAATACACTGAACGACCAGGTTTTTCCATCAATGGACTTTCTTTTCCCTAATGACAAAAATATATTCCAAGTTGACAGTGCCGGGATTCATGGGGCTCACATCGTGAAAGAGAGGTTCAGGGAGCATGAGATGTCTTTTTCACGCATGGATTGGCCACCACAGAGTCCAAGCCTTAACCCCATCTTTAGGATGTGCTGGAGAAGGCTTTGTAATGTCAGACTCACCCATCATCAATACAAGATCTTGATGAAAAATTAATGTAACACTAGATGGAAATAACTCTTGTGAAGTTTATTGAAACAATACCACTGTGAATCTATGCTTTTATCAAAGCTTAAAGTGGTCCAATGAAATATTATTGTGTGTATCCTTTTTTTGGTGGTGACTTTTCTTTTGACCAGGCAGTGTATAAAGTTATGAAGACCCAAAACTTAACCAAACAAAGTTTGATTCTAACTCCATTCCCTGTCAAAAACAGATGGGACAGTGAGGCTCTACAGGGAGGTGGTTCTCCTTACAGATGACCGAAACCTGCGTGTCAAGGCTTTGACCCGCAACGTCCCAGTCCGAGACATCCCTGCCTTTCTCAGCTGGGCCAAAGTGGGCTGAAACAGGCTGTGCTGGAATCAAAGGAACCCAACTGCCGAAGCCTGCTTGTCACTAAGCCAGGGGAGAAGACACACTTTGGGGAGAATGAGAAAGAGAGATTACAGGGGAGAGAGGCATTAACAAAGCCAAGAACCACCTCTTATGAAATGCAAGTAATGAAGTGACCACAAGGTGGATTCATTGAGCCTACTCCCCCCTTGTGATGAAGTGTGTGTATGTATGTGTGACGATCAGCGAGCTTCCCCAGGATGAGACAGAGACTTGACAAGTCTCTTGAAGGCTGGATCAGGAGGTAATAAGGAGGTATTAAAGGAGTGATTTGATTTGTAAGTTGTCCAGTCCAGCCTCCAGCCTCCAGCCTCTGCTCCTAGTTAGTGAGTGTCTGCAAGCAGTATTCAAATTTGAGGGTAATGATAGAGTGAGGCCAAGAGAGGAAGAGTGTTTGTGGTCATTTAATTGATTAAAGAGAGAGCAGTTATGAGGTCATAAGTGGCACCTCCACACTTCTCTTGGGGCACAGTCATGGACTGCTTTGGTCTCGACATCTCGACGAGGGAGGATGGAAAAAGGTATGGCTGGAGAGTCTGTCAGTAGAGCAAAAGGTGTCTGAGTCTGAGGGGTCTCTTAAAAGCCCACTGGTAACTTCAGCACCTCTGAGACATGGTACGCTGGTTTGATATTTTCTGCAAACCAAGACAACGTTTGATACTTTGATAACAGGTTGTTCCTCTAGCTTGATGCTTTCATTAAGTTTGGGAATGAAAGGAAATGACCTTTAGGGTTAAGAAAAAGCACAACTGTGATTTCTTTTTCCTATGCTTTCGTTTGTTTTGAGCTTGAAAGAACTTTTGCATTTCTTGGAGAAAGTTATTTTTATTCTTTGCAGTACCTGATAATAAGCATCTACAGAGTTTCTAATGAAACAAAAATCTCAATTGAATTCAGTTTTTTTTTTTTTGTATGATGTTGGCATTATGGATAGATTGGATTAAATCAATGACAAGAGTACAAGAAACATTTTGCTTTTAATTGGATCTGGAGGCAAATGATGCATTTCTGGGATCAACAAATGTTCCATATAAATGAGGCTAATGCATTGTTTATTCTTTTTGGAATTTGATGACATCTTACCCATTTCTCACAATATAAAACATTAAGTCGTAGATACTAATTTGGTAACATCCGTCTAAGACTTACATGAAATTTGTAGATGGTTTAACTTTAGGGAAAGCTCATTATCAAGTTCTGCTGGTGTTTATTTCACTTCATCTCTACACTCATTTTTGACCTTTAGTGCTTTTCAGATGAAACCACTGGTAGCTTCTATCACCAAAAACAGTTCTATTCTCAGTGTTACTTTAATTTTATTCCAGGTATAACTCTCACTTTTATCCACCATTCATAATTTAGTTTGGTGTCAAAGAAACCAATAGATTTTGGGCTAGCTCAATCATCAACTTTAACGTCACATTTTCAAATAACATGCTAGTAGTTTGTGTGTTTTACTTTTTGCTTGCTCTGAATTGCTATCGTAGATACTTTCATGGTATTCTGACTTGTTTCAGGTTGATGTCTGTGTGTAGTTGTGTCCAGACTCATTATTTGTCTGTTAATCGCAGTTAAATCCAGTCGGTTCAAAGTAATGTTTGTAGATGAAGTTACTCTGATTTGTCCAAAACTGCTCCAGCTAGAATTAGTTCCATCAGCTGTTGACTTTTCTTTAATTTTGTAAACAGAAAAGTACCAACATTTTTCCAGCTCCTCTGTTCTGCTGTTATCGTGTTCAGTGCAATCTGCTGTATTGAGTGCTGTCGCTGCTGTTGTATTCTAGTATCAGAGTAAGTGTAGTAGAAACATGCCCAGCTTTACACAAAACCACTGCTTCATCTTCCATCAATAAAAATGTTTTATGCTATTGTCGTTTCATTGTGAATGCTTTACTCTTAACTGAAGGATCACAAGCACCTCTTGTTACTGCATGTGTGTTGAAAGTAAAAGTATTCAGTTACACTAAGTTTCAGGGACTACAGCAGAGGCAGCTAACAGAAAACCTGCTTTGTTTTATTGCATTACATTTTTTTACATGGCTGTGTAATGCACATAAAGATATTAGGGGGATTATCTGATCAATAACAGGACAAGAGCACCAAACACAATTGTCAGTACTTTGGTGGGGATAATGCAATATGCAGGGACTTGTATCTTTTCACATACTGAGATAAAGAAAAAACTGCAGCACTGAAATAATTAAATGTAGAAATCTGTTTCTTACGTTTCATTTCATTATACTTCTATCAAAACCTTTGTATGTGTGCCCTCATGTGGTGGCTGAAGATAACGTAGGGATAATTTGAGTAGTGAGTACTGGTTTTTCTAATATCTCTAAAGATATACAAATATGGGAAAATAGGTCACTCATGCAGTGGTGTACAAAAAAAACCCAGATATAGCTAATGCCAAATGTCCTTTTCAAGTCCTTTAACTGTAAGTTTAAGCCGATATATGGTCAATTTTAAAGTGAACATGGTTAGCACACTTGATATAATGCGAGAGTAGTGCTTGAAGGCTTTATGCTGCTTACAGCAATTTAAACGAACTCATCCTCCAACAACAAGCATATATAGCATTGAAATATGAAGCAAAATCATAACAAATGTTTAAGTTTGAAGAATTATCTATACTTATATCAAGGGTAGGATAGAGGGAGGGAGTGTGTGTGCGTATATGTGTATGTGTGTGTGTGTTCCAGGGACACAAAGTTCTGCAGCCCATCCATCCATATCATTTGCTTCAGTATACTTCTGTGCCTGGATACAGACCACACAGGCAGGACCTGATTCCCATCATCATGACAACAGGGCTAGCAGGCAACCAATCAAAGCCCTCTGAGCCCTGCTCTGCAAGCTGATTGGTCCCTCTGCCTGCAGCCTGTTGTGGAATGCCCATCTTTAACCTCTCTACTGCCATGCACAGTGCATACACTCTATACATTCTCCTGCAGATTACACCTACATGTGTAATCCTTTGAGATGTGGTGTCACGTTTGTACTGATGAAATCAGTTCTTTTATTCATGTGAGAACTATCCAAATCTTGATGAACTGTATTTCTATGAATACTAAATAAACACGGGCTACAGATGCACACATGGCTGCAGGCATGCATGCACTCCTGATGTAAACAAAACAGAAATTGATGCGTCAGAAATGGAAATGTGTCAGCTATTTGGGAAGTGAGTGCTGAGGTGCTAAACCTGCTTTTATCTATGTATTGCACCATCTGACACTGGCACTTTTCCAAAACTATTCTGTTTCTATAACCATGCTGTATATTACATAATCATGTAATACTAAGTCATATCACAGTTTCTTGTGCTTGGGCTGTACTGAATGCCAAGTCATTTCAAAGTGTCAGGCCTATCAGATGGTGCAAACAATATATATCATCATTACTTTTCAACATAAAAAAAGGTTCCTGTGTAAACCCTTCTCCAACTCAGCATACCACACAATTAAGCAATGACTCTTTAAACAACCATCCTTACAGACAAATGTTGGTCTTTCCTGATACCACAAGAAGATCTGTCATCATTTGAGCTGAGGATAACAGTTTTATCATAGTGAGCTAGTGACAGAGGGATTATTTATAGTAGAGGTCAAGACTGAAACTGTCAATCAGGTTAATCAGGTTAGAAGCTCAGTGACAGAGTGCCTAAGGTCAAGCAAACATGCACAAGTTGAAGAGAGAAATGTCACAATCATATCTCCCTGGTGAATGCTCTCTCTCTCCATCCACACTACACATCTGTTTGCTTTCTTTCTTTTCTTTTTTTTGGATGGCACAGCAGTCCCAAACTCTGATAAGGGAGGGAGGGGGCAACATATATCCAGTAGGATCCCACTGGACAGCCTCAGCAGGACTCCCCAAACTGCCACATGTACTCCTGCTTGGCGAAAGCTAAATGTCCCAGCTTAGAACAGTGTTTCCCGATTCATTTGCACCTACATTCCCTTACAATTGAAGGGAGGTGATTCTCTCCGCCGCCATTTTTAGGGGAACTGCCTATCGGAGAGAGAAACTTTGCTATCCACCACCTAAGGTTAGCAGCTAGCAGGCTAGTCCGTCCGTAGCCTGTCTGTTGTGACAGTTAACGCTTGACAGCCGTTAGCCAGGTCCGTTAGCCTCATGTTGGTGTTTGTTATTCACGCGGCCAGGCAGCGTACATGTCGGAATAACGGTTATTGGCGAGGCGAACAAAACAGCTAGATTAAGTCAGCTTGACCGTTTGTGTTTTGAGAAGGACACCTTTGCGATTAGACTAGTGAATTAGCAGTGCTAAGTTATTAGCTCGCGATTTCACGCTGATTTTCCCCTGGACTGCATTGCCTCGTCAGTGATTTGGCGTCAGCTACTGGATTTACCAGCGGCATTTACCTCACTCCCAGCCGGTACTGACACTCTCCGACCAGGTGAGTTGGTAGCTGCATGTAGATTTCTGTTAACCTATGATGGATATATTTTATAATGCTACATAATGTATTGAAGCTTGGGTTAGCTTGTGAGCTAACCAGCTAAATATGTTGCTTTTCACCAACCAAACTAAACTTGCTGTCACAACTTGCATCGACAGATTTTGGACCACCTTACTGAACAACTTCAATGAACCCTTGTATGCACAGGAGGGTTCAACAGAATCCCAATTTAACACAGCTCCAAACGATATATTTGCACAGAGGACAGAGCTAAGGAGCTAAAGCTTGCTTTGTTGTAAATAATAATAGATTTCTTTACTCAAGCAGCGTTAGCAAGCTACACTAGCTTGCTAATCCGCTTTATGCAACTATCGTTGCAAACAGTGCCACTCCCTCGTCTCTGTTTTTGTCCACTGTGGCTGTACGTGAAGTGAAACTCGGCTGTGGAGGTGTCTGTTTCGGAAGTTTGTTTATCTGTGAGGGGCATCATGAGTCACATTCTGTCTGAATAGCTAGCTGTGTGACGGTAGGTGACATTGGTCGAGTGTCTTTATATGTGTATTGTGCGTAACGCACAGGTCCTGTCATTGTGTTTACTTGCAGCATTAGGGAGGATAGGCTGACAAATCGTGGTGATAATCATTGTGTAAGCGACAGGCAGGGCTCACATCCATCTGCCGCTGATTTTGTGCACTGACGTGAGTCGCATTCCTCAGTTTTCTGTGTTGATATTGCGTAACAGCAGCTATCACTCAGCAAGCTACTCTTCTGCTCGGCCTATCTGTGACTTCGCCCTTTAACTTAGACATGACAGCTATACAGGGATGCAACAAAACAATATGAATATGGTTAAATCGCGTGGCACAGTTTAACCATTCGTCTGAAAAGGACTCTCCGCTGTGTTAGTGCAATCTGTCAGATTTGATGTCTAAGGTTTGCTGGCAAAAATACCCAAACACCTACACATGATTTATGTTTTATGTCCCCCTTTTTCAGGTTATATTTGTCAAAAAGAAAAAGAAAACATTGCAGTATCAGCAACTCTCCTAAACTCGGATCTTTGTGGGTATCATTCATACGTGATGAACACAATGTTCAAGTTATAGATGCAGCACATAGGCTGCATCTGAAATGCAGGTACGACTTGTCCTTTTACTGGATTGCCACAGATTTCTGCTAGGCTGCACATCCCTGCGTATCTATGTCCTCTGTAACTTGTGCTCATATACACACCTGCCATGTGTTCAGTTTTGTATCTGCATAAAAACAAAAGCGCATTCACAGCTCCCCTCCTTTACTTTCAAGGAGTGACTGCTGGCTGCTGATGAGAAGAATGCAGCTGGTGTTGATTGAGAGCACCTCAATGCATGAGAAGCATAAACAAAGTTGTGTCTTCTTGTATGTTGCTGTTATATATCTAGGGGTCTGGATATGGGCGACTGCATAATGGATTTAGTGTCTCCCAGGAAAAATGGATTAGACACTGGAGCAAAGCCTGCTCTGCTTGCTAAAGTCTACATCCAAGTCAGTGACAGTCAGCCACTGCAGAACAAGTGCAGGTTCAACAATATGATTCTCTGCAGCTCTGCCACCAAAACTTCATTTAATTAAACCCAATTCCATCGATAATGTGAAACCTTCTTTGAAGTATTTATCATATTAAATGCATCTTTGTGTGTTAACTTTGTTGACTAACCAGACTCACAGTGGTATCCAGAGTCATGACAGTTAAAGATGTGGTGTAAAATGAAAAAGAAAAAAGTCTCAGTTCACTTCCCACAAATAAGCATCTGCTCTTGAGCCTAATCTGAGGCTGAAAACATTTTCAAATTAACATATTTGATGAGTCACACTGAGAGCAAGAAGACATAAAGAAAAAGGCACATCAGAAAAACACGTTTTTTCCTTTTCTTCTAGTGATTGACAGATGGATGATTCACACTGTGCAGACATTTAAGATAATCCCAATAGTGAAAGGTATCTATGTTGTAGGATTAAGGCACATAAATTGCATGTTGATGTTTTGATCTCTTGATTTGCCAGGTTCAGCTTCAAAGGAAAGTAATCCACCCTTTCAACACTTTTAATCTAGTAGTTTTCTGTCCAAGCTGCTCTTGCATTCAGTTGTGCCTGTGTGTGGTTTGACAAGCCAGATCCTCTGAGATAACCTTGTAAAGCTGTGCGTTTCAGTGCATGCCTGTTTTGTTGTTTGAGGTGTCGAAGACAAGTCATCATCTTTACGTGTCTTTATTTATTTTTTTATTTTTTTATTTCCGACGATGTTGTCAGAAGAGACTGGCTTTGCTTTGCTGTTGATGCACATGACATTTCTCACAGCAGGAAATGTGCAAATGGAGCCCTGTGAGGGAAATGGAAGGGGTCAAATCCTCTTAGTGTTTGGTCTCTCCATTCCTCTCTTTGGCTGCCATCATTTTTATAGCAGCAACGCAAATCGGGATGTGTTGCTGTTGACACTGGAGAGCATTCTCTTCCTCCTCTCAGTGAAAACCACAATCTATAATCAGTCTGGAAACCAGGAGCGTGGACACCCAACCCTCCATGTTCAAAGGGAGAAATGCACTGGGCTGTGCACATGTAGGTCACGAAATTGAACATGCAAATTTTTAGAGACTGTCTTTGAATTAGTTTTAAGAGCATCCTCTGTTTTGTAAAGCTAGTTTAGAAAATGTGTGAAGCAGTTCAACCTTGCTAACAGTTTTTGATAGAAATGTATCAGCTTGACGCAATGCCACTCTGAATTATTTAGCAGTATGGCTTTTAGCATCATGCTTAAGAACATTTCATATGTGTGCGTATCAAATAGCATGTTATCTTTGATAGAGAGAGGGTATGTTTAATTTAGTTGTGGCAATATTAACTCAAGATATGTGATTGAAAGCTTAAATGCAGAAAGTTCAAAATGCAGCATGATAAGTGATTATCTTGAAAATGTATTGAGAGTCTGTTTGTGGAGAAATAATATCAAAACAACGTTGAAAAAATGATAGAAGGTTGAATTAATTCCACGCATGATCTTTTATACACCTTGTGTGCATCATTTCTCTGCATTGCAATGGTTGAGCATGCAGACAGCAGGACTGCTCCAGGCAGGGTTGCTCTTCTCTGTGGCTGACCTAGCGCAGTGAGGGGAATTTCACTATCAGGATCAATAAAGTATTTGATTATTTATTATCCCTCTCCATTTCTCTCGTCCTCTCTCTGTGTCTCTGTGATGTCCCTTGCAGAGATTTGTCTGCCTGCTGTCTCTTCATTAGGCTTCTCTGTGATTTTATTATGTACGACAGTCAATTCATAGTATATTGAAAAAAAAGGAGTCTTTTTCCAAACTAATCTTAAGTTAAGAACATAGCACTTTTCCTAAACATACTGTGGCTGCTGATAACCTGTGTGTTTAAGTGTGTCGAGCACATTTTGCAATGTTAATTTCACTTGTAAGATAAGTAGGAAACGATAGGGGGAACATCTTGATATGTCTACAAAGAGAAGCATTTACATAATGTATTGTGACATTTTTTAATATATTTTACATACAAAGATTAGGTGTTAGATGTTAAACTGACTGTTTTCAACAATCAATGTTACCAGTGTACTTACCTGTTTAGATATCAGCAAAGATTATTTATGGTAGGTTATTTCTTTGGAAATATATTGAAATGAGGGATTTTGATGCTGTAAAAAGTTGCAAAAGTAATGGGAAGGGGATGGAAAAGGCTGAAAGACCGGGCAGTGTCCTGATGACTACTAGAGCAAAATCTTTATGAGACAACATATTTTACATCTCAAACAAAGTGGATTCATTGTAGGTTACCATGACTCCTTCATATTGCCTACAGTGTATAAACAGTAAAACACTTATGTAATAACTTGCCTTTAAGCAACTTCGTTTGTGATTTTATGGCCTCACACTAAAGCAGCGAGTGAATCAGTGTGCTGGATCAAGGAAAGTAATCATGAGGAAGTACAATCACATGTTAGCTGAGAAACTTCTTAATTTTAGTTATTTAAAAGTCTAGAGTTCTCTGACAGCAGAGTAATGACATTTTTGCTGCCGATGTTCATGCTCTGCCAGTGTATCAGGCTATTTTTGGGCCTGGGACATTCAGTATTGCCTGAGCGAAGAAATTAATCATTTAGAGTACAGCAGTGATTTTACTTCGTCAATATATTGTCTGAGCTGTTCTGCCTTTTACACAGAACCCCCCTAAACTTTAAGCCATTTTTCACTTAGGATAAAGCCTCTCCCTCTCACACACACACACACACACACACACACACACACAGGTCTGTAAATATACATGTCAACCTTTTATACCTTTTCAAAACATGTAATCACATTTATTTTGTGTCAGTTATGTGGTAAAACAGCAAATCCTGCATGTTGTGTGGTTGTATTAAGCAGGTCCTCTCTCTGTTGTTGTTGGGAAATCTTGTTTGGTTAGTGAGGTTGCAACACATTAAGAATGTGCTCTTGTATTGCCTAACACCTGAGTTTCACAGTTCACTGCTTTAAGAAGACACTTTGATGAGTTTAAGTGAGGTTTTTACATACTTTAAACAAGTATCAGTTTTTATTTCATTCAAGAATTCTCAAAGATGTTACGGCATTTTTAGCAAGTGTTTCTTTCTCCTCCTTTGAATCTTCTCTTGATCTTTCGTCATCATAGTTCAGATTTCAAAGCAATATCCTGTTAGAAATGAATGATTTACAACAGGGGTCATTTCAAACCAATTTCTAGAGGATAAGATAATGTAAGATAAAGAGAAATACTATTGCTCTTAAATATTCTGCATGTTTTTGATGATTTCAGGATTTAGCAACTCTGAGGTGATTGATAAATTACAAGATAACTCTATATGAATAAATCCTAATATCCGAGAAATCCAAGAGTTTGAAAATTCTTCAGAAGGTAAAGTGCAGAATGAATGTGTAGCAAGAGCAAATATCTTCTTTTTCAAGATTACATTTTATATTCTAATGTGACAGCTTGCGAATTTTGTGAGTTTGTATCACAGTTCAGTAGCCGGCTATATTTAGCGCTCCTCACAGCCTGGTGCTCTGAGACGTATTTGACGTGTAGCATAAGTGAATCCTGGTTATGTCCTATCAGTGCTCATCAACCAAGCAAAGAAAACAAAACATCATGCTTCATATTATTCATAGCATCTGAAGTTTGAACAGACGACATCGTTTCAGCTGTGAAGACGCAGATCTCTCATCTCACTACGAAACTTTATCTGCAGGTGTGGCGTCGTCATAGAGACTTTGATGTGCTGTAGATCAGATTGGTCCTGATTGGGAAGCTGAGCAGTAGCATTTGAAAATAATGTATTTCGGCGCTGATAATCTCGTTTTAAGTTGTGGATTATAAACAGGCATATAAGACTTTTTCAAGAAAATCCTCAAGTCCCTTTTAAAAAAGACTTTTTAGACTTAATATGAGCCACATTCACTTTGTGAACATTGTCTTAATTCAGGATATCACAAGACAGACAAAGCCTGGAAACATTTTTCTTTTAGTTTGCAGATTATCTCTACACTTCATAATTTTCATTATCAATTTAAACCCTTGATAGAAGACACTTTTCAGGACTTTGAGGTTAATGTTGCTCATAATAGGTCTTAAAGGATTATTTTACCCCAGATAAGACATAACCCTTGCTGAGATTTTAGTTGTGTAGTGTATTTTTCCCAGTGACAGGAAAATGACCACTTCTATTGCATTGATTAGTCACTAAACTCTGCTGTTCTTAACTTGGCAGCACCACATCTTCAAGTGTTGCATGAACCTCACCCGTTTTCTAAGAGCAACTGTAAACTTGGACGAAATGGTCTCTTTTACTCAAATAGTCCAAGTTTAGAGTGGTTGGAAAAATTTAGCAGCCAAGCATCATGCATTACAGCGCTTATCTAATAATACTGCAAGCATTATGACAGAATTAGACAAAATGTGAATCACTCTTTGTTCAGTGGTCCCAGATTAAAAGGAAACAGACTGGATCCCTGTTACTGTTACTAAAGCTTTTCCCCAGCAGCAGTTCTAAGCTTCCATACACCCAGATATGTTTGTTGTCCACGAGGGCTCTGTGCCTAAGTGATAGAGTTTTGCTCTTTTTGTTTCTTTGTCAGCTGAATGACTTTTTTAGCAGGAAAAACCTTGTGACACTCAGCTATCAGTGTGGTTTTTACTGGATAATCAGCAGTTGTTAGTGATGACACTGTCAGAGGAGAAAGTGAAAGAACTATCAAATGCACTAACATGATCATAGGAAAGCTGTGTAGTAAAACCAGTGCTTTAAAGTGTTTGAAAAAAGCAGAAAGATTAGGTTAAAAAGATCGAGAGAGATTCTTAAAGACAGCATGTTTCTTAACTAGAGGAGGAGGCTGTTCTTTTCCCCGCTGGTTGTGCATTCAGTTGATCACTGATGGAGATTCTCAAAGTCAGATTGGCCCTTTTTGATCACTTTACTGCAGACTTTCAAAGTAATACATTTAGGGCACGGTCACACTGGCCAACCGTGCCATGCTCAAGTACAGTGTGACGGCACGAAAACCCAAGCACGGCCTACTTCCCAAGCTTCAGCACAGTTAGTAGAGATGTGCGTAGCTCAGTTTATGCACAAGCGCGGACATGATGCGTAATGTATGATCGCCACGACCACTCTTGTGTAGTTCGGGCAGTGCTCAGTGTTTGGGGCGGAGCACCACGTCAGCATAAGGTTGATAAACTTTTTGTCTATTATTTCCCTTTTCTGTGTTACATTTGAATCATTCAGAGCTCAAGAAATGCAAATTCTAACATGACCTAGTGCTCTGTATAATTGTACACATGGGCTGTTAGGATGATTGCTTGCTAAAGAGGAATAAAAAACACCAGAAAAAAACACATGGGAACAGGCACTGAAAGGCTCAAAAGAAGCCTTTAATGTCAAGTAAACACTGTAAAATCCTGACAAATATCCCTAAACGAATACACAAAATGAATAAACTCTTGCACCAACCGGTATATATCATGCTGACACATTTTCAAAAAAAATGCTGATGCTCTAAAAATCTCTTCAGCATCAGGTGTCACACAGCTTCCTGTGTCTGTAGCAGAAGAGCCATGTTACTGTGTAAGCACTGTCAGAAATGACACATATCTTCAATGGATGTAGCAACTTAAAAGCTTTTATTGAACAGAAAACAAACTTTCTAAACTGGACAGCAATGTTACTTTATCCAGATACAGCTGACTTGCGGTTAGCAGTTGTTTAGCTCACGTTGTTATTAAGTTTATGCAATAACTATTGTTTTCGTCAGTTTGGTTAACTGTCTTAACAGCCAGCACAGTAGTATTGTAACAGCTGAACTATTTGTTAAATGTGTTTGATACAGCTGTTCATAATTCCTACTGAGCAGGATGAACTAACTAAGACTCAACTGATGTTTCTTCATCAGCTGCATGTAAGGGGAGTTAGGAAATTAACAAGACATTAAAGCCTTGGCTTCTTGCCTCTGACTTCTACTGTTGACATCTGTGCATGCTCATTTAAGTTTTGAGTGCTGATCAGTGGTATGAATCTCAACATACATGTTACACTAATCAACTCACATAAGATTGATCCAACCAGTGTAGAATCCTCAATTAAAACCAACCCCAGGTCCTTTCATTGATCATCCAACGCTGCTCACTCCTCATTACTGTAGGTCTCCCCATAGCACGGACATAAAATCAATCCCTGAGCTTGGATATTTGCATTACCTAGTCGTTCTAGTTACTTAAACATTTACAGTAATTGCTGAGGCAGTCTCCACTGATGTACTTGTGATGACTTTGCAATCAGTAGATTTTATCGTGGTCAGCACTTAGAGGTGTGACTGGTGCCCAAAGGCAGTGTTTTGAAAATACTTCAGGAGCCCCTCACCTTTATGAAGAGTCTTTGTTGGTGCTTTTTTGATCTAGTTTGATC
Organism: Thalassoma bifasciatum; assembly: GCA_008086565.1. Lineage (NCBI taxonomy): Eukaryota > Metazoa > Chordata > Actinopteri > Labriformes > Labridae > Thalassoma > Thalassoma bifasciatum. Next base: position 725,959 of record RPOG01000136.1, read on the forward strand.
ACAGTTCTGAGCAATATTTATCTAACCTGTGTTAGCTGTTTTTTGGCCGGTTGTCACACGTATTTGTTAGATAGGGGCTCTTATATGTTGGGCATGGCTGCTAAATTACCCAGGAACACAAGCTTACCATACATTTCTTTGTTTCAAATATATGTGTTATATAATGATTGGATCAGACAAGAATGTAAAAAATATTACATTACTGAAGTAAAAGTAACTGTCTAGCCCTGGTTCAGCCAATGTGAAAGCTGTGTGTGTCACAAGATTTAGTTTTTGCCTCTTTTTGTAGTAAGTCCTTCATTTATACTATTAAATGAATGAAAAAGCAAGCATCAATCATTTTCTACATGTAAAAATGTTTACAAAGCTAAAGTGTTGCTGAGATTTCTTTTCTGTTGTCAAATTTTAGCTATTGACTTTTCTCCAAACCTGGATAGTATGGCCAAAAGACTTTTTTGTTCTGTGGAAAAACAGTATGTATTTATCCCATTGTTCCTTCTCTCTTTCTCTCCCCTCCGACTGTTCTCTCCATCCATAGGTCCCCATGTGCTGGTTCCTAAGGCCCATCCACTACTGCAAATGAATCTTCAGCTGCTTCGACATAGCTCAGCACCCAGATAGTCCCGTCCCCTTTGCGTGGGTGATAAGGGACTACATTAACCAGGATGCCCTCCTCTGTAAGGGCAGGCAGTCTGAAGGATCCGGAGGTGGCTGAGCTTTTCTTCAAAGAAGACCCAGAGAAGCTTTTCTCTGACCTCCGAGAGATCGGCCATGGCAGCTTTGGTGCCGTCTACTTTGTACGTCCTTAAAATGACTCATAAAAGGAGGACATGCACTCTTGAACTCATTTTATAATGTTCATCAAAGAAAAAAACACAAAAATGAATGTCTCTATGTTGTCTTTAAAGAAAAATACAGTGAATGAGGCTGCAACCTATGCCACTGTTATGAAGAGCACACGCAGAAACTAATTGCTTCTAAGCTAGATACTAAAATGCCTAAAAAAATGTGATCAGCCCATGATGAGGTTAAAAGGCACAAAAGTACTGCAGAGTGAAGTGACGCAGCTTCACTTTCTGACCAAGCATTCAAGTCTTTGAATGCTGCTCAGCGTGGTTAATAGGTCAAGAGGTCCTGTCAGCCAACATCCTTAATGAAAGAACATGCTCAGAGAAAAAGATGTGCTGTATTTTATTGTTCATGCATGTTGCTAACCATCTGCTGTGTTTCTCAGGCACGAGATGTGCGCACCAATGAGGTTGTTGCGATTAAAAAGATGTCCTACAGTGGCAAACAGTCTAATGAGGTGAGATTGATCTTCAGTGTGTATAACAGTTTAGATTTTCAGACTGCACATTAAGTGTCCATTCTGAGTGATGGACACTTTATGTGTCCATCACTCTACACTCCTCTTTATGTCTCTACACTCTCTACTCTCTACACTCTCTACACTCCTCTACACTCCTCTTTATGTCTCAATGATATACAAAATTATTTAGTCTAGCTAAATGAACAGAAAGAAAGGAATGGTCTCAAGCTAACCCAAGATAGTGAACTTTGTGTAGCAGAACTGAGGCAGCCCGCTGTCGTAAATTTAGAAAACCACAACTTCTGTTTCATAAGTTGCTCACGTTTTTTTCACCATCACCTCTTCACATAAAACATAAATGTGTATGGTATTTGTAGCTTGATAATTCTTCAGCTACAGGGTCATTTCAAAGCTATTTGCATCAACTTTTGCAAATCGATAAAATATATACTGTACTTTGTTGAGTTGTGCATCTTCAGTAAATAAATGTTCAAAACGAGAAACCATAATCTTATTCAAGGTTATTTTTTCACATGTATGAAAGGCTGTCAAGGTCAGAAGTCTTCCTAGGGCAAATTGAACTTCATACATTTTTATTCAAAATAAGGAGTTGTTTCATATATCTCTTTAATTTTAGTTTAGTTGTGGATCAGCATTTCAACAATTGGCAATTGCGACATGAAAGTGCTTAATGTTGAAATGTGATGCTCAGCATTTCAACATCCAGCATTTGCTGAAAGGAAATGTGTCCCCCTTTAGTTTGAATTCATAACCTGTTACCCCTTTGCTCATGAATGCTGATGCCACAAATAAGTATTCTAAAGTAGTCCTAGTCTAAACACGACACTACAAGCAAAAAGCTTTTTCCTGCAGTGCACAAAAAGTAGAATTCAGGGAACTGCTTTATCACATGTAAATCCTTCATCTGGAAGCAGATTATCTTGATATAAGAGTCTGAGGCCAGATGAAAAGCTGCAGTATCAATGTTGGTCTAAAACCACAGATCTTTGTAGTCTTTGTAGGACCCTTGCTGTGGTCACCCAGATGTAGTTCACTCTGCTTCTCATGATTTTAGATTAGCTATAATCCGATTACACATAATCTGTGCGGAGAATCACCTCACCCCTAACCAGAAAGAACTCTTCTGCTCGCTAACTGTCATCCTGTCTATCCCCACAGAAATGGCAGGACATCATAAAGGAGGTGAAGTTTCTCCAGAGGATCCGGCACCCTAACAGTATAGAATACAAAGGTTGTTACCTCCGTGAACACACAGCATGGGTAAGTGACATGTTTACATGCACAGGGTATGGTTCAAATTTTGTCAAATGTTAAGGCTTGGGTGTATCTACGCATTCATTCTGATCCATTTGTGTTTCTTTAGCTGGTGATGGAATACTGTCTTGGCTCAGCCTCTGATCTGCTTGAAGGTAAGACGGTGTTTATTGAGTCATAGAAGAAGTAGAAATGGATTTTGGAAAATATGTACTTATCAAAAGAATTTGACAGTGAAACGGTGCCAAAAAGTGCTTTAAAAACAGATTTTTCGCCTTTGTGACAACCCAATGTGACTGCCCATTCCCCTTAAAAGAATTGTGAAATTCTAATTATGAAAAGTAAATGGAAATAACTGACTAACCACCATGCTGATGTCATAGTATGCTCCCATTAGATCTGCACTTTCAGTCAATGGTCCTGGTCTTGCTTCTTGAGTCATTATCTGACTGATATTTGATACAAAGGATGAATCAGTGCATCCCTGCTTTCTCAAAACCAGTTGAGTGCCCCCTCCTGGTAATTAGGAGGGAGTGTGGTTGAAGGCACTTCCACAATGACTTCACTCTTGAGACCTACAAAGATATAGTTGTGGAGGCTAGAGCTTTGACCTTCCTCAAAGAAAGGATGTGATTTTCTAAGCCCACAGAAAACATAAATGGACAATCATGTGACTTCATATTAAATATTTCCCCCCTATTCCAGTTCATAAAAAACCTCTACAAGAAGTAGAGATTGCTGCCATAACACATGGTGCTCTGCAGGGGCTGGCCTACCTTCATTCCCACAACATGATCCACAGGTGAGCGGAGCTTCTAGTAAAAAAATCCTCCATACCCCCTGTTCCCTCTCTTACTTCCCTCGCTAACCGCCAGTCTGTTTCTGTCCTCTTCAATATGTTTCTCTCTCTGACAGGGATGTTAAAGCGGGAAACATTCTGCTGACTGAGCCTGGGCAGGTCAAATTGGCAGACTTTGGCTCTGCCTCCATTGCCTCACCTGCCAACTCATTTGTAGGAACACCATACTGGTGAGGAAAAACTCATGAATTAAAGGTTGTTTTTCAAAAATTAGGGCTGAGAAATTAATTGCAAATCTCAATATGGCTTACTTTAATATACAAATTGCAGACAGTGCAACATTTCTCCAACCTGAAATGTGAAATGGTAAAATTGTATTGAGGGATTTAAGATATCCTTTTTATTTTTATTTTATTGTACGTAGTATAATTTTCCTAGACACTGAATTTTGGGTTTCCATTTTCTATAAGCCATACCTTTCTCATAAAATTAACAAGAACTCCTGAAAATCTGTGATTCTTTTTCTCCTTTTAACCAAAAAAGCTTGATCCTTCTTCCCTTTTTCCTTTCGTCTTTCCTACGCATTTCCAGGATGGCCCCAGAGGTGATTCTGGCTATGGACGAGGGTCAGTATGATGGGAAGGTGGATGTCTGGTCATTAGGGATCACCTGTATAGAATTAGGTAAGCGGCACTGGTATTGATTTACTCTTTTCTGAAGTCATTGTACACATATTGCAAAGCTTGCGATAATCAACTATTGAATGTTATATATCTCTGTCAGTAAGTCCAAAGAGAAGAAATAATATAACAATAATGCCTTTTTGCACTGATTTAAACTGGTTTGCGTCTGGGTGAAGTAGTGTTATGGATTATTTCTGTTCCAGCGGAGAGGAAGCCTCCCTTGTTTAACATGAATGCAATGAGTGCCTTATACCACATAGCGCAGAATGAAAGCCCGACACTGCAATCCAGTGAATGGTGAGGTCAGACACACACGTGCACATGATTAATTCCGTGATGAATGTAGAGCAAATACAACATTACACACTATCTTTAAAATAATTTTTATGCATGCACATTTAAGATTGCCTGTTCCAAATTTTTTTCTGCCTAAACTGATGATTAAGTGTAGCAGGTTGTTGGTTATTGTGTTGTTTTGTTTTCTTTTGTTTTTTTTTTGACTTTTCACTCTCCGTCTCCTTTTTAGGACGGATTACTTTAGAAACTTTATCGATTCTTGCCTTCAGAAAATCCCCCAAGACCGACCCCATTCGGACGACTTACTGGGTGTAAGTGCATGCACACTCCACACAAGCGCGACCCCAAAACAGAGAGCAGGGTCAGTGTGTTAAGACGGCAGACTGATAAAGCCCTGTGGTGATAAATCTCTCTCTGATGTGTGCTCTCTGTTTTGCTCTGTCCCTCATAAGCTTCTATTTTCATTCTCTAATCCTCCACTTCCGGATTCACGTGCACACACACACACACACACACACAGCCCGCTTTTTGTAGGAAAAACACAGATGTAATTATTGCAGTGATGTGACTTCAGCGTTCATGGTTAAGTAACTGAGCAGCTGTCACTTAGCCCACTAATGGACTCTGTATTGCTAATGGAGGTTGTCCTTTGGGTAAGGAAACACACTGTGTATCTTTTTAAATGTCAAGTTTCAACATAGTACATGCTCTCCAACAAAATAAAATTATTTTTGATTTTATTTGTGTCTTGATGTTCCATCAAGATTTTGTCCTCCAGTCAGTTTAAATTTAAAGTAAAAAAAACTCCTCACATGTCCATATCACTAGATGTATAAGAAAAGGAAAAAATAAGGCAGTTTCATCCCTGTGTTTTGATAAAAGGCATTCATCAGGGAGGAAAAAAGTTTTTTGCCCTCTCAATAAGGATACAGCACTAGCACTCTTGGAACACCATCCTAAAACCTGCATGATATCAACAGAAATTTCTTCATTCAGGGTTGTCATTTCCAGTAAAGTCATGATAGTGTTTTTCTAAATGGTTTGTCTTTTTCCCTCTCATGCAGCATGCATTTCTCCAGCGTGAACGTCCAGACTCTGTGCTCATGGATCTCATTCAGAGGACCAAGGATGCAGTCCGAGAGCTTGACAACCTGCAGTACCGTAAGATGAAGAAGATCCTCCTTCAGGAGGCCCACAACGGACCTACAGCAGAAGCACAGGATGGAGACGAGGTTAACTTTATTTTTGTCTGTTGATCACAGAAATACAATTGGAACCTTCCTGACAGAAAAATAACCCAGCATGCATTGGTTTGTATGCATGTCTGTCTGTGTCTTTTGGTCTTGTGTTCCCTCCCTCTTCCTTCTTCTCTCTCCTTTCTTGTGTGTCTCTCTCTCTTTGCTCTGTCTGCTTTGTCTCCAGGAGCTGGAACCAGGTGGGGGTCGGACGGGTACAGTGAACAGTGTGGGCAGCAACCAGTCCATCCCCAGCATGTCCATCAGCGCCAGCTCACAGAGCAGCTCCGTCAACAGTCTGAACGAAGCAGCCCAGGACAGCCGCAGTGAGCTGGACCTGATGGAGGGGGATCACACAGTTATGTCCAACAGCTCTGTCATACACCTCAAACCGGTAGGTATAGTCACACAGACACAGACTGTACATATCCAGAGGAGGTGGGGAAGCTCCACAGAGTTGATCAAATCCCTCTTTCACTCTCAGAGATCCATTCATGGTGACACCCCCTGTGCACTTTACCCAAGAGCTTTTCCAGTATTAAAAAGAACAACGTCTTTTCATTGTAAAACGACAGTGTCATTGCAGATGCAGTGTGGGAAACAGTATATGAAATGTGTAGGCAACAAACATGGTATAAGCAACAAACAATTTATCTCTATCTCTGTTAAATATGTTTTCAACAAAAGAGGTCACCAACTGCTGTGGAAGTGTGATACTAAACCAATGAACAAGTAAATTCATTAGATAAACATTTTTCACATGGAATTGTTCATTGGATCATGGAGAAAAAGTGTGTTGGGTGTTAACCTTTATATTAGGATAATGCAAATCTAGGGAACAGAAATTAGTGAACAGTTTTTTGTTTTGTTTTTCCCTATCAAGCTTATTTTTTTACCTACATAAAAATCATCATAAATTCATCAAATTTGTGTAGTTGTTACATTGAACAGTTCTTAAAAGGGTAAAAGGAGCAACATACACCTTTGCCTTTAATCGGAATGGCACAACAACAGGCTGCAGGGAACACACTGGCCACCAATTTGGCCCCATACAGCACCACACCACAGGCAGATTTGTCAGAGAAAGGTAACACACAAGTGAGGATTACTGATTACATGCAGGCTCCCCTCACCAAGTGACACAACCCCTTCCGAACTAAAAGGCTCAAAGCACGGATCAGGTCATTATCAATATACCAACAGCATTACTTTTAGGATTTATACAATGGCCACCTTTTGGCTGTGGCACTGTCTTAGACATTTGCCCTTTATGTTTTAGGTTGAGGCTGTCAGCAATAACATGTCCGGCTTTGAAACATTAAAAAAAAACTTGTGCTCCTTTTTTAAAGCTCAGGGGCTTTGATACACTATCAGTACTAAGCGGAGAACTAAGAGGTTTTTCTAAAGAGACTGCAATCTTTTTGCATGAGCACATGTTCATCTGCCAAGATACCAGCAGTAGTGAGCTACTTTGCTTATTGTTTATTGAAGTGTAAAACAATACAATCTGAGATTTTTACATTCTTCTAAGTCATCCCCTTGTTCCTGGCAAACTCATTCGACGTCCGGCTTTTATAGCTTTCTAAAACTTTCCCTGACAGGCTTCAGGAAAATGGTGATCAAATCACTGTCAGAAATAGCTTCTTGAGCTTTACCGTGTATTTTAAACTTAACTTCAAGGGGCCAGGCCTGTAGTGGCCAATGAAGCATGGAGACAATGTGCTTCATCGTGCTGAAATAACAATCGACTTCTGGCTCCCTGAGTGTGTGAGCTAAAGTGATGTACTTGCTGATGTTAAATACACTGTGATGCTTACAGAACTAGAGCTTGCTGAGGAGGATGAGGAGGAGCTGGAGCCTGAGCGAGCGTGCTTGTACGACTCTTTCAGCTGCGCACCGCTCTCCCTCTCACTCTCAGCGGCAGGCGCTTTGAGAGGCTCACTGCCCAACTTGACACCACCAACCTCTTGCTCAGGGTGCCATTGGCTTTGCAAGTGCTGCAATCAACACCTGCTCCACCAACTTACTTACAATTAAGGCTTTAAGCTCTTTTGAGCTTGCCTAGGATTAGTAATTTGAATGATTTCATCCTTTCTACAATTTTCAATCTGCAGAAGTGAAAACTTAGCAAAAAATGTATCATTGTCAAACTGCTCCATTCTCTGCACAGTTAACACCACAAAATACAACCAAAGAAACAAATCCCCTGAAAAATTTTTTGAACACCTCCTCTAGAGCTTTCAAGATCCTGGACAAGCCCTCTATTAAGAGGGGGGAAAGTAACATAAACCAGGTGTCAAGGGAATTGAAGTGTTTGAATAAAACATTAGGATCAGTGCAAACAAAGAAGTCATAAAAACTCTCAGTGAACAAACACAAAAACAAGGAGGGCTCTTCCAAAACAAGAGCCACTGATGAAAGCCAAAGTTGGCGGCACTTTTAACAAACACAAGTTCCAAAATCTACAAACACACAACCTTTGATACAATCTTGGTCAGAGGTGGAAACACTTTAAACTAGACTACTACATAATTACGAGCACCCAGAATCACAAATCAATCACTCCATATCCTTGTGTACTGCTACACACTGTAACATCACAATTTGGTACATCTGCCATGTTTTTGTTTACAGGAAGAAGAGGAGAGTTTCACTGAGGAGCAGGCAGCCACAAGTCAACCCTCTGAGCCTCAACCAACACCAGCTCAGGCCCCAAAAAAGCACTACCGCAACAGAGAGCACTTTGCTACCATCCGCACAGCGTCACTGGTGAGAACATACTTTGTTACTCCTAAATGTGTAACTTAATGAATGTCTGACAAACTGGAAGGTCATTTTGCTCTTGAAATTACAGATATCTAAATGATGTCTGACTTTTTCTCATTCTTGATTGAATCTCAATGGTCTTTGCTGATACCTGTCTGCAGGTAACCCGTGAGATGCAGGAACATGAGCAGGACTCAGAGCTACGGGAACAGATGTCAGGGTACAAACGCATGAGGCGGCAGCATCAGAAGCACCTAATGGCTCTGGAGAATAAGCTTAAAGGAGAGATGGATGAGCATCGACTGAGGTTGGACAAAGAGCTGGAGAGTCAGAGGAACAACTTCACTCAGGAGATGGAAAAGCTCCTGAAGAAGCACCAGGCAGCCCTGGACAAGGACGTATGTGGAGGAACAATAAGAAAAATAATATTCACAAGATAAAAATCTAACATAGTGGCCTCGACTGAAACTTATTTTTTTCTTATCTTCACTTAAACTTTAGTTGAAAACATTTAGCAATGATGAGAAGAAATTCCAGCAGCACATCCAGGTGCAGCAGAAAAAAGAGCTGAGCAGCTTCTTGGAGTCACAGAAGAGAGAGTATAAACTACGCAAGGAGCAGCTTAAAGAGGTAATACACTGTTTTTACACAAATTGTTGACAGTTTCATCCTTCTTGTTCAGGGTTGTATTCATGTTCATATGTTCTGTGTTTTCCCACAAACTATAATATCTCCCCATAATACACAACATGACTTCTCTTGTATGCTGAAAAATCTACACATTTGCCTGGCAGGAACTGAGTGAGAACCAGTCGACTCCCAAGAAAGAGAAACAGGAGTGGCTGTCCAAGCAGAAAGAGAACATCCAGCATTTCCAGGTCAGGAATCTCCCACACAATATGCACACTTTCCAAGCATCAGACCAAATACTGATTTCATGCAGACCTGGTGGTGATTTCACATCATCTGTGGAATAGCTGTCACATATTTAACTTCATCACCCGGCCAAGATAAGCTGAGTCTGTAGAGTTAACATACGTAGTCTTTTGATGGCCTTTAGGTGTTTTCTTGTCTTACCACATGGTTTAACTTCCCAGGCGGAGGAAGAGGCCAACCTGCTGAGGAGACAGAGACAATACCTGGAATTAGAGTGTCGGCGGTTTAAACGCAGGATCCTCATTGCAAGACACAATGTGGAGCAAGATTTGGCCAGAGAGGTACTTAAGTCATATAGAAAGAGTCGTCTGCCAACATCACATCTTTCTTAGTTTCAAACTTTCATATTACTGACATCCTCAATTTCCCAGGAGCTTAACAAACGACAGACGCAAAAGGACCTGGAGCACGCCATGCTGCTGAGGCATCATGAGTCAATGCAAGAGCTGGAGTTCAGGCACTTGGGGACGATCCAGAAGGCACGAGCCGAGTTGATCAGGACCCAGCATCAGACGGAGCTCACCAACCAGTTGGAGTACAACAAGAGGAGGGAGAGGGAGTTGAGGAGGAAGCATGTCATGGAGGTTCGGCAGCAGCCCAAGAGTCTCAAGGTGCAGCGATGCATTAAAGCAGTTCTTCTGCACTGATTCTGCTACAAACCGCACAACATTTATACTATGGAGTTCAGAACTCCCTCTCTCTCTCTCTCTCCCTCTCTCTGTCTCCCTCTCTCCCTCGCTCATCATCTGTGTTTGCTTTGTCTTCTTCAGTCTAAGGAGCTCCAGATCAAGAAGCAGTTCCAGGAGACTTGCAAAACTCAGACCCGGCAGTACAAAGCCCTCAGGAACCACCTGCTGGAGACCACGCCTAAATCTGACCACAAGGCTGTGCTCAAGAGACTGAAGGAGGAGCAGACGAGGAAGCTGGCTATCCTGGCTGAGCAGTATGACCACTCCATCAATGAAATGCTCTCCACACAGGCTGTGAGTAATCAGGGAGCGTTCTAAAAGATAGTGAAAAACAAACGACAATGTGATTATTTTGAATATTAACATCAAGCCAGTGGGTTGAAAATCTTCTCTAAACTGCATAAATACACTGCTTGTTACCAAACATACATTTTCACCACTCCAGAGTAGGGAACTGCAGAGTGTTTAGCAGCCATTGACTTCTGCTGCAAAGGACATTGTTCATCACATTGAGAACAAATTCACTGTTCAAAGTTCCCCAGTGTGTCACTAGCAAAACAGCTTGTTAGGCCAAGGCACTTGGTATCTTACTCTCCTCATGTCTTTCTCCATCCCTTCAGCTGCGTTTGGATGAGGCTCAGGAGGGAGAGTGTCAGGTTCTGAGGATGCAGCTGCAGCAGGAGCTGGAGCTTCTCAACGCGTACCAGAGTAAGATCAAGATGCAGACGGATGCTCAGCATGACAAGGAGAGGAGGGATCTGGAGCAGAGGGTCTCTCTGCGGAGGGCTCTGCTGGAGCAGAAAGTAAGAAAGATGCTGGATTTAAAATATTTTGTCAGTGTCCCTAACAGTCTCTTTTTGGGGCTGTACATAGATTGCTTTGTCTAATAGTTTGGTTGTGTGAGTTGTGCATGTTCTTGAAGTCTTTTACTTTCAACATTGGGGAAAAATATTACCCTGTGTATTTATAGTTTGTAAGAAAATATAATGTGGTTTGATTTTGTTTTTCCAACCAAGAACTACCAACCAGTTCTCTATTAAAACAGTCAAATGCCAGAATTTACTGTTTTCTCTATTGATTATAAGAATATTGCCCCATACATGACATATAAAGCACGTCTGTGATTTGTGCCCCCCCCCAGATTGAGGAGGAGATGCTCGCCCTGCAGAACGAGCGACTTGAGCGAATTCGCTCCCTCCTGGAGCGTCAGGCCCGAGAGATTGAGGCCTTCGACTCAGAGTCCATGCGGCTTGGCTTCAGCAACATGGTGCTCACCAACCTGGCCCCTGATTCTCAGGGAGGCTGGGGAGGAGGTGGAGGAGGAGGCCAAGGCGCTCAGGGGGGAGGTCACTGGCCTGGAGGTGGAGGAGGAGGTGGCCATCATAGTCACCACCACCAGGGAGGCTCCAGCTCTCAGCAACCTTGGGGTCACCCCATGCTGGCTGGGGGTCCCCCACCCTGGAGCCTCCACCATCCCGGAGGAGGGAGTCAGAGGGGGAGTGGGGGAGGCGCAGGAGGGGTGAGGAACAGCCCGCAGGCTATGAGGAGGACGTCATCAGGGGGGAGGAATGAACAGGGCATGAGCAGGAGCGCCAGCATCACCTCCCAAATCTCGAACGGATCCCACCTGTCTTACACCTAAAACACACTTACTCTCACACACACACACACACACACACACACACACACACACTCACATACGTTAATGTCTTAAGGGGAAATTGACACACTCACACACCATGCATGCACCACACATGCCTCACACACTTGTTGTTTCCCACAGTCAAATCTAAAACAGTGTTAACGCTGGGTTTACCTCAGCTGACTTTCTGTCCCCTCACCACTTTCTCTCTGTGATCAGTGTGAGCTGCGGTCTGTGGAAACCCAAAAGTCTCGAAACCAAGTCAAGTGCTAATGGCCAAATTAAGAATGCCACAGTGCAGTAGTGTCATTTTTAAAGTAGCCTGCAGTGCTATCTTATATTTCTGTTTGCCATCTTATTCTCTGGTGCCATAGACCCAGAGTAGCGTCTACTTTTATGACCAGAAATTTGTTTGCAGTATGTAATTTTAGATGCAATCGCATGTTTGGGTGCGTTATGGGGATTTACACTTTGTGTGCTGATTTTTGAATGACATTTGAAACATGACCTCATCTCAACTCCTTGAAATCACTCAAAGCACAAATATCTTACTGCTGTAAAGTTTAATGAGATTATCGTTTATGTGCAATGTTACTAGGAGGTGTGTAAAGGTGTGATGATGGAAGACTAGGAAAGGACAGGACCATAGATAAGTTAAGATGGAATGAAAAATGAATGCCGATGCAGGTGAGTAGCAGAAGGTGTGTGTGACCTGACAGTCACAACATAAGGATAGTTGTGGTGAATCAAGGGTTGATGTAAGTACGTCATCTCACTTTGAAGCCTCAGTGACTGAAATCATCCTCTGGTAAAATAAGCAGTCAAATCTAAATGTTTAATTTAAGTAGAAATCACACACTCTTTGGTATTCAATGCCAAAGATGCCAAAGGTAAAATCTAGAGTTTGTCATTTTTTTATCATCCATGCCAAGATTTAATGAGATAGTGCCAGATCAGGGATGCAGATTTAGTTTATACATTGTGGCCAAGTAACTGCAAGTAGTACAGGATCAGGGGAGAGTATCTTCAGGCTGCTTGACTTCACTTTTGGGTTTCCACAGGCTGCTACCTTTCACTCATACCTGTTAGCTGAAGTACAGGGATGAGTTATCACCATAAGCTAATCTTTACTTGAACAGTTCAAAAACCTGGTGTGCACTTGTCCCTTGTTTGCAGTAACCTCTTGGTCTAATTTGGTCATGTATCTGTTGGTGGAACTATCCCCAAGAGGAAAAATCAGACCTGTCTGCCTACCTCAAAGTAGAGCTTCACATCAGCAGGATGAAGGGTTTGGACAACAATGATTCACACACACAAAAATACATTTAAAAAAGATTAAAGAGTTTAATCCCCAGACAAGGACATGTCCCTTTGCACACTTGGATGATGAATGCATGTTAGTTGGTAAATTTTGTGAACATTGGAAAATTTCACACATAAGGGTAGTTAGCTTGAGTTAGCATCTCAGCTACCTACAAATATCTGTGCACAGTGTTTTTTTTTATAAAGAGGAAACAGAAAGAGCAGCGTCTAGCCCCCCTGCTGGTGGGTGATGGCTCAACATGTCGGCTGATGGGCGGTGATGCTGTAATCTCCGCTGCCATGCCCCTGCAACCTTCCCTGGTCTGACACCCCGCTCTGTCTCACCCTCTGTGACACCCTGTGTCACACTCTGACCACCGATCCTCCCCTTCCAACTCTGTATCCTCCCTTTTGTGAGCACTGTGTGGTCGTCACCTCCTCCCTAATCTTTTTGGGAAGAGCTCTTCAAGTGAAAGTCAAGAAAAAAAAGGTGTAATATTATATAAATCTATCAAAAGAAAGATTATAGAGAAATAGAGGTAAAGATGGAAGTCTTATTGTAAAATGCAGAGATTATGCATTATATGAGCATCAGAGGTGGAATGTACAGAAAACCTGTTAATATTGTATATTTTGAATTTGAAAATATGGAAATCTAATTGACAAATCAGAGTCAAACTAACATGTTGTGATACAGACACAGTGACATGGTTTCCTACCGGAGATGGGGACTCGAGTTGGAGACAAAGATTTAAGTTGCACACCAACATGACTTGAGACTTGACTTGGACCTTCCCATCAGAAGCTTGAGACTTTACTGAATGTCGTACTCTTTTTAATGCATAACCTTATGCATCTGGTGCACACATGACATCTACTACAGCACACAGTTTCCCACACATAGACCATAACTGGACAGGCTGCTCTAGCATAATTACGGACCATTTCTCCCTCATAGGGATGGGTATCGATAAGATTTCATCAATTCTAATACCATTTTCGATCCCGCGTATCAATCTGATTCTTTATAGACCCCCTTATTGATTTCTCCTGTGAAATATCTGTGCACCAAAGGAAGCTTTACAGGTTTTGCCAACGATTTTTTGAGTTTTAAGTAAATAAATATGAAAGTCATTGGATCCTAGATCTCTGAATATATGTCAATAGTACAAACTCAGCAGTTGTTGTTAAAAAAGAAAAGTATATCTGTTTTTTACTGGAAGGATCCTTGATCCGTCAGGGCTGATAGTATCTTCAGCCATGGAAAATAATTGATAAAGGAACTGTTAAGCCAAAAGGCTGTTGTTATCAATGCATTGAACCATTGCTTGTAGATTCTTAACAGAAACCTGTTCTCGATGCCCATCTCTACCCCCTCATTTGTCATCTGTATAACATCATAGTCTGCAATTATTAGGCGAGCTATCTCTCTAAACTTCACTTGAGCCCACAGAGATTTCAGTAATATCAGTTCATGTGTTTCCACTTAGTTGTTACTTTTTAACTTTCTAAAATTACACACAGGAATTTAAAATCTGATGATACTTAAATGTCAGGGGTGAAAATTAATCAGATGACTAAATGCTGTTCATGAGTGTGCATACTTTGTGCCCCCCCCCTCACCCCTTCACAAAAGCCTCTACCTTCTCTTTCAATGTGTGTAGGGCAGTATATTACAACATAGCACAATTCATGTATAAACTAACCCTAATGTTAATATATGAAAAACTAAGAATAACAGGGTTGTGAATTTTCAGTCAGTGGCTATTTCATGACAGTAGCAGTTTTATTTTATTTTATTTATTGAAAGCATGAGAGACTTGACTAGGACTCACAGCTGTGCCCACTGCTCCTCAGACTTGACTTTGACTCATGATCCAAGACTCCAGACTCAACTTGGACCTGCAGAAAGTGATTTGTGCCCATCTCTGTTCATATGATTTACAGCCGCTGGGCTTTCACAGTCTTCCTCTCAGCTGCAAGTTTGCAAACATGTTACAGAGACTCTGTCGTGACTGATAACAACACAACTTAGGTCAGATTGCCTTGAGTAACAGCTACATAGTGTTGATAATGAATGAGGATGATTTTGCACATCATGTCAAACTTAGTTGAGTGCAGCCTTTGCTCTGGCACCGGCTGAAGTTTACTAACACTATGATGAAACTTAGAGAAAACTTGATTTAGGTTTTTTCATGTTTTTTTCGGAAGACTTTCAGGCCTAAATTCAAAGTTAAGTAACCCAGAATAAGAGAAGATTGTCCTAAAAACAACACAACAGAAAAATCAGACAGAACTTTTCCTGTGTTAGAAATAATGAGTGCACATCAAAACCTGAAACTGATTCCAAATTCTTGCACAAGACGGTGAAAAAGAGGTTGTTTGAAATCTACAGTTACTCTAGATGTTGTGGGGTCCACTGACGGTTTTCCCATTTTATTGGAAAACTGTGTTATCTGACTTCAGAGACATGCGCCCTCTTTTCTCATGGGTTTACACAGAGCATTTTCACACTGCACTTAAGCATTTGCCTTTTTAGATTTTACCACCATGCAGTCAGAACTGAAACTCAGCTGGTTTTCGTGGCTCAGTTCTGGAACGGAAAAGAAGAAAAAAAACACAGAATGTGGTGGTTTCACTTCTCTCTTTAGCCAGTATGCCATTGTACCCAAATCTTTTATCAAACTGTTTTCCATTTCTGAAGTGTTTTATTTCCTTTTATCTCAGACAGGGTTCTTTTATGTTCCACATGATGTCTGCAAAGGGCCAAACCAGTGGCAACTTTTATTTAAACCCCCCGTGTTTACTGAAACCCCCAGGTGTTTTGCAGACAGTCTGGACAGAGTCTAGCTTTAGACCTTGGTCACTCTGAACTGGATCAGTTGCACTGATTGCACAAGTGATTGAACCAGTCAAAGAGTCTGCTTTGACCCCTCCTCTGCTATTGGCTGAACAAAGGCAGGAGGCGGGGTCACATCTCTGTACAATCAGTTTATCAGTATTCCCTTTATCTCTCCTGTCATTTGGTGGATCTTGCTGTTTTATTCTCCGTAGTCCAGAGACCTGTATTAAACTGTATTAAATTGTATAGATTGTGCAAAATGCTGAATGTCACATAGTAGAAGAGAAAAAGCTATTCCTTACAGATGAATAAGTGATTTAAAATGTATTAAAGGAAATCAGAAACAAAGTTTAGGGGATAAATGTAATATTTTGTTTGTAATTACTATTTTTTGTTGGAAGAGGGCTACTGGATACAAAAAATCATCTGTAATAAAGTAATTTTAATATTTCTCTGTCCCATGGTGTGCTTTTTTGTCTTTTAACAAGCCTCATAATGAATTTATGCCTAAACTTTGTTGGAATCAGTGTAAATTCTTCATTATTTTCTTTCATAGATGTCAGAGGCAAATTGATTCGAAGATCCTCGTCTTCTCTTCTTACTCTGTCCTCCCTTGCAAAGTGCCAAGCTGAGCACCAACACTTAGTCTTGAATCTTAAATCTACTCTCCAGAGCTGCCTCACTCTGCAAAACTTTTTCTCCTCTCTGCAGTGTGTGTGGGCACTGTGGATGCACAGCTTTCTCAGCTGATTGGCTGTTATCCATGCTGTGGCTCTGCATGTAATCAATCAGATGGTGCCATGTGCGGGACAATGCTGGAGACAGTAGTGAGTGCAAAAAGAGATGCGCAGCTGCATGAGAGCTAAAATGACCCTTACATTCATCTCATATTCAGCCATCTGCTATTCCCCCATAATGCTGTCTTTTTCTCAGAACTCTGATTGAAACTTAATGTTCAGAAAATGTCACTGGCCTCACTTTTAAAAACATTTGAGTGGACCTGGTCTTTTATTGTAAAGTACAGATACAACTCATTAAAAAGTAAACAAACGTCCATAGAGGAAAATGTCTCCTCTAATCTTTACTTCAGCGTGTGTAGGACCTCTTCCAGGTAAAGTTCTCCTCTTCTTCCTCCAAATTGCTCCGCTCAGGTACCAGCTGCCTGGGTCTCCTCATTACAACATTTCTCCTCCTACGAGATTGAAGCATGCTGCTCGTATTGCTCCACAGCCCAGTCTGACTGAACTCTTCAGGTGGACTCCCAAAGATAGCGCTTTCTCTGTCCTCTCTTTTCAGGAAATCTACCATGACTCTGAAGTACTCCAGAACCGCAGTGTGACTCCAGCAGTCCGAGTCTGTGTTTCCTGATCTCTCTCCCTCTACGTGCTCTGCTCTACCTTCCAGAGTGAACCCACAGTGACCTCCTCTGTCAGTCAAAGCCAGCAGGAAGTAAGGGTTGCTTTGAAAAAGAGGAAGGGGCAAAGAAGAAGAAGGAGGAAGAAGGGGGTCATCACTGCTGCAGAGACAGAGAACAGGCACTGCTACCTCATCTGCATCTCTCAGAGGTTCATTTCTCTCCCAGTACTTTTCCCAGTCTTTTGCTGGGTAAGCTCTCTCACCCAGAGCCCAGGCCACTGAGGGGGACAGTTTTGGCGAGGAGGAGTAGGATCCTGAGTCCACTTCAGGGTTCGGTGAGTCGACTGGACATGTGGGATCACTGTGCTGGGGCTTGGGTGAAGAGCAGAAAAGATTTTCTTCATAGTCTCTTAGTGATGAGCAGCTGAGGGCCTGAGCCACATTTAGCACTCCTTTGAAGGAACTTCTGTACCTGATGATGTGAAGAAATACAGCAGCAACATGAAAACCTGTCAATACTTATCGGGTGACCAAACGTCCTCTACTTCCTGGACATGTCCAACTTTATGGTGATAGAATTATATCTGGTGGGGATGTTATAAAATTCCCTCAAAATGGTTTTTCTCAGCTTGATCTACAAACCATTGATATTAATAATTAATCACTACACTGGGCTACTCGCATTATTCTGACGCACCTGTCAAGTTGTTGAGCATGCATGAGGCACGGCCCATATCAAATCAAAATTTTGAGATACAAAGTCAAGGTTTTGAGATAATTTAATCAAAATTTTGAGATGGAAAGTCAAATTGTAAGATAATAAAGTCAAAATTTTGGAAAGTCAAATTTATGATGAAAAATGTCACAATTTAGAAATAAAAATTTTAAAGTTTTGAGATGATTGAGTCAAAATTTTGAGGTTTTTTTTTTTTCATTAGAAGTTGAATTTTTCTCTTTATCTCATAAATCTGAGAATCTAAGTGTTCATGCCTTCTTTTAGTAATAGTATTTTTACTATTATTTTAATAAAAATATTTTTAGACTTGTTATGAGCCACATTCACTAGAGCAGACGAGAGTAATGTCTTGTTTCAAGTTATTAAAAGACAAAACTAATGTCTGAATTGATTGTAATGAAAACACAAAAACTGCCAGTTGGGTAAAAACAGCTATTGTTATATTACATTATTATTATTGACATAATTCTAATTTAAAGAAAGTTTGAGAGCACATTTTTCCTATCACATTGGCAGATTTTTTCTTTTTAATTATTACCAGCAATTCAACATAATTTTGTTTCAGTACTCCAATGGTAAATGTGTCCCATATTAAGTCTGAAGAGACATTAATATTAGGATGTTAACACTTGCTTAGATTTCTTTTCCTTTTTTTCAGTGTAAAAAAAGTGTTTTGTACTTGGGGCTGAGAGTAAAGCATAATTGGCATCATAACCAGGCCAGAATTTGGAAACAGTCTGTAGTTAAGCCTTTCTCTTTTCTTTCTCTGTATCCTTGTCTCTTACCTTCTGAGCTGCATTTTTCTCTGGAACAAAGCCCCCCAGTGGTACAGAGGAGGCATGGCTGTTTCAAACCACAGCTGGCCCAGGAGAACAGGTGAGATGGCTGCTGCTGCGGTCAGGTATGAGCCTGACCCGCTCTCCCCCAGGTAGGAAAGAAGAATACCTGACCCTGATCCTTCGCTTACTGCAAACAGAGCGGATGACGGGTGACGACTGTGGACATAAGCCAAAGCCTGAAAATGAAAGACATCAGAAATGCTATCACTGTGAGGTAAGTTTTAAAGATGAGTAGGGGAGAGCGAGATAAGATGACCCACCCCCTGTATCTGGGAAATGGTACACATTTTTTGCCATGCAACCAAAAAGTTTGCAAGCACCCTTTATTTAACTGTCCTTATGATCGAGAGATGCACATTGTAATGTTCTAAGGCCTTGTTTACACGACAATGGTTTTTGGGTGAAACGCAAAATAAGTGTTGCATTTTGACCTCTCATTTACATAGGAACAGTGTTTCAGCCAACCTTGAATGCAAACAGCCTGAGGAGTGAATTTTTTCTGAAACACCATTTCAACGTTGTCATGTAAATGGCAAGCCAGCATTTTCAGTGGACCTCCACTGTGCAATATGCGAACTGAACAACAATAATAATAGCTGATCACCATGTCGTTGTTGTGCTGCTAAATCTACTGACTACCTTCCAACAAAGTATACATCTATTGCACCATTTCTGCAATCAGTGAGGAAGGTTTTAGTATAAATGCCTGGTGATCAGCCCTCCTTTTCCTCAGCCTGTAAAGGTAAAAAGGGTAAAGGGAGCAAAATGCCATGGGGCAAATTAAGCTAATGGTTCAACCACAGGTTACTGAGACAGTCCTTTACATATGAACAGTGTTTTCTAAATTAGGGCTCCACAAGTACAATAACTTTGACGTCTAAGAATTGCAACATGATCCATGATTTATTAGTGAGATTATTGCTTTTACACCCTCATTACTGAGTAACAGTTTTTAGGCAATGATGAAGTGATAGATGTTCAGGTTCAAAACAAACAAACGTGCTTGTGCATCATTTGCACAAACAGGATCTCTATGAGAAAGAGCCACAATGTCAGGACACCAATTCAACTGCTACTTTATTAAGTAGTTAAAAATTAAGCTATTTCTCTGTCTTTAATCCATTACTGTGTTCATTCACCCAGCAGTACAACTTAAAATCTTCAAGCTCTCTCTACTCATACTCTAAAGTTCTGCTGCTGTGTGGTTGATGTTACAAGCATAGTAAGATTCAAAATTGTCTTGTACTGACACTCAAACATGTCCTTTAGCTTTGAATGTGGAGTAGTTAGTTGTTGAGTATGAAAGTAGACCTAAAAGAGAATCAAAACTCAATCCTTAGTATTGTTCCTCACATTTGAGTCAAACTGAGGATTTCTTGTTTCCTTCATGATAGTTTGAAATAATGCCAAGATTTAAACAGGAAAAAGTAAATTGGTCATTTTTCCTTCTGGTGTGACTCAGCTTATCCCTAAACTGGGGCAAGTTGAGCCACAAGACAACTTTTTTTTTTGAAGTCATATTTTCATTGCTCTTTACTGTGGATGCATCATTAATGTTTCTACTGAGAAGAAACACTTGGAAAAAAGGTTAATGTTTTTGTTTTCTGCATCACTTTCCCTTGCTTAGAAGACAGCAGACAAAAATAGCCCAATTTACTCCACTCTCCCTTAAATGTTAGCCACACTTTTGGGTTGAAGATGGCATCTTGCAGAAAATCTAAGTACTCCTACCTGAACCAGGATAAACATGCAGTGTAAACCTTCCAACAGGTTCTTTTTTTTACCTGCTCGAGATCAGCCGGGTCTCCAAACTCAGTGAGTCGAGCTGTAGTCAGTGGGCAGCCAGCTGTACCTCGAGGGTGAAACACGACGACGTAGAATCCCTGACGTATCGCCTGCTGGCACAGACCCTCGAGGTGAGGTGTTGTACCTCCCCAATACTGTGGGATGAGGAGGAGTACTGGGGGGATCATCTTCCTTCCTGCCTGGATCTCCTTCCTTCCCTCCCACCTTCTTCTCTCCGCTGATCTGATTTCCACCACCCAGTCCAGAGCCACGATCCCCCCATCTTTCAGTAACAGATGGTCCCTGGTGAACTGTAACATGTCTCTGTGAGGTCCTCTCCACAGGCTGGATAGAGTCTGGATGTGGGGGTCTCCTCTGGGCCATGAAGCTAGTCTGGGCCTGCTGAGGGAACCACAGTGCCGGACCAGATATTTGGCCAATGCGGTTGGTTTACAGATGAGCCGAGGGCCCTCCGTGGTCTGACTTGACCTTGACAAAATATCTGTCCCTTCTGATCTGGCCTCTGTGGCCTTTGTTCTTCTGTTTTTGTGTAGTGGCAGATCCAGAATGAAGCATATTATGACCCAGAGTCTCCAGCCTGCAGCTCTGACAGCCAGCCGTGACCAGCTGTGTACCCTGGGCCATCGCAGAGCCAGAGATAGCAGCAAGAAGAGCAGCGATGGTAATAAACACAAGAAAAATTCCATTACAAAGGAAGCCATTGGCGTAGCAGATTGTTCCTCAGGTATTCAATAAATATTCTGTGCAGTTTTGTAGTTATTTCCTCAGCAAACTCTGACCTTTGAAACCGCTGCTCTGTTATCTCTTCAGTTGACTGATCCTCTCCCTTCAGTTTTTTTGTACTAAAGAGGAGTCTCACATCAAAGAAACATAGGGGGAGAAGGAGAACAAGAGACCTGAAAATGTAAATGTGCAAATGCTGCTCCACGTCCCCTTGCTTATTCTCCTCCCTCCATGAATCATTTACTGCAAACATAACCTCAGTCAAGAACTGAGCAAACAGGTCAAATCTGTCCCATTAACATAAACATGAACAGTCTTTAACCTTTTTCTTTATCAGATGTTTTGTTTTGCATTTGTAGTTTTCAGGTCATATATAAGAGTAATCCCAACCTCTGTGATTGTGCTCTGTAATCGATACATTTTTCATATGCACTGATTTTCTAGACCAGCAAGAACTGGTATTTTCAGTTGCCAGAGATTTCATAGAATAATTATTAATTCAGTTTTGATGTATCAGATTTGACGGTGAGCTCGAAGCTAAATGCTCTGTAAGTGGCTCTTCACCTGTATTCACAAGTAGAGTGCCCTCTAGTGGATAAAAGATAAACATACATGAGACTTTTATTAGCTTTGATAGGAGGACAAATGTCATGCGTTCACCATTTTGTGTGTGAGGTTTGACATGTAATAAATAACACCTCAATCAAACCTGTTTGGTTGCACACAGAAAATGGTAAACATCAACTGATAAACTGGTCAGACAAGTAAGATCAGACCATGAAGAGACTTTTATTTAATGTATTACATTTAAAAACAAACAAAAAATCTTTTGGTACAGTACATCTAAATGTAAGTCATGTTAAGATGTACAAATGTTGATTATTCCCACATCAACATGTGTGATTATCATGAGCAGCAGTTAAACCTGATGAATTATGAAACAATCAAATAACAGAACAACTCGGTCTTACTTACAGACAGAGAGGAATGATGTTTAAATGAAAAGGGATTTCTAAAGCACCGTAGATGTTGCTGAGATGATGACAGAATCTTTTCCAGACTTGTTTCTTGTCTCTGAGAAGGTTGGTGGGTGGGTGGGGGATGATTGACAGAGGTTGGTGAGAGGTGAAGAAGGAGAATGGGATCAGTTGTATGTGAAGTCATCTGACTCCTGTTAACAAAGCTTCAGGTCCTTAGAACTAAGATCGTCGGACTCCGCAGCAAGAAAAGGAGGAAGAAAACTTCTACTTTTTTTTCATCAGCAGTAATGGTGGTAAGTAATCTGGAGATTTAAGTTATGCATTATTTTGTTCCAGTCTGTGAACGCAAGGGTTTTAGTTGCAAGTCATCCCCATGCTGCTACACTGATGTGGAAAATCTGTAAACTGTCTTTTTCTTTCATACAAGCCTGTCTAATAAACCTTCTGATGACCTTACATCTCTTAAATGTTGGAGCTGGACACTTACAACAGCAAGTGTGTCATGATGAGTAAACTTAAAGATGTTGTTAGCTGTCTGAGGTAACAGTGGAA
Organism: Thalassoma bifasciatum; assembly: GCA_008086565.1. Lineage (NCBI taxonomy): Eukaryota > Metazoa > Chordata > Actinopteri > Labriformes > Labridae > Thalassoma > Thalassoma bifasciatum. The sequence goes on from RPOG01000136.1 coordinate 748,726, forward strand.
TGAAATGAACTGAAAATGACTCAGTGTCATGTCAGTGAGTTTGCGCTCTGATAACATCATGGTAACCTGTGTTTTTCTGTTTCCATTGTAGAATTGAAGGGAAATCAGAATGAGCCTGTTGTGCTCACTTTCACCATTGCCAGTGTCTTTTTTTGTACTTTCTCCTTCTTTAAAATGCATTTTGATATTTATATTTTGTCTGCTAGGAAAGAAAAATATACAGTCTTCTGAAACAGAAGGACAACCACAAAGTTTGTTTTGGTAACACATGAAATGTGCATGCAACAAAGAACCATGCTAGGGAAAGATAACTGACAGAGATAAAGATTCATTTGTAAACCGGTCTGTAGAGACGAAATTAAATAATTGAAAAACTTAATGTTACTGCCTGATGTTTTTTGGTTTTTTTTTAACTAATGTGTAGACTGATTCAGTGACACATTTTTACAAAACAGAGACTCAACTCATTGGGTGGTGCCCTCTTCATCTCCACCAAGGAAACTATTTCACTACTAATGTGCTTTTCTTCGAACAGACATCATTCCATAACAACAGGTCAAACAAGTCCTGCGAGACTCCACCCTGGCTTCGCAGCACTTATGAGTTTCTGTTGCCAAAATAATGATGCAGTGCACAAGACAGCATCAACAGCAGGTACTGTATGACATTTACTTATTACTATGAGATTCAAATGTTTCATAATTTACGCTATTTTTGGTGTCGTGAGCATAGTCTTGAAATTACAGGAATAAATTCCCTCCTCTGCACTGATAAAATAATATTTTAAAGTGAAGTAAAGGAGTTTCAGATTTGTGTATCTCAGTTGCTCTAGGCTGCATTGATAGATGTAAAGATATCCCAATGAAAGAAACTGCACTAATAGTTTCTCTCTTCTGAAGTCCACTAGACAGGTGGAGAAGTGATGTCTCCAACACTGAGAGCTTTGTGTCTCCTGCTCCTACTCACTGGAGCTCAGGGCTTTGGGATATTACCTGGTGACTCTCTGAATCACTTGGAAATCACAGAGAGAGCCATTTTGAACGTCACTGTACAGGTGTGTCGAGCTGTGGCCTCTGCAGAGGGAGCAGACTTCTCCTTTCCTGTAGGTACCCCCCTCAGTGGTTCTCATTAACCATAAATAAGAGCATTCGTCTCAGTACTGTTAGTGATATCTAACTCTGTATGAATAGGCTGAGCCTTTCACCGCAGATGGGGTTGCTGTCGCTTGTGGTGCATCAGAATCCTCCAAGACCTTCCGCAGAGCGATCACATTTATCACTTTAAGAAATGTTCGGGTGGATCTGCGCCATGCTCTTAATGCCAGCTTCCACTTTGATGACGAAATGTTTCTTCAAGGGAGGGCAATCATCACTGCAGGGATAGAGGCCATCAAGGCAAGCAACGCACAAGAAAACTACGAGACAGCCAGAGAGACACTGGGACAGATTCTTCATCCTTTGCAGGTATCTATCTTTAGGACACCACTGGTGCCAGAAAAAAAATTACATTTCAAAGATAAGCCTCATCCTTTGTCTTCTGTCTTTACTGGAAGGACTTTTACAGTCACAGTAACTGGGTGGAGCTGGGAAGCAAATTCCCAAACTCCAATCTCCTTCGATCAGATGTCAGCCTTGGGAACCTGGCAGGTAAAAAGATGTCACAGTATATGATGAGAGATAGCAACACCGCTTATAAATTCAGATTGGATGCAAATTAAGGATTACTTTTTTGAAATTATTGTGTGAAATGTTTTCAGAAGAGAGCAGGGCAACATGCCGCAACTGTGATGAAGACTGCAGAGACAACATCCTAGACGACATCATTGAGGAAAAGATCCTGACCTCCGGATACTTTAGTATTTCACTTCTATCCCCAACCAAACCAGAAGGTGATCAAGATAATAAAGCACTTTTATCACACTGGCACAAACATATTATCATTGTCAGCCCATGTTCTGGATAGAAATGTTAGATTATCATTGTGAAACTTCAAGAATTTCTAAATGTGTGCGAAATATTCAAACAATATAAAAACAAATATTTATGGGCTACACTCAAACATGCTTTTTTTAAGGCAAGTGCAGCCATGGAGGAGCAGTAGATCAAACCAGCACCATTGTTCCTAAAGGTGGAATCAACAAGGACACTTTTGGTGCAAGTCATGGATTTCTACACACTGAAGCAGCAAACATGGCCACGGCTGCAACCAGCGAGCTGCTGGAGGTCATCCGTCAGGCTGCTGGTGACAGACCGTTCCTACAGTAAGAGACTTGTCTTCATATTCCAGCTTAGATCAAAGCTTGAAAGGCCTTTTTTTTTAGATAGATGGTACTTTTATTGATCCCTTTCGGTGTGTCCATCAGGGAAACTGACAATTTTTATTCATCTTTGAATCCTTCAGGATGATGGGACTGTCTAAAGGATCCAGTAAAGCTCTCTGTTTTGTCATTGACACCACAAAAAGCATGGAGGATAAAATAGAGGAAGTGAAGTCTGCATCTACCTCGATTATCAACAGTGAGGTGGGGACAGAGATTGCACCTGCAGCTTACATTCTGGTTCCCTTCAATGATCCAGGTAAGAGTTTTGGAAACGAAAAATCACTCAGCCAAACTACTCTATTGTAAAGATACTTGCTTCTCAAGTTTTAGTGACATTGATGAGGCAAATATAAAAAAACAATAAAGATTTGAAGATACATTTGCCATTTTTTCATCAATGATGAAATGCAGAAGTGGGACCTCTGATAAGGACTTCGGATCCAAAACTCATTGAGAACATCCTCAATACACTCTCGATTGGTGGCGGTGGAGATGAGCCGGAACTGAGTTTGGCAGGACTTCAGGTGCTGAGATGTTCACAAAGTTAGTTTCACATCAACACAGCTCATCAGTGCGTTGGCAGTTAAAACTCTCTCCTCTCTTCTCCTCTCATCACGACTAGCTGGCTTTAAGTTGGGCCCCTGTCAACTCTGAGATCTTCCTCTTCACTGATGCTCCTGCTAAAGACCCACAACTAAGAAGCTCAGTGATTGCATTCATAGAGCGGACACAATCTGTGGTGCGTGTCTGATCTACCCTGTCCAGACAGTAACTGCTTTTATATTTGACTAATTCATAATATACTTTTAAAAGGTATTGAGAGAAGCTCTGTTTACATGCTGCTTTGAACCACATTGTTCTTATTGCCGCACATTTTTTTGTGAGACAAAGCTGGACAGCTCAAATCATTTTTGCTTTTATTTTCTGCCAGGTAAACTTCCTGATTTCTGACTCAACATCCACCAACCGTAGAAGGAGGCGTGATGACAGGCAGCAACGACAAACCAGGGTAACAGCCTCAGACGCTCAGCTGTACAGAGATCTGGCTCACGCTTCTGGGGGTCAGATGGTTGAAGTCTCAAAGAGCGAGCTCTCTGAAGCCACCAGCATCATTACCGATACTTTGAAATCCTCTCTGGTAAGATCATAAAGGTCAAATGATTGGTGTTGTCTGTTCAAAGACTGCAGAAATCACATGAGTTTTATGTTATCTTCTAGGTGACACTTGTGCAGGCAGCAAGAGACCCAGGGAAAGAAGAAATTTTCTCCTTTTTAGTTGATGAATCATTGGAAAATGTGATGGCCTATATCACTGGGAGTTCGGTTACTTTCACACTCACCAGTCCCACAGGTAACACTGCTCGTCTGAATTCAACTTTATCCCTGAGCATTAACGTGAAAGCTCTCTTAATTTTTCTTCATTTTTTTCATTTATTGTTTTTTTCTTCTATTATTTTACGTTAATGTTAAGCTCATGCTCTTACGTATTAAATGGAATTGATGAACAGCAAAGTGAGTATTTCCTTCTCTATTCCTGACCTTCCTGATAAAGAAGAGTCAGCATTAAGCCTGTCCTGTCCATGTTAAAATAGGGCTCAGTATTTCAACACTGAGGTTTTCCTGCGAGGAACAGAAAGTGTTGACATTAAAATGCAATGCTCAGCATTTCAACATCCTGCATTTGCTGAAAGGAATTTTTGTGCTTCAATTAATTAACTAATTAATTAATTTTTTCAGGTGACTCCCAGCAAAGCACAGACTCATCTGGGTCACTTATTACTTCATCACGTTCAGCTGGAAACCTCCGGTCACTGCAACTGAAAAAGTTAACTGGGTTATGGACGATGAGGATGGTGTCAACTAATCCTTATACACTCAAAGTTATAGGTGAGATATGTCACATGGAAAAGACTCTCTTTGTTTGAGTTCCCATAAAATCATGGTTTGGGATCAGATCTCAGGAGTTGCAATCATCTCATGATGAAGGTAACGTAGGATCTCCAACACCACAGCATGGTACAGGTCCCCTCCAACATTCAGGGTAATCAATATTGGCAGCTTAATGGGGTCTGAATTTTGGGTCACTCTCATGAAATGTTGGCCATCACTGGATCTTTGGCCACAGAGCTAGCTACTAAGAGAGATCTGCAATACTCAACAATGCTGTGAGAAAATGCTGCTTATCCCCAGAGCACTATCACTTAAAATGGTTTTATCATCATTATCATTGGGCATATCATACCTAATAAAAAAAATATAAAATGTCCAATTTTGGGACTTCAGTTTTGAAACCACCTCCAGGACAATGTATTTTATCAACCAGACACATCTGAGTAACACAGTGAAACACCTGGAAGGTTATTAAATCTCTCTCATGTTTGCAAATAGATTATTTTTTGACTAGTGTAGTGTAAAAGCCACTTTTGGGTATCATGTGGGGCAACTGCCCCAAAACAGTGAAAAATGAGTTTTATCTGCAAATCTACATGCCTGTCCTTCTAAAACGTTTTTTTTTTTTTTTTTTACTGATACTTGTTGAACTATTTGTATTGTTATAAAAATATATATTTATTTTAAGAAAAATTAGATGCCCCAAATGAGTTTTTTTCAAACCTGTTCTTTCAAATCAACTTGAAAACACTTAAATGTCTTAATCAGGTTTTTTGCATAAATGCATGCGAATACTTCACTCCAAATGTTTGAACAATGACCTAACATATGTCCTTATTTTTCAGTATGTTATACATGGTCTTTTCAAATGTCTTATCTGTCAATGACAAAAATACATTTGCTTACTGTTTTTTTACATGCAGGCCAGAGTCCCATTGACTTCCTCTTTGACTTTGTGGAGGAATCCCAGGGTCCTTTTGAAGGATACGATGCTCTTGATACCCGTCCAAGAGCAGGTAGAGAAAACCAAAATAAAGTAAAATGCTGTTGATCTGCCGGTTTATTTTCATGTTGTAAAATCAAGCCACTTCCTTTTTTTTTCTAAGGTGTCAATGGTAGCTTGTTGGTGTCTTTGACGGGAAGTGACACTGCCACAGTGACAGAAGTTTCTCTAGTTGAATCGAGGGGATCAGAGGAGATTAAAGGAACTGTAGCGTCACAGGGAAGTGGAAACTTCCTGGTCCTCATTGACAGGATGCCATCATCTGAGTTTGCAGTACGGGTGAAGGGGCAAGACAACAACTCCAGAGCTTCACTTGTTTTCCAAAGGCAGTCACGCACCAACTTCAGATCATCTCAGTTGGTTATTACTGTGAGTAACCATTAAATCCATTGTAGTGTCAGAGGAGCATGTATTACAAATCTAAAGATATTTAGCAAACAGCTCTTAATCACTACTACGTTTTACTCTTCCATGTTTTTCTATCTGTAGGCAGAAGCTGACAGCATCTTAGTACCACTGGCACCGCTCTCTGTACCCTTCACAATGATGACTAATGGAGCAGGGGGAAACTTCACCATCCGAGCAACCAACAACCAAGCTTTTCCTTCCACTTTTCCCACCAGTTTATCACTGAGCACTGGAGAAAGTGTGAACGGGACAGTGACCATCACAGCACCAACTACTACACGATCTGGCACTGATGTCACCCTAATCATTGAGGCAGAGGCTGACGATGGTGGAGATACAAACTACATAGTGCTGCGTTCGACAGTTATAAACCCGGTAAAAGTCTCACATGGTTCAATCACATTCATCTGTATGAATTCTTGCCGGCTTTTTGCTTTGCAGGGTTATCATTTTTCAAAGAAATTTGTCAAAAGAAATCTCATTTAAAGGGACAGTGAAAACTTTCAAAGTTATCTTGAAAAAGTCTGATGTCTAGAGTCTCCAGTCTTAACTGTATGGGGGGTAAAGTTTTTTAACTTGGAAATTTAGGAGACATTATTATTATTATAATTAATAATAATAAAAATAATAACAAGAATAATAATAATAAAATTTATTTTGTATGGGGCTTTTCAAAATTCTCAAAGATGCTTTACAGATTTAAATACACATTAAAATCCAACAAAAAACAGCCAAGCAAACAAAAAAAATTAGAAAAAACAAACCAAAAAAAAACAACAACAATAAAACAGTAATGCAACCGGCAGTTAAAAGAAATTCTAAAAAAGATGTGCTAAATAGATTAAGCTCTCCATTTCGCCCAATCAGAGGCATATCTTAAATCAAGTGATTGATGGATGCCCTATAGCCATGAGTTTAGGCACTTGTCACCTGTTCCATTTCCAATATGGCTGCGCCAGCTGTTTTGCTTCAAAACTCTGTTTCAGAAACAGACAGGTGACATCATGGAGACTACACCACTTCAGTCCATGACCTGATAGTAATCCTCAATTTAGATAAGAAAATTAGTACTAAAATAGTTTTTTTCTAAATGCTAATTTCTAGTTTCCTGATCTGGTCTGATTGAACCTGATTGATTTTGTAAGTCAAAGTCTCTATGACAACATCACGCTTGCTAGCAAAGTTTAGCAATGAGAGGAATGGTCTCTGTTTTTCTCCATTAACAATGGATTAGTTAAGTCATAATAGTGTACACTAGAGCTGGACTGTCTGACAGAAAAAGAAACAGAAGAGCAGACGGAGGCTAAATGGGATAAAGATAGAGCACAGGCTCGAGTGCTAAAACACAAGCTAAAGGCAAAAACACAAACTGGGCTCTTTTTGATAATGTTTATTCCAACTTATATGCAGTAGTGATACTGCATTTATCTGTTCAAACTTGGAGTCTACAAATAAAACGAGAGCCAAGTTACATTTGCTCTGCTTGGTAGATGGGCACTGGTAGGACAAAACCAGGATTCACCAACATTACATGGCACCAATATGTCTCAGAGCTCCGAGCTGTGATTGGCGTTAAATGGAAATGGAAATGTAGCCGGTTACTGAACCATGATAAAATCTTACGAACTGTGTTGTCATGTTTAAAACAACAGTGCTATGTAACTGTTGATAAATGCATTACCTTGTTGCATTGTATCCATAGACTGTATAAAACATGGACGTAGTCTCCGTGACGTCACCCGTCTGTTACTGCAGCTCTGTTTTGAGGCTAAATGACGGGCGCGGCCATATTGGAAATGGGACGAGTGACGAGTGCCCAAACTCACAGCCATTGGGCGCCCGTCAGTCACGTGATCTGAGCTGTGGCTCTAATTGGGCTAGCTCTCGATCCTTATATGTTCCAAAAGGCCGAGTTCGAAAAAAATTCACCCTCCTCACAGTGTGTGCCGTTAGCAAAATTAGCGATCCAGACGGGAGACAGAGTTTGTGCCAGGCTTTAAATACGCCGATTTCGGCTCTGAAAACGGCTTTTTTCCCGTCTGCTTGTACAGGACTTCCGGTGCTTCTGGAGCCAGCCTCAAGCGGTCACTAGAGGAACAGCAGCTTTTTAGCACTTCCATGTTGTCTCATTTTTTCAGACCGGAGGTTGCGGGTCGATTTTATCCCATAAAAAGTTGTCTTCAGCAAAGAAAAGTAGCGTTACAAGGAAGATCCTCTCAGTGTTTACAATTACAGGAGCGGCTGCAATCCACTTCACTCAGTCCCTTTAAATTGTCTTGATAAGAATGACAAAACTGGCAGCAGTCTTAAATATTTCCAAATGTGTTATCAGGTATTAGTGGACTACAAAGTTGATTCACAGAGCCATATTTGTTTTTAACTCAGTGATGCATATCCATCTGACTTTATTTTCTTTTCCTCCCTCACAGAATAGAGATATCACTCCGCCTGAATGTCAGCTGCTCAGCATTCAGTCCAACTGCTCAACTGTAAGCTGCAGCCGTTCGTGGACAGTCTTTGTGCGAGTAACTGATGGAGATGAGGGGACAGGTGTGGACCAGGTGAGGGTCATACAGGGCAACGGGACCATAATCACCAACCCTGCTGCTGACAACCAGAATGTAACAATGGTGTTCTACACTTCACCGTGCTGTTCGCCTGATATGGAGCTGCTGGTGGTTGATAAGACTGGTAATGAAGGCACCTGTTTTTACTCATCAAGGGAGAGTTCATCAAGTGCTCTCTCTGGCTTTACCAAAGACACACAATCTCTCCCTCTTATCCTGTGCATCTTTGGATTTGGCCAGCAAATACTGATAAAACTGAGTATCCAGTGACTGCATAACAGCAAATGCTTTACTTAATTATTCTTTATTTATTATTTTAACAATTGAAATGTTTGAAGCTGTTTTGTGGAACGTTGACAGAGGGAAAAACACAACTTTTAGCACTTGTAGCTCTAATTGCTGTAACAAATAAACCTTATTTTATTTTATTTTTTACGTCAACACCACTTATAAAATATTATTCTTTCTCAGGAAAAGCTCTGTTAAACTTGTGAGACTGTTGCACTTTGACCCCTTTTGATCCTTTTGGGACCATTTGTGCCCCAAAGCTGAATCATTTTTATCTGTAACTTTAAAATAAGTGTTTTTTTTCTGCAAATCCACATACAATGTTGAGAAAGAAATGAAACTCAAACATGTGTTAATACATTTTCTCCTGCTGGTGTTGTCAATCATTTCGCTGGCACCATCGCATTTATTGTTTTCAGTGTGAGAAACCTTCAGCATGAATTAACCTTGCCTCTGATGAACAAAAGGATATCATTTGACAGAAACAAGCAGGCAACATTTTTGACTTTCTGTGCAAGTGTGTGTAAAACTTTACTTCACCATATGTCCAGCATGTAAAGAAGCCAATTTCTGCCAGTAATAAAGAATAAAAATTAAAAACTGGCTTTGCTGAGATTGTTTTTCCCCGCATTCAAAGTCAGATTGTGTGATAAAGAGTCAGATCTATGAGACAAAACGGAGGGAGCTGGATGCCTTGTCCTTCCTGTCACTGAGATCTGTTTCTAACATTTTTAAGCAAACATGACCATAGACTTAGCTCCTGTTTTATGTCACATATATGTCTGTTTTATGTTGTGTTTGGGTCAGTCTTCTGAAAAGATGAAGACTGGGAGCCCATCTCTAAATCTGTTATAACAAACATGCACAGGACACAATTTTTTTTATAAAAACACAATTTTTATTGTCCTCATGTGTCTAATGTATAACCCTTTACAGAACACAAAACATTTGCTTTTCATATTTTGCCACAAGATCAACAAATCTTCACTTGTTTCCTTTTTTGACTATTTACATATTGAAAAGTTTCCAGCAGGACTAATTTGAATAAACTGGTCAATAATTTGCCTAATTCGCCTGAGGAGCAGTCAGGTTCTACAGGTTCTCGTGTAGGCGTGTGTGCTTGATGTCTTTCTTTTTATGTGTGTGACCAGTCTGTGTTGAGTTTGCATTCAAAGCAGAACATTTTTTTTAGAATTTGATTTTTGCTTTTTTGTGTCTTTTTTTCTGTTATTCAATTTTTTTTGACATTCATCTTTTTTAAATATCATACCTGTGTCGCTCTGACTTACAGCACCCATAGTCCACTTTACACTTCTTTCTTCTTCTTTTTTTTTTCACAAGCCTCTGTAAAGGTGTGTATGTGTGTGTATGTATGTTGCCAAAGAGTGTGGATCCTGTAGAGGAAACACCAAATACTGTATGTATTTGTCTAAATTTGTTAGACTGTCAACATACTATACAATTACACCATTCACACTCATCCTCTTACAGCCTTGTAGCTTCTAAGAGCAATACTGTGGAAATGGAGGGGAGATGTGTTTGTGAATTATAATTGCTGTTCTGAAATTCCATCCAGGTCCTCAGAGAGTGTTTCATGCACGTCAGTCAGTGCCGTTGGTGTACTGTGAAAGCTTATCCTCCAAGTCACAGATTCTCTTCTCCTGGGACAAAACTGTGGCCTTCAGATTCTGAATCTCCTCCAACAACCTCTCAAGCAACTGAGGCTGGAGAGTGAGAGCAAAAGAAAACAGGAATAGAGACAGAGAAAAGAAGAAGAAGAGGAGAGGGAAAACCAGAAAGCAGAAGAGGAAAGGAAAATAGACAGTGACAGGAAACGGGGATTTAAGGATAAAGAATAACAGAAAATGGGAAAATAGGTCAAGGACACTAAGTAACTAGGAAAAATAAACTGAAACAAAGAAAGGAGCTTTAGGGGTAAAAGTTTGTTGGGTGGGTTTAAAAGAAAGAGAGATAAACAGAAATGTGTCACATAGAGACATGAAAAAGAGATGTCATTAGTGTTTTTGAAAATGTATATACATTGACGAACAGCCATGATATCAAGATTTTACATTTGTTTTTTCAACTACCAAAGAATTGAACAGTTGATAAAATTTGTGTTTTGAAACAAGAGTCACATCTGGTTATTTTAGATACATACTTATAACCAATTACAGACAAAGAAATCAGCTGCAGTTAGGTGATCAGATGGTCATTTCACCAAGTGGTTCCCAACCTTTTGTCTTGTGTACCCTCTGAGCCTTTTTCTTGTACTGTGAGTATCCCCCTCACTCATGGTCCTTCGCTAGTATGTGACACGACTGATAATTATACAAAAAACATTTTGTTTTATCTCCTGAATTACAGCATTTAATCTATTGGCATTTTCCTCTTTTTGACTCAAATTAAACATGGAAATAAATAATATTTTGCCTTGAAAATAAATCAGTATATACCTGCCTTTGTTATACACTGCCTGGCCCAAAAAAGTTGCCACCTGTATCTAACTAGGTAAATAGGTTCAAGCCTCCTATTGGAAAATTATTGCATGGGCTATTATCTTTCAACTGACAACAAGTTATTCAACCCCAACTGATGCAATGAGTAACTTCTCATTTCTTTAACAACCATGGAGACAGACACATCCTGAGGTCGTGGTAAAGATGTTAGTCTAGTTAAGAAGGGTCAAATCATTGGCTTGCATCAAGCAGAAAAACATCAAAGGAAATTGAAGAAACTACTAAAATTTGTCCAGCATATTTTTAAAAACCAGAGGGATAATGGAGAACAATCGTCTCCCAGGAAGAAATGTGGTCAGAAAAAATCCTGAACGATTGTGATTAGTGATCACTTAAATGTGTGGCCAAATCAAATCAAAGAAAAATAACTGGAGAACTCAGGGCTATGTTTAATAGTGAAAGTGAGAACATTTCTACTAGCCTTAAGAAAACCACGAACCAGTCAGGCTAACCGAAAAAAAAGGCTCCAGTTTGCCAAGGAGCATAAAGATTGGACTCTGGGGGAACGGAAGAAGGTCATGTGGTCTGATGAGTCCAGATTTACCCTGCTCCAGAGTGACGGGTGCATCAGAGTAAGTAGAGAGCCAGGTGAAGTGATGCACCCATCATGCCTTGTGCCTACTGTATGAGCCTGTGGGGACAGTGCCATGATCCAGGGTTGTTTATCTTACCTCATCCAAACAATGCCACAGTGAATGTGTTCTGTAATCAAAGCTAAAGGCGGTCCAATGAAATATAAGAGTCTGTGACCTTTTTTTGGTGGCAACTTTAAAAAAGAAAAAAGAAAAAAAAAACAAGCAGTGCATATAACTCTTGTAACATTTATCATAAAAAAACGGGAGCTCCATTTAACAAGTCCCATTGAAAAAGGTATTTAGGCTTCAAATATGTTTGGCCTTTTTTCTTTTTTTCTTTCTTTCTTTCTTTAAAACCCTCTCCTGAATCTAGAGCAACTGTATGTTTCAACCATTCAGGGTGCAGGTAAGCAGCTGTTTTGATTGTGGTGCAGCTGTGCCACAGGTAATTGTCTCCCTGGGGAAACTCGTCGTCGCACACATACCATTTTATTGACAGGCTTATCTTGGTACCTTGGTTTTTATATAACCCCTCTGCAATATGCCCGCGTAAACCTGGTTTGGAATCATTAGTCCAGCTGACAGCCACTGCTCTTACCCCATCTGAGAGCTCTTGTTTAAAACAGTTTTTATGGGAGAAACGCACTTTTTGAATTTAATAGTTGAAATAATTTTCAATGGATTTCAAGAAATTCTCTTGTAATTATAACTTGGGTGATTGTGCATCACCAGTATAAACTTAAAATGTACATTTAAGAAGTTGGAAACCCTGCATGCAACTACTTACCGGCAGACTGTTGGTTTCCAAAGTGGACATGCTGCGCCGGGTGGTGGGTCTGGAATCCAGAACGTTCTTCTTTGCCACTTTGAGCTCTCGGCTCTTTGGTGGTACGTAGCCGTCCCTCATGGACACCAGGATTGGATCTTCATCACGGCCGTCCAGCCACTCATCAGGCTCCATGGCGGGCTCAGGCCCTGCTGTGTCCGGATACAGGTCGTCCTGGAAGAGGTCCGACTGTACGAGACAGTTAGTGTGGTAAGAATATGCTGAGTGTGAGTAATTTTTAAGAGAGTAAAAAATCATTTTGATGAGCAAAATTAATTTACTTTTCTGGGGACTGTCATTGTGATGGGCTCACATTTCTTGTCAAGGAGCTTAAATAACCTAAAGGAAAAGATGAGGAACATTTTGATTGTTATTATTTTTTCTCACAGATTCTGAGAATGATCCAGAGCTATGTGATTTATTACTGAACAGCTCATTACCTGGCAATCTCACATTTGGTGACGTCAACACCTCTCTTTGGCATGAAGCCCATCCCCCTCTGAGGCTCCTTACTGCTAAAGGTGTTAAGGTAATGGACGTATGGTGGCTCCTCTGTGATCTCAAAGTAACGGATACTGCTGTCTCCCTACACACACACACACACACACACACACACACACACACACACATACATACACAAAAACATGAGTAAAGCATGCCAAACAAAAGATGATTTAATCTCATGACTGTACTATAACATCAACCTTGAAACTTTCATACCTTTCCACAAAGGTAGACCATGCTTGCATCTGCATCATAATATGGTAACAACACTCCATTACTTGTGTCCAACTCCAACACTGCAAGAGGCTCCTCAAAGTTTGTCTGAGAAAAAGGAATAAAAACTACAATATGTAAAAAGCAAAGGAACAAAATATCATGGTTCTTTTTTTTTTTTATGAGAGACATAAAATGATGTTTACCGGGTCCCAGAGTCCAAGCTCTCTCTGACTCATCCTGGTGAATCCTGTGGTGAAGATGTTTCCATCCCTGGTAAAGATGGCTCTCATTGGCCGGATCCCTTCATGTGGAGCCAGACGTTCCTATTAGGCAGCATGGGGAAAGGAAGAAATCAAGAAAGAGCTTTTATAACTTCATCATTCTTTTTTAGCCATATTTGGGTGCTTAGGTTATTTCTACGCATGTGGTTACAGTGTAAATTTCTTTCCTTTTTTTCACAGAGAAAGAATTCTTTTAGCTGTTATGACTTTGCTTGTGTGAAATGCAAGACGAGAACGATGGTTGGTATTAAAGGAAAAAAAAAACACTCAGAGGATATGTCCAACAGGATATCAACTTTCTGGGGTTTTTTCTTCAACGCTGTTTAATGTAACTTGTTGTTACGATGTAAAAATTTGATGTAAAAGGCTACTTTCAATTCTTATTCCAGTTCAAAAATATTTTTTTTAAGTCCAAAGCGGGCAGAAGTTATCTTGATTAAACAAGGAATCTTGCATCAACCCTTGTCTTATTTCGGTTGACTTAGACTTGTTAGTTAGCTCAAACCTCTTCAGGTAGTTTTAACTTACTTTGTTTTCATTTAATCAAATTATATAATATTATGAGTTAATTTTGTCAGGTAGTCTTTGAAATAACTCTTCAGTTTTGTACACTGTGGTAGAAAACCTCACTCATGGTGTAACTGTTAGGTTATAGTTCACAGAGGCATTCAAGATCATGACTCAAGATTCACTTTATTTGTCATTGCACATGTTTCAGAGGTAAAGAATTTGCCTCTCAGTTACATCCCATCCAAGAAACAAACAAAAAAAGATGTCAAAAACAACGGTGTTGGGGCACAATGTAGGATTAGGAAGAAACACCTCACCACACAGCAACATTAAAAATTCTGGGAATAAATTGAAAGTTTTAGCTTTACTAAACGGCTGGGAGAGGCTAGAGATACACGTCAAGTCCATATGTATTACTGATTTATTTGGACATAGAATTTATAGCTACAATATTTTTCAGTTGAGGTGTTGCCAACTTATAACTCAGTGTTATCACAACAACTTCAGTGCTCTCCCGTGATACTGACATTTAGTAATATGCTAGAACGACAAATGTGCAAAATTTCTTTTTACAGTGCAGTCCTAATTCTTGCGTGTGTTGAATGTCCCTTTGGACAAAAGCGTCTGCTAAATGAAACTGTAGAATTGTAGAACTCACCGCAACCACCTCCCTCTTGCGGGGGTCACAGACACGCAGACGTCGGTCCTTTGAGGTGGTGCAAAACAAGCTGCCATTTCGGTTCCAGCTGACACTGTAAATGAGGTCTGGGTGGTCGTCCATGGAGATGAGGGGCTCACCTGTACCCACGTTCCAGATGATAACCAGGTTATCACTGCCTGGGGAGGTGTTGAAGACAAATTTTCAAAATGTTGTTAAATTCACTTTTACAGCTGTTACATGGGTCTAAGTGTGTGACTGACTGAGTCATACCTGCAGTGAGTAGGATGTTGCGTGCAGTGGGGTGCCAGCTTACGATTCCCACGCGTTTGGAGTGACCCTCCAGGACCACGATAGGGTCAGAGAGGGGGCGGGTCAATGTGTGATCAGGGATCTGCCACACCTGAAGGAGAAAAAAAGAACGAAATAGGAAAAACCCTCCTATTTTTGTGTCTAATGTTACACAGGACGTATTGCATGGACAAAGCACAGAGCTTGATCCATGAATATTCCATCAAGCCTATTCCACTTTGCTGATGACAAGAACAACTGATGTTTGCCTCTCTTATATGAGGAATTTTCTTACCTGATGGCAATAAGTTCAGAAGAACTAAAAATAGCAAGTCTCACATTGTTCATTTCACTTTTATAGGAAACCCATATTTAAGGAAAATAATTTTAAGGTTCTTACAGTTCTGACACAACCAATGGGCACTCAGCACATAGGTAACACATTTAAAAACCCTTAATTCAACGCAGAACTTTTACCGGGGCAGAGAAATTTTAACCTGTTAACACAACATTTTCAGGAACTAATCTATTCAGTTAGATTTTGTACTTTGGAACTTATATACTTGAAACCTGTGTCTTTGAGAGCATTAAAAGTACTTTTGAGTTAGGCAACAGGGCTTTCTGGTTGTCTCTAAAATTTGTTAAATTCAAGAAAAGGATACCCTGTTTGTAAAGCAAGAACTAAGGGAATAAAACATTAAAACTTTTTTTTTTTTTTTTTTTTAACTCTCTTCTGGTGTAAAGTTCTGCTCTCTGGAATTCAATGGGTCAGTGGCACTCACAAATCAATTTTCAAACCTGTGTACATTAAAATTCAAGTTTATGAGCAGCTTGTTGTGACCTTCACTGGTTTAGGCATGTTATCAGTTTGTGTGTATTTTTGAAAATTTACATTTTGAAGCTTTAACCTATTTTGAAGATAAATTGGTTGACTTTTTTACCTTTACCTTCAATCTGTTCAGATATTTTGGGACACAGACTGTGTTACATTAAAGACAAACCAATATATTGGCTTCCCAATATACAAAGATGGTTAGGGGTTTTTTCTCTTGAATTGGCATCAGCCAATATGTAGATGGATTCACTGATGTATTTCTCCCCGGCATGATTTACAGACAGGTATACACGGATGTTTCTCTATGGACACGCTCCATTAGACCTGACTTGTAGGTCTACTGTGTCAATGCATTTCCATAAAGCACCAATAATCCAGAGGCACTGATGAATGACCCAATTAGGTGCACTTTGACCTGTTGTTTTCTGCACGAAATAAATGCATATTTACTAAAAGACTTTAATAAAATAGGTAAAACAGTACACAAAATTACCCAGTGCATTGAATGTGATACAAGAAATATATCATGAATGCAATGATAAAGCAATATCTTTTGGTGGATTTTTGTTAAAAGGGTTAATAAACATCTCAGTTCCAAAAAAAATTGAATTTTCTGACTATTTTTGGTAGGTTGGGCTTTACAAGGTTAAGTCACACCGGAGCAACATTAAAATGTTTGTTCGAGTGGAATCGTTTCAGTTTGAACACAACAGGTGTGGTGGACACACACAAACACACAGGCCTGTCCGTGTTGCACTCACAAAAACTCTCTCACACACATAAACACACTCTAATGAGCCTCTTCTGATGACACAATGATCCCTCTCTGTGGACAGAGCAGAATGACATCACAGATATGGCCTTTCTGCCACGCCAAATCTGGACAGCTGCAACTGCCTGTCTGTGTTCAGGCACAACCAAAACACACACACACACACACACACAAAAGGCAACATACAGCACTCAAACAGCAACCCAGCAGCTGTTGTCATCAGGGACGTAGCATTTCAATCAAAGATTCCTGTGAAGCTTCTTGTGAACAAATGTGAGCAAATCTGTCAACAGTTGCACACAAACATGCTGAGTCAAGATATTTGTTGTCATGATACGAACAAAGAAGTCTGTAACATGCTTACATAGCTGACATACTGCATACATGAGGACACATGCGACCCACTAAACAATGTTCTGTGACTCATAAAGAAATATTTGTTTTAAAAACATTACGTGACTTACAGATAATATGAGGAAAGTATTTGTATGTTTGGGTGTGGATTCACTGACAATGGCCTTTATGGTTCTATTTCATATCAAGCCATTTTCCTTTTCTTTTCTCTTTTTTTCTGTTTTATGTTACTGATATCTAATTTTCTCACTGTGTCTGATTTTTTTTCATCCAGAATTCCTCTTATTTTCAGGTTTTAAGTGTGGTAAAAAAAGAAAAGAAAACATGTCCTTATTGACTGATCTGGATTAACCTATATCACTTAGAAATTCCCCTTGGAGAAACTTTGCGCACATGTGCCCCCATTTGTGTCAGTGGAGCGGCTTTGCTTTCATTTCGTGCTTTCAAAAGCATCTATCATGCTGCACCAATCTGACCACTTATAAAGTACATGGTGTTAAAGTTTCTCCTTTTTAGTGAATATGTCTCCTACATATTCACATATATTTAAAAATTACTTTTGTAATACATGGCATGATGGACCTTAATTAAAAAAAGGTATGTCCCTCTTTTTTAGAGAAGAAAATTTTATTTGTTCATTCATTTACTAAGATTATTGTCAGGGGTATGTTGATGTATTATCACAGAAAGGAGTATGGCAAAGTGAAGGTATGTTATTTTGAAATCATTTCACTTTTTTAATGGCAGCAAAATGCAATATTTTTTAATTAAAAGTACATATTCTAACAAGAATAGTCATAACTAGTTTTACATGCAAATAGCATGGCATAGAACCATTCGTTTCATTTTCGATTTTCTGTAAGAAAACCAAAGTTATGACAAACAGTAATACGATCATCTGTCATACCATCATTAAGTAATGAGTTAAAGTTGTTTTTATGAATACAAAGCAGCGTTAAGTTCTCAGTTGTATTGATTAGGTTGAATAAACTGCAGTCGAGGATTGACAGTGACCTCTGCTGGCTGAACACATCTGTAAAAGTCAGTGCTGCAGAAACCTGCAGTGAGTCACAAAATGTTGTGAAAAAATACTCCAGTTTCTGCAGCCTGTATTCAGTTCAAAGTGAAAGACAAACAGAGGGAAGAGCTGTACACTTATTCAGTCTGTAGACTCTTTATTATTAGTTTGGATGAGATTTGACTGCTTAGAGAAATGGATGCTAAAAAGTATCTGAAACTTGACTTAACATAGTCAAAAACAGCAAAGAGTCAACAAAGAAGAGATATCACACTGTAAAAACATCCCACACCCACCCAAACACACAAACTCCCAAATGATCCTGTATCTGACTTTTAAAGTGACAGGGAAGAAAGCAGAAACATGCTGCAGTAGCAGGATATAGCAGCTGTGTTGCAATAACAAGGCTGGTTGCAGACGGATGAAAGACTCTGATCGATCTGTAAAGGACAGAATCTGAGAACTAGACTGATAAAGACACAAGCAGCAACAGGTGGGTGGACACAGAAATGGTCAGACAGGTAGACACGCTGACCCTTGGACTGATTCACTCCTCTTATCCCACAGACATGCAGACCTGGCTGTGGCGGCTTGTGTGACAAATCTCTGAGTCACCAAACAACAAATCTCCTCCTCCACATGCATTTTCACTTCTATATCCCACTCAGACCCCTTCGTCTCGACACACTCAGCATAATACACACATGCAGAGTCATTACCATGGCAGTGTAGTCCTCTGAGCCGCTTGCCAGGATGTTGTCGTCATGAGGGCACCAGTCGATGTCGAGGACAGGCCCGGCGTGTCCAATCACCAGCGGGTAGTTTTTATCCACACGGCCTGTCTGCAACCCACAGCATCATACTCACAGCAGTGAGTAAGCACAGTGACACAGTGTTAAATACTCTCTAACATTTATGACTTTCAGGTAAGAAAGACAAACACCTGAAATAACCATCATTTCTCATCACACATTTCAGCAGCTGATGAAGTGTTTGAAGCTCTCAGGTCAAATGTTTGGTTTGTGTCCATCTTAGTAACCCCCATACACAAAGTGGTACATTTTTTGGGGTTGTTTGACGAAAAATGATTTTCTGCTACTTTTTAAAAGTCAAATGTGTTGCACGGGAAAGACATATAAGGGGGGTGTCTATAGACTGAAAAATTGGACACCATCTCACTGAGCTCGAAATGAGATAGCCACAAAAACTGCTCCCCCCAGTGACCGGATGCAGTACAGGTAAAAAAACAAAACAAACTGTGGCTCACTTTAGAGAATAAATAAACCTAATAAAAAAGTTTCTCACATTTGTATGCTGTGCTGATATGAAGTTAGTATTTGGCTGCATTTTTTCTGAAAAGTTTCTTTTTCATTAGTTAGTAGTCGTCAAAAACAGGGTTTTACACGGGCTGCAATCTCCAGTCTGAAAATATGAGACAATGCGGAAGTGTGAAAATCAGCTGTGTGTTGGGTGTCAATAATTGCTAATTTCGCTGTTCGCACACGCTGTACAGGGGGTGAATATTTTTCTAAGTCAGCAGTTTTTAAGATTTATATAAATTGGAAGCTCGCCCATACAGAGGCACTCTCCAAGAAAAGAAAGCAAACTTTTTCTGTCACCAGGCTGCACACATATTCTTTACCATGCAGACTCTGACTGCACAATGGTGGCACCTCTGACAGGGGTAATTTCACTTCAAAACCGCACAATGGAAAAAAGCGGAGCAACACTCTCCATTGTGTATACGGTCTATGGTGGTGTCTGAAATGGCAGAGTCTGACTCAAGAAATAATGTTTTCTTTGTTTGCTTTTGAGGGCAATTTAGAAGCAGGAGTGTTGATTTAAGTGTTTTTCAAAAACAACAAAAAATCCTTGCAGGGGCTTTAAGATGTGATGGAATTTGCTTTTCTGTATTAACACTTTTTAAGGATTTTCTATCCAAGCAAAACTCATAATAAGCTTCCTTTTTTTATCTTATTCTGAAAAGCTACAGAAAGTCACAGAGGTATAACCACTGTAACTCAGTTGGTTAAGAACACATTTCACTGGAGTTATGAGTTGTAATTATGACAAAAAACCTTTAAGAAAAATTCAGAATCATACAACAGACATAGCCAGACAGTTTTTATATGTGGACACAAATACTGTGATGTCACTTCCAGGTTATTTGGTGTTTTCCCTGTTCCACTTGTGTGAACATGAGTGTCAATTTTGAGTATACACACACACGCAAACACACAAACACCAAGATGGTGTATTTATAGCTGGCGTCGAGGCGTTGAAAGGGGAGTTTTTCTTGTTGCCCAGTGAGGACCCTGATGGGGGTAGATGGACGATGGAGGGCACGGTGGTGTTTATAAATAGCATGTCTGTTCACTATGACTCCAGTAAAGAATCACAGCCATTTCATAATGTCTCCAAAAAACTCCATAAGCAGACATCACATTGTCAAATCCATAAAACACCTGAGTTGTTCATCTAGACGAAGTTACAAAATTAACTTTCTGTGGTGCAGTTATAACACTTGTCTAAAAAATCATAACCTATTTCTGTATCTACTTCTAAAACTGCTGGTATTAAGTTTTATCAATTCACTCATTTTTACCTCTGGAGTAGAATATTTTAAAGTCTCAAATATTTTTTTTTTCACTTATTATGTATCATAAACCAGTATTGTCTTAAATCTATAGGGATTGATTGTGGAAATATTGTTCATTCATGTAGTGACTTGAGATCCCAACACTAGACTCTAACATCGAAAAGCCTGCTGAAGACTTAAGTAGCTTCTTCTTCACTCTCTTCATTATAGCTTTCTGATTATGTCATGCAACATCCATCCGGTCATAGCTACTTTTAACTTAACATTACACAATGTTCAGTTACTGAAAGAGGCCTCCAAACAGGACAAATGCAGAGTCAGGAAATCTAAACCCATCTCTGACCAGCCTGTGTCAACAAAAGTGAGCATATGGAAATGAGATATTTTGCTTTATGGAGACTCTGGTTTAGAGGTTCAACAGAATGACAGATACAACGAGAGACAGAGACAGAGAAGCATGGCATAACTTGAGGTTATTACTATTCAATGAAGTAAAACTAAGCTGACTCTCAAAGCTTAAGAGACCCCACTAACACCATGTTAAAAAGCCTGATCTTAAAGCAGAAATATATGTGTTAACAGCTGGGAGCATAAAAATAGTTTGTATTCCAAATTGTACGTTCTTATTTTTGAAAATATCATAACCAAAACTTGCTTGCTTTGAAGACATTAAGGCAAATAGTTAAGCACAATTATCATAGTGAAAGGCAAGGGCTGACTTCACCATCATGTTATTTTTGGCTGATATTTTCATATTTTTGCCAGGTTCAACATTTAAGCTTTGCATGTTGACATTCTTACAGTTAAAGAAACTAAAGGTGTGCAAAAACAGGAATACTAATCAATATCTACAAGCTTATTGGGCAAATTGTGAATATGATCCTCCATTTGTCCAGTTTTAACCATCAAAAACATCTATCATTACAACTGTTTGCTCACAGCAAGTCCTCTATTCTCTTTGTTTATTTTCTGAGCAGTGAATTTTGAGCAGCTTCTCATCAATTTCCAAAAAAAGGGTGTCACCAGCTTGTCTGTTATATGTTAGAGGAGAAACATGACAGTCCAAGATGGCAGCCTTCATGGAAGAGGATCCACATCTATGTGGATTGAAAAGGTTCACTTTAAGTTAACAAGAGAAAAATAACATTTATATTTGGGTGATTTCACACTAGTTTAAACATAATGACTTTTTTTTTTATTATTCCAAGTATGTTCCTCTAAATGCTGGGAGCAAAACATGCTTCAGCTTTGAATGAGAAAATATATGAGAGTAGATGGATTAGAAAGTAGAAATTCTCACTTGAACATACAAAAAATGCAGAAAAACAAAGATTATTCTGAGTAGAGTGTGCACCTGCAAAACTAGCTAACATAGTTGAAACTTAAAGAGTTGAGTTTTGTATGAAAATTTGACTTGATGTTTTGGAAGTTTTGGGACCTCCTGCGTTACGGTAATCCTCAGTGGTTGGTTAACACCAGACACTTCTTGTGTTTCCCCTCTGTGTCCCAGAATTGTGTCTCCTTTGACCTCACTGACCTTATGGATTGGCAGGACCAGGAAGGCTCCTCCTCCGCTGGATTCAACGATGACCGCCAAGAACTTTGGGTTGATGGCGCAGAAGGAGCTGTCCCACGTTACCTTGGAAACACGAATGTCATCGTATGCCTGCTCGGCCTTGACTGTCTGGCCAAACACATGGCGAAACTTGCTCTGCCGCACGATACTGCGACTCATGGCTGGTGACAGAGGAGGTGGGCAAGAGGATGCAAACAAGAAAAAACCAAGATAAAGCAGGAGATGAATGAACTGAGAGTTTCAGCAGCATAAACAAGAATGATAAAAGTGCTATTCTTAATCTTCTTACATGTATTCTAGTTTTTGGAAAGTTCATGTAAATTTTTTTCTTGCTGAACAGAAACTATCATTGTGTGTTTCAATCAGCAGGTTCTGCTCTCTTTTGTTTGCAAGGTTGAAGATGAATAACTATCTTAGACTTTTGTAAGGACAGACTGAGAGTGTTGAAAATGATAAATAAACTACTTGGTCATGAAGATGGCATCAGACATTGTAAAGGACCATAAAATAAATTGAATGCATGTTTTCAGAGGTTTTTAACTTATCTCAATGATAAATGTACTGTGTTGGCAGTAGGGATGTAACAATTCAATTCAACAACAAGTGGATTTTTATCATGACCTGTGGTCGCTGCTATGATTCAGAAATGATATTGTTTCATTTAGAACGACCCATCCAAAACAACTCAGTGATATGAAATCAATCCAGTAACTTTTTAGCCAAAAATGTCATCAGTGTGACTGTGAGATAGATACCTGAGTACTGGACAATGCAGGTGAAGTTTCTTCTAAGGGAGTCAGGTATAAATTAATTGTAGATAGAAACAAATCAGTAAACAACAGTTGATGGAAAATGCATTCCCTTTTTCTTTGAATAAAGTGAAACCAGCACTTCAGGTTGAATTAACAGGAGATTAACCTTCTGCTCTCATTTTCAATGTTAAATTGATAAAAAATAAGTGCTACCACCATTTCAACAGTAGGTTTACTTGCTACCTTAGCTTTTGTTTTTCAACATAGAAATCATACAATATTACTTCGTAGCACCTTACAAGGCGGTTGGAGTGGGGTTTTTTGTGTTGCTGTGGTATTTTACTTGACCTTTGCTATGTTTTGCTGTCTGCTGGCATCACAGACAGGACTGAGTCTATTACCTAGTATCGATTCATTTGACTTTTTCCATTTAAAACAATATTAGATTGATTCCTGTCATCTGAAAAGCCAACTTGCCAAGTATAGATTGATACCGCTGGATCACAGGAATATAAATCGATACATCAAATAATAGATGAATCGTTACACCCCTAGTTGGCTGACCACTTGCTTATGTGCAGCTGTCCAGGGCAACTACCTTAAGTATGATCCACCCAAACACAGGAGTTAGGCTATTCTATAATCGTGCCTGCCATCAGAGCAGATATTAATAGTTGATTGTCCCAGCAAACACCATGTGAGGACTGAACATCAAAGACCAACACTAAGTCGCAGAGGACAGATAAAAGACTGGGGAGACCAGATACAATGTGAAGCAAGCTCAGGAGTTGGATTGACTGACGCTCATGTGACACAATCCCTGTGAGAGTAGCCTGAAAACTCAACCACACTCACAGACTGCAGTAGCTTACACAAGGCTCAGACTACAGTAACCTATATAAGTTGGCTCTCAGCAGGCCCAGAACACTTCTGATAAACCAAACTCTTATTCTGAAGGACTATCTGTGAACAGCGTTCACATTTTTAAATTGATCCAAGACAAAAGAAAAAAAAACTCTCAACATTTTCTAAACATTTGTTAACTCATCAGGTTTGTGGCTGTCACCATGGGAACACAAAGTTTACTCTTGAACATTAAGCTTCTATCTGAGTCTGGTATCTAATGCTGGGTTGATGAGAGGACAGGCACTGTCTTCATTCCTGGAAGCTTTTTGTTTTCAGCAGATGTACATGCCAGCAGCCACTCTGCAAGCCAATTGTGGGGCGACTGGGGTGAACACAGTTTTCATCATTTCAAGTCTGTTATCATTCTAGGCTTTTTCAGCTTTTTGGTTGTAAGATAGGGAAAAGAGGTCCTAAAATTACCTGCAGAACTCATTTGATTACCTTGACTTGTCTGTTTTTCCCAAACATTTTTAATCCCTTTTTTTGCCTTTTTAACTGATTTGCGGAGGGTTTGATCAGGAGCCTTGTTTGAGAAAGGGACCGAAGGCTAATAGATGTAAACTGAAATCTAAGGAAGTGTTTGGGTTTATTTCTTGGAAAAAAACGTCTTTTTATCCTTAATATAATATTAGAGACAAAAGTGACATCTGAATGGCCTGTAACAAGAGATGGAAATCTGCAAACAGGATAGGAAAACAGTTTTTTGTATCAAGACCTTATTCTTAACTTTTCTTACACCATTGGCAGATTTTTTTAATCATCGAGAGCAATTCAGGCATCGTTTTGTCTTTGAATATATTCAAATAAGACATCTTTCTGGACTTCACAGTTGAATGTGACTCATAACGAGACTAAGAAGACAACTATAACTAAAATTAAGACATAATCACTTGCTTGAGTTTTAGTTTTTGAAGTGTAAGTGGATCAGATCATCTAAAACAAAGATATCTTATCCCGAAAACCACTCCCCGAGTCGATTTTGAGTTAAAATGTGCAGGCTGCCTCACTTTTAAACTTGTTTTTATTAAAGAGAAAGTTTACTGCCAATAAAGGAAAACATGGCAGCCTTGGAGATACTCCTTTAAATGTGCCCCAGGTTAATGAGACAGCCCTCCTCTGTGGCGCACGCTCCGGAGACAGAGCGAAAGAATGACACTGCCACTTTCCTAATATAGACATGACAAACTGCTCTGTCCCACCCGGGCCAGCCGCTCCACCCTCCCTCTCTGGTCCTAAATAGTCCCAGAAAGAAGTCGACGCGCGCTGTGGCGCTTTATCGTTAATGAACAGACCGTAAATTTAAAGGGCAATTACGCACGGCCTTCATACAAACACATTGACACAGGAGGGGCTGGCGGGTGGGAATGGGGTATGTTGCTCCTTTAAGCAACTGTCATAGGAAACAGGAGTGAAAGTGCACAATCACTACATACACATTCTTTATGCGCTCTCCGGCAGTGCAGAGAAGAAGCTGCGCACCTCACACCACACTGCAGCACCCCCACACACACTCATATAGGCTCTTAGTCCAGCTCACCTCGGATTTTGGGAAGACACCTCTTCCCCAGGACAACTCTCACTGTTTCTCTTACACAGTCTTAACCTCCACCCCCTCCTCCTTCAATTGGTTTTATTCCTCTGGGTGATATTCCAGCGATCCGGTTTCCAGGAGTGGTTGAGGACTCACTGAAGAGACGCACCGGACAACTGCGTGAAGCTCCTCGGCAGGGAAAGAGAGAGGGGAGAGGAGCCGGGACCGAGCTGGGAGAGAGGAGGGTGGGTGTGGGTGGGTGCCGTCTATTTTGGAACAAGCTCTGTCAGTGCAGGGAAACGTGACGCGCGCCTGGTATACAGGGGAAGGGGGGCGCGCGCCCCCGTGGGGGTCACTGTCACAACTGGTGGTCTCCAACGGGGGACATGAAAATCAGAGGAAGGTTTAAGAGATGTTATGCACACAGGACCACGCTTACCTATAAATCTCAAACAATCGAGGAGGAATGAGTATTACTTGCATTTGCTGATTAAAATCTAAGTTTTAGAGATGATTTAAAATGTTTGGTTGATTGAAGAAGAAAATCTGCAGAACTTATTGTTTGAGGATGGAATTTTTTATGGCATTTGTTGTTTTGACAGTCTAACTGGTTAAGAAATGTTTCTCAAATAAAGTTACAAATTGTCTCTGATTAATTTTCTGTATCTCCCTTTGTTGAGATGTATTGCTGGCTTCACATCTTAGAAAATACAATGTTTCCAGAATGTTTACTTCAACTGCAGATGTTTGCATTGACAATAAAGTGCAAAGTCTCCTCAATTAACTAATCAGGCTACTCTCAATCTTCTCCAAATGTGAGAAACTTTCAAACTGAAACTAATTCATCAAGCAATCACTGGAGGACAAAACATTTCACCACATATAGGGAAATTAAAACCCAGTTCTGTGCAGGATGCATTTAGTTATTGGTGCATGATACCGTTGGATTTCATGTGAATCAATACTTGGATGGAATTCAGTCAGTATCTATAAAATCCAGTCAATAAAATCCAGTCAGTATCTATAAAATAACCTACTTCAGTACCCATCCCTACCCGTTACTGTAATCAAAACTCAACATAAAAAACGTCTTATTACGGTGCATGAGCTGATGCACTTATGAAGACTGATGCCAGTTTTGCACCTTGAACAGATTATTAAAGGAACTTTTATTCCGATCCAAAATTGGAAAACTAGGGCTGTTTTTCAATAAGCTGATAATGCAAAGACAATCTAATGTATAAATTGAAGCTTTTTAATGGATCTAGAACATATTTAAGGTAGCTGAGCCTTTCTGATTGTCCAGCAGACTCAATAATCAGATCAATAACATTTTTGCATTTCACATTTCATACTGTGAATTTTGTTGAACCACTACCATAACTCCTTAGGACCATAATAAGACTCAGGATACTCTTCAGTTGCCATTATTTAATGGTCACAGTTGAAGCACATAATAGAAAAAAGGGACTATTTACACTGATTTTTAAAATAAAATAAAATAAAATCAGGTTTTGACAACATACACACATACCCAACAGGTGCTACAACCCATGCATGCCCCCTAAAAGTAGCAACCATACATTAAAAAAAAGCCACATTAAAATTAAAAAGGGAGTAAAGTGCATGTATGACAAACCTCCCTGTACAGACATTTCTGATAGACTGCAGAGAAGCTCCATTTGCCAGTCACAGGCACACTCCTAAAACTGTGTACAAAAAAAGAGATACTTAAAATAAAAAAAACTGTGTACACCCACACACCCACTGTAAAGTTGTGCTACTCGATCACACTCACACACGGACACAAACCAGATACAAAAACATGTACAGCTCCAAAATTTCGACACTCACAATATAGACCTTGACATCCCAAAGAAATAGCAGAAAACTCACAAATATACATTCTGCCTTCAGATTCAAACCCCACTAACCCCCACTTTTTCTCCCACACAAACTACATATAGAAAACATCCAGTTGGAGCGCATCAGAATTGAGAGGATGAAGAAGAGAGATAATTCAGTTTAGTTGTTGACAGTGAAGCTGAAATTGTTTGCGACTGACATTCCAGGATCCAGAGTTTGACATTTGTGCAGGTCAGATTTGGTTCAGACTTACTGAGGTATTGTGCAGTCAAAACAAACATTACAAAAAACAGCAGGCCTTCTGTCTTGCATTTGATTCAGTGAAGTTCTGTACAGCTATGAAACTATTCTCATTTTAAGATTCCTGTCATTGTCTGTGGATGCATCTTTCCCTGGGGAGAAAACTCATCCCAAGTGGTGATTTGCTTAGCTCTTTTGTGTTAAAAACTAGCCTCTAAATGAATCCAGCTTTATCTTAGTCATTTCAATCATATGTACAGGTTTGAGATTTCTGTTTGAGTGCTGAGCAGAATCAGATTGTACCAGAAGAAAAGCAGTATTTCAGTAGTGACCCAGCACAACTATCAAACATTGATGGTGAGACATGAAAAGACAAGGGGAAAAAAAGAGGCTACATTCCACCTAAAATGAGGTCGGACGATTCAGCCAACCAACCAAAATCAAGTAAATTTTATCAAGTTGCTGAAGGACAAACCAGCTGTGACTCAAGGAGTGAGTATGTCTAGGCTCAGGCTGTTAGCGTCTGAAAAAACTATTTTCATTGGAATGATTGTTTTTGCTGCTTCCTGAAACAGTTTCTACAAACACGTTATTTCTTTCTACTTCAAGTGAACACAACCATCATAGCCTTATTACACCGATCTGCGAGGGAAATAATGTACAGATAAAAAGGACTTACAACCTTTAAGGCAAGAGGCATTGGTTTGTTTTGCTGAGTAAATCAAACATATGCACTTGATTTCTGTTTTTCACGTGAACAGGATCGCTCTCTCTCTCTCTCTTACACACACGCACACACAGCGAGGGTTACATGGTGTGGTAAAGGGTGCAAGCAGTTCTTTTCTTGAGGCGCCTCAGAGGGTGAGTCCTTCCATACTGCTGCCTTGTCGTCATTAGTGTTGGCGCAGGTAAATGCTGAGAATCTTTGCCAGAATTGGAGAGTCCCTGTGAGATTGATGGTGGCGGAGAGGTTTCTCCAGCTTCAGAAAGCCTCTCACCACTAACCATGATGACTTCTTGCTGCTGGCAGGCTGAGGGAGAAGAGCTGTGGACTTTCTGTTTCTTGGACTCATCGCTGACTGCATGTGTCTGAGGTTCTGAGGTGGACAGAGCTACAGAAGGGTGGTTGAACTCCCACTCGCTCAGGTCATTGGCGAGCAGCTCCAGACAGCCCAGTTTGGCCAACGACGCAGAGCGTTTCATCATGGAGGGAGGGGTCAGTCCAGCCTGGCGGATCCTGGCCTCCACTTCTCTGACCCTCTTCTGGACGCTGCTGACTTGCTTCCGAGTGCTTCTGGAGCCGAGGTTGAAGACCTGATCCATGCAGCAGGCCCCGCCCATGCTTACCTGCTGCAGGAAGGCACCCAGCTCACACAGTGTCTCCCATGTCTCCCTCATGATGATGTCGCTCTGAAGTCCATCTGAGGGGCAGTCCCAATCTGTGTCTGACTCCAGCTCTGTCACACCCTCCAAACACAAAAAGTTCACAGAGGCAAAGGGAGAGCGGGCAGAGTGGGTGAAAGGAGACGAGGTAGAGAGCTTTCTTGTATCAGCAGGCTGGTGTTTTTGTCCTTTTGTGCTTCTGTACGCATTTCCTAAAGCCTCAAACTCAACTAAATCCTCTGTTTTTCTCTGAACAGGTTCATCTGTCATATCTTCCACTTCCTGTTCCTCCTGCACACTGCCAACTACAGGCTGTGAGCTAACTGATGCATTCTGGGTAGTAGACGTTGTCACAAGTGGAGGTCGCTGTGAGCAGGAGGAGCTGCCTGAGAGGGAAGGTGGAGATGAGGAAGGTGATGCTGTTTCATGCTCCTGTTTCATTCGTTGTTCCAGCTGTTTGGTGACACGCCGCACGGATCCTCTTGTCCAGTCACTGTAGAGACAAGCTTCCTCCTCCTCTTTGTTTGTCACTTCCTCTTTAGCATTCTCAGCTTCCTTCTTAGATAAAAAAGCCTCTCCATCCTTTGCTTCCTGCCTTGACTTCCTCACTTCCTGGTACTCGGGGCCCTGAGGCTCTGGTTGGCTAAGAGGACCAAGAGGTGAGGTTTCTGTGCGCGTTGCAGGCTTTGGTCCTGTGACCTGCACAGGGGCCATCTGTTCCTACAAAGAAAGGAGAAACTATATGAATGATTACTCAGATTTAACAACAAATGGAATTCTTAATATCCACAAAGTTATTTAAAGAGACACTGCAACGAAACTGATTTTGATGTGAGTTAATTTTCAGGGACAGTCTTTTATCTATGCCACCAGGTGGCGCCCTGGGATCTTAGAAAACTAAGCTAACCATTAGCACAAAGTAAAGCTTGTCATAAGTTGAACATACTCTCAGATGTCCAAAAATCCTTTTTTGTCATGTCACCATTTAGCTAACCTTAAGTGTATTATATGAGACATGTTGTAGAAATATGACACCAGGGATACAAAAAAAGATCTAGCAAGAAAATCCTAAAGTTTGATGACTAAGAGACAATCTAAAGTGTCACTGTGCCCCAAACCCTGGTCACCAACTATTTTATTCTTACCT
The DNA here is from genome assembly GCA_008086565.1 of Thalassoma bifasciatum. NCBI lineage: Eukaryota > Metazoa > Chordata > Actinopteri > Labriformes > Labridae > Thalassoma > Thalassoma bifasciatum. The sequence continues at coordinate 778,561 of RPOG01000136.1, forward strand.
TATCTTTGACTTCCTCTTTCCCCTCACCAGTGGGGACCCCCTGGGGCAGTGGTTGCTGTTCCTTTCCACAACTTTTCAGCTGGGGCGACTGCTGTACAGCAGCAGCACCACAGTGACTTTTACCATCTTGACTCATTCCTTTGAACTTTTCCCTGGCACTGAAAAAGTTAATGTGGTCAGCACTGTGTCCGAACAACATCCCGTTGTCCTGTGGCATGGCACTGGGGTAGCTGATAAGATCACAAGTGGAGTGAGAGTGGGCCGGCAAACACATTTGTTGGTCAGAGTCTGATTTTTTGACAGGCACTGGTGCAGACAGAGTCTGGGGTCCTGCCTGTTGTGTGCTTGGTGCTTGTGTTGTCACGGGTTCAGGCACTGACACCAGCATCGGTTTTACCGTAGGCAGACAGCCAGACACTATCTGTGGCTTGATAACATTGTCCGTGCAGGCTGGAGTGTGGGACGGAGCGGGGGAGAAGGGGAGGTGGTGAATGGATGGAGGTGGGTGAGGCTGGCCCACTAACACACTCTGAGCAACAGTCACCTTGTCAGGTTTTTGATGTTCGGGCACCACGGTGGCGGCCCTTGGCTGGGAGAGCAGAGGCAATGAGGGCTGCCTCTCGGTGTCACATAAGCCGTTTGAGAGGTGAGGAGATGGAGGAGACGCAGATCCAGCCCTGGACCCAGGGTGAGGGGACACCTGGCTGGTCTGCACGGCAGCAGAGTGAGACGAGGCTTCAAGGCTTGGTGCCGCCACCCTCCCAGGGGCTGAGGAGCTGAGCTGGCTGGATTGGACACCAGAATCAGGTTGGCTGGTGGAGTGTGCTGCTTTGACTGTGCTGACTGGAGTTCCCAGTGATTCCAGCAATTCTTTTACAGAGGGACTGGGTGTGCTGCTGGCCTGGTTACGCGGGTCAGAGTGACCCAGGCTGTGCGGTTGGGCGTGTGTTTTGGACAGCGGTTCATGGGCTTCAGACAGGTCGCTGTCGGAGTGAGAACGCCATAGTTTGTTGTGCCTCTGCCTGCTGTGGAAGAAAATGACATGGGGAGAGTGATTAATTTACACCATTCCCTCTCTTCAAGGACAACAGGAAGTCAATACATATGAAAAGTCAATTATTGTTAAAACAGAACAAAGAATCAGTTTTTAAAAGCAGCTCTTTACCCTTTCACGAATCATCTAGTCACCACCTGCTCTCTACTGTGTCTCATACCTTTCTCTAAGCTTTTTCTCCATGATAATAATCCATTGTTGATTTTTTTAACAGTATGTCTCTTTTCGCCCTATTTTTTTGGGGAGGGTTTTGCAATTATTATTCTATCACCATTGTCTTCCACTTGATAATTTTATCCCGTGCTTTGTCTCCTTTTTTCTTCTTTACATCCAATTAACGTTTATTATTTTATCAATTTCTCTCCTTATATTTAAAAGATTATTTGTTAGCCTTACAAAACATGAATTTTCTGTGATAATTGAGAGGGGTGGAACTCTTGTCTAAACCCATCAGATTTCTTTCCCTCCTTGCACCATTTTTGTTAATGTGTGCTAAATAAATAAACCTAGATCCAAAATAGATCCAATCTATCTTTAATGAGCTGTTTCTCCAACCTCTTCAGAGCCACAAGAGCAAGCTATTTTTAAATAAGGACATATTAAATAACCAAGTGAAATGTTTAATATGAGACACGCATTACATAATACACCAAGTTAAAAATTATAACCCAACATCAAGTACTGCTGATTTATAAAAAAAGAACAAAAACCTTTTCTGGTTAGAAGTGAGCTATTCTTTAATGAGTTTAAAAGGTTTAGCTATGTGTGACTGTGAATACCTGGCCAGCAGAATGCCTTGATATTCCTCCAGCTGTCTCATGAAAGAGGGGTTCGGCTTGGTCACAGTTCGACGCTCCTTGACATAATCGAATGCTTTCTTTAAATCCCAGCCATATTCCTTCATTGCATATGCGATCACAGTGGCAGCAGAGCGACTTATACCCATTTTACAGTGCACCAGGCACTTTGATCCAGCTTTCCTGGAGCAGACAGGGAGGGTTGAGCACATGTATCAGTTTGTCATGTCCAAATGCGGCTCACTTCTAAAAACAACTCTGGTAGAATAGGCAATGGAGCAGTAACAAAAAAAGACCATTATGAAGTGCAGAACTCACTTGGCTCTTGATATAAACTTATAGGTGTCGTTCCAATAGGCGAGCAGATCCGTGGCCTCCTCATCATAGACGCGGATATTGTGATATTCAAACACTCCAGGGAAGAAGTTATCAATCTCCCTGGTTACATTCAGGATGTACCGAACCCTGGGAGAGAATAAGTCACGAACAAGAGGAGAGATTAGAAAAACATGAGAGAGATGATTAAATGTGGAGTTGTTACACTGGTGGGAGAACAGACAAAATCACTGTTATTGTCTGATTATATAACACTGATTTTTATTGGCTAGAGTACATTTTGTGCTTTGTAATAGCTTTTGTTGTTTTTTGTTCCCTACTTACCCGCTCTTCTGCAACTCCTCCAAATTGGATGCATTCCACTCAGATCCCTGTAGGAAACAAAAGCAATCCTTAGACTAGTTCAGAGCCTTCAACTGAGCTTTTCATAATGCTTAAATCCAGTAGCAGGGCTGTCTTACATGCACTGAGCACTAAAACCAAACAAGAAACAAGTGCCTTGAAATCAGGCAGAATCACACAAGACTATCTGATATTTTGTCAGTTCCCTAGGGATGGCTCAAACCACAAATATTATCTATGTTCATGAAGCTGACTGAAGAATGATTGCAATTTCAAATCAAGGGCATCATGATTTTTAAATATTCTTATTTCTTAATTTTTGGTCTAGTTTTCTCACAGCTCTTTGTTATGGCAGCGGCCAAGGGATTCTGAAGGAACCTACCAAGAAGACATGATCAAAGATCTCGGTTGGACTGTCCATTTGGCCCAGGATGACAATCATCTCATTGTCAATGAACTCCTTAAACTCACGCAGGTTGCAGGTCATGTGCATTTCCAGTTCTGTTCGGATCTAAAGGAGCAAGCAAACTCAAGTAAGGATCCACTTTGTTGTTGTGTTTCAGACATATCTCTGAAAAAAAAATTGAGGTGCAGACTCACTTCTTTGCAGGTCACATTCTCCAGGTCTTTCTGCATCATGATCTCCCGCAGACTGGACTTGATCTCCCGCTCAGTCAGCTCTCTCTCTGTAGGTCTGCAGAAACAATGTGACATTGAAATACAATAGATGAACAAAGTCTATATTTGGCATATGGCTGATGCAAACATGAGGATCTCTGACCAAACTGCTGCAGGATTTTTTTTATCTACTATGATCATATTCTATAGAAATAGTTTTAAAAAAGGGAGAAGGGAAAGAAAAGTTGAAATACGATACATCTGAGTACTTACATGTCGGAGAAGAGCACTGGCGAATCAGCACGATGTGACTCCACATCCTGCATGGCGTTCCACTCGTTGATGAGTACCTGGTCAGACGAGACCCTGCTCTGATAGTAGCTGACCCAGGTGAGGAACAAGCTGCCCGGGAAGTAGTTGTGACAACGAGCCACCTCACATGCTTTATGGAGTGACTGCAGGGCCGACCTGTGAGAGAGTACAGTGAAAACAAAAAAGTTAGATTTCAGCAGCAAGAGATGAAGAGGAAATCAGGACAGAAATAGAAACGTTCAAATTTTGTCTTTAAATAGATTAACAAAAGCAAAGAAAAGGAGCAGACACATTGCAGATATCCATTTTGGAGGGTAACTTACCACATGGCCTGCACAGAAACAGGCTTGAATACATGCACCTTGTTGTCAGTCGACACACTAAAACCCCTGGAAACAAAAATAGAAGGAGCAGAGAGGAAGAAAAAGTCATCCTATCAGTATAGTGTTTACGGTGTTCAAACTCAATTATCAAAGCACAATGAAACTGGACTTACCCATCTCCATCCAGGTGTATCAATGTGTCACACCATAAAGGTAAAACCATCCCTACAGAACAGGAGCTGGGAAGGAAAAGCAGGTTTTCTTTTTACACCTACTGTTAGAACAGAGAGGCTAAGTTGATGTATTTGTGTGATTTTTTTTCTCACCTATCAATGGGACTAAAATCCATTCCCAGCACCACGCTCTCCTCCGTGTCCTGACGACCATTGGTTGAGACCACCACCATGTAACGGGTGACCTGAGCGTGAATGCTTTCCAAACGAACCGCCTACAGCAGGAACATCAGTCAATATTTTCTTTTTTGGCTCAAAACATTGAGAGTGTATGTTGTGTGTGATGCTGTGGACCCACCAGCTTGATGTTGTCCTCTGGTCTGAGGAGGGTAAACATGGTTTGTAGATGCTGCTGGATGTCTCCTGGTGAGAGGAAAGGGACAAAAAACAAGCCTCAATCAGAATTGGGATTCATGAAATGATCCGAAACTTATGAGCCCTGATGTAGACACAAAGTTCAATGCTCGAGATGAAGTTTCACCTGCATGTTTGCTGCGTAGCTGTGAGAAGCGAGAGGCAGAAGATGTAGAGGAGCCATTTCCTCGAGGTAGGAAGAGAGCTGCTCCTTTCACAGTCAGGAAACTTTCACTGATGCTAGAGAGAGAAATAGATAAAGAAGTGAGTTGAAAGAGCCAAAAAAATTTACAAAATTATCATACCAAGGGCTGGGAAATTAGTTGGATCAGTTAGATTAAATCGCATGGCCTGCTGCAATATTCTAATCACAGACAGTGCAATTTTTCTTTAACCTGAAATGTGTTGATATATATTTTTGCAGTAGATGTATGCTTTTCACCGGCGTCACTTGACTCTATTCAACCAAAGGGCGAAACTATTGAAAACTACCTTTGCAAGAGAAACAATCAAAATGGTGAAAAGTAACAAACACGGTAAGGAGTAGCGATAATAATGGGTTTGTGGTAACCAATTTGTTAAAAAAAAAAAAAAGCAGCAAAAATGGGTGAACAGGGGCAAGAATTGGGAGAAAATTTGGAGAACCTCAAAATAAACACACAATAAATTGCAACTACAATATTGTGAAAAATAACTGCAATGTGATTATTTTTGCTAACAGTTCAGCCCTAATCGTAGCAGAAGCTCTCTAAGGTGTTTTCATTGTGAAAAGGTGTCAGTGACAGTGGAAATGCTGCAGAATTTCGGTGTGAAAAGCTATCATACAACAACTTTTTACAAACCTGAAGAATAGATGAACATTCCCTCAAGCTTTAAGTCTCAGTAACACTAGAATGAGTTGTGTGTTTGACTCCCATCAGTTGTTATCCAAGTTAAAATAGTGTACAAATTTTAGAATACAAAAAATTCTGTTTTAGTGATTAGAGTAAAAATTTGTTCATTTCACAGTCCTAACATTGCTTTGGTTGTATGTTGGGCCATCAAGCAAACATATGGACAATGATGCATCTGCTTGAACCTGTGTTTCCACTTGAAATAAAATACACATTTATGTGCCAAAAGCATCCAACTGTGTGTTTTGCAATTTAAAGAAGCCAATTAAAATGATAAACTGGCTTAACTAAGGTGAAAAACAAAGAGGTTGCCGTCTTTTTCTCAAATTTCTCTCATTTAACATAGAGCTACTTATAATTCTTGTATGATACAGAGGGTAAAACACCTCTAGGTTCTCAGTCCTGTGCCTGCTAACAGCTGGGTTTGCACTTCATTGTCAAGAGTAAATAAAAGCCATATGCTTTATAGAGCTGTAAATACAGAGTACATGCACAAACACCTTGACCTAGAAGCTCAGGCAAATAACGGCCTAAATTCTCTGCACTTTTTCCACAATCAGGATCAGATAAATCACACAATGCACTCTGCTGAGATAAATTGCACCCTCTTAAAATTACATTTGGGGACATCCCTGAAATCAGTACAGAAGAAAACAAAGCATAAATGGTGAGAGAAGGGGAGGCACATGAGCAGATGCGTCTCTGAGGGATTTCACATGGAACTAAAAGGGAAGGAAACTGTTTCTACAGACACTGACTGTGCTGTGCTGTCACATCCTTCCTCTGAAGATAACATGGAAAAAACATATGTAAGATCACTGACACTAAATACTGGAAAGCAGAGACAAGAACAGGAACTATGTCAAGACAGGATGTAAAAGTAAGTGTCACAATGGGGTACAGGTCAGGAAAGGTGCCCGCAGTGGATCACATGCTAAGAGCTCATTAAACAGTCTTTTCATTTACAGTCAAAACTAAAGACCTGCGATTCTCTGCACAGTGTTTCTGGTAAACTTACAGCTCGTATATTTCCCCCTGAGATATCACAGAGTTCTCGGTGAAGTGGGGTCTCATCTGCGCCCCGCAGCACGCACAGAAGCAGCCGGGAGACGAGCTCCGTGGCGCGGTCACAACACCGGGAGGCATCGCTGCTCTGGAAGCGTCGGACGGGCGCAACGAAACAAGATGTTCTCAACTCTTTTCGATGATATAAGGGGTGGTGCGGTCACTCCAGGGTTGTCAAAAAAGGTCTATTCTTGCGTTTTATTTCACACAGTCGACGAGGCTTTGGGGAAATAATCCTTAATCCCGACATTAATGAAGAGTTTAATCAAAACGCGGCATGACAAGGTTAGAAAAAGCAGATATGTTTACATATTTAACACATGCTGTAAGAGGGCTAGTGCCTGAAAACATCTGCTCTGAGGTACTGTCCGATTAGTCTGCAGCACGCTGCGGTAAAAGTGTCGCTGAGGGGAGGAGACATGTGCGGGCCAATCAGCGACCAGAGCAGCGTGTGGATGGTCATATGAGGGATCACTAGTGCCACAACATGAGGGAGGGGGTGGGTGACAGCTACTTACTGCATCATGCCATTCATGGACATGAACCCATTGATGGAAATAAACCCATTATCGAATCAGGTAACAAGAAGTGGAACCAAAAATTAAATACCTTGCTGTATGGTTCCCAAAATGAGTTAATGTGACTAACTTGTGATAGTAAGCTATATATTTCTAAACATTTTCTGAATACAGATGATTTATATAGGGTTTTCAGGATGCTATGAGAAGTCACCAATTCATATTCTAATTATTCATTTGTATATTTTATTGCAAAAGTTGCCACAGCAACTTTTAGGGAATATCAAATACAAAATTATGAGTTGACCAAGATTTTATTTGTCTATTATGAAATGCAAGCAGTACAAAGATATATAAAGCTGGTAGTCATGAGCTGTATGACATAACATCAATATTATTATTAATTGATCTGTTTGAAATGCATTGCAGTGACTCCTTCAACTCGTGCATTTCTTTTGGCGAATGAATGGAGTTCAGATCTTCCTTTTAACACTACTTTTCTTTGTAAGCTGACTTGTTACCACATACAATGCAAAGTAACTTAGCGCTGTTGTTAGAAACGTGGCAATAAGCAAGCCTCATATGTTTATTTTGAGTCTAGTAGCTGGCTACATTTAGTACTACTCACAGCCGGGTGCTCTGAGACATATCCCTAACATGTAACACTGGTGAAGCTTGGTTATGTTCTACCAGTGCTTATTCACCAAGCAGAGCGAACTTAACCTGGCCTTTCGTTGTATTGATAAACCCTCAGGTTTGAACAGATCACAGCAGTACAACTCTTGCATGTGGGTTGGAATGAACATTGTTTCAAGCATCTTAGCCCATGTTTTAGCCTTTAACTCGTCTTCTATCACACTCCAGTTGGGCTTCTTTCTGCTCTTATGTCCCTTTTCTGTCAGGCAGTAAAGCTCCAGAGTCCACTATTGCTACAAAATAAATCCAAGAAATCGTCCTCAGCAGAGAAAAAACAGATCTCTCTTCTCACTGCTAAACTTTGCCAGCCAGAGTGGTGTTGTCACAGAGACTTTGACTTTCCATAATTCAATCCGGTTCAGTCTGGCCTCATCAGGAAGCTATAAGCATTTAGAAATAACTTTTTTAAGTGCTGATAATCTCATTTAAAAACTGGGGATAATGATATCATATCTAGATATGAGGCTTTTACAAAACCACTTAGAAAGTCCTCACAAAGGTTTTGCTCATATTTTTTCATGTTTCTGAAACTTTTTCATATGTGTTGTAGAGGTTGATATGTTATTTCTGAAACTATTTTATCACATTATCTATTTTTCAAGGTAATCCCTTCTTTTAGAAGGTGAAAGCAGATCAACTGTGATCTCACAAAGTGTAGATGTTCCCAGTAAAGAAAAATAACCAACCTGTTAGGATTTACATGGTGTTTGCTGTTTTTGCCAGTATTTTCACCATCAACAGAGATGTTGAGCATTATGTTATGATGTTATTTATTATCACAGCTTGGAAAACATATTTACATTCAATTTAGATTGGGTGATGATTTATTTGTATAGATTTTATTCAGTGGTTAGAACAGCTTGTAACTTGGTAGAGAAGATTTTTTACTTTTACTTCCTCCATTGCTTCACCAAGGCTTTTGTGACTCACACCCTCATCCTCTCATTTAGTTCCCACGCAGACGTACATGGCCACAGCAGGGTTGCACTTGTTAATGAAAAGTTTGTTCCTGTAAAAGCATCAGCCTTTTGGTTTGGAAATGGTTTGGTTTTGCTGCCTCAGATCTTGCGTCACTTCAGAGGATGGTGCAATAAAAGGTGGCAGTATCACCAGTTTGTTTGAGGATCTTAAATGGAAGCATGTAGAGGAGTGTGTGAAAGTGCCTAACAGAAGACTGCTGTAGTTCACAAACACTTTTAGAGTGACACTTGCTCATTTTCCCATTTCACTGTGTACGACAGAAGAGCTACACTATTACTGATACATATTCTCAAACAGTAAAAAGTCAGGGTTTATTCATGGCTTAAAATCATTAGCCTGAGGTATATAATATCTATCTTTCAGTACTTTACAACTGAATGTTGTTTGACTCCAAAACAAATAAGAAATAGTCTCATTTATCAGAGATTATTGAGCTGTTGAAAGCATCTGCTTCAAGCCAGCATTATTTTAAAATGACCACCAAGGCAAGTTTAAGTCAGGAAAACTTATTTCATGTCTTTTCTTTCACTTGCATAACATTTCGTAAAAAGACAAAGAAGTCAGTGAAATTGGAAGTTGAGTTTGGTGTGAAAAACTGAGATTATTTTTTAGGCCACATCCTTATAACACACATCCAGTGATATATATCAAGTGAAACAGAATGACAGCAGAGACTACCTGAGAACTGCTTGGTTATTAGAGTCGAGCCCAAACTTTACTTTGCCTGAATGAGCTAAATAAATGACTGACCATTTCTTTCCAATTACCAGTCAGCTCCATCAAAGCTGACAGGTTTTACTTTTTCCATCACATCCCAACTTCTTGAAACTTAATATTCTGTTGTGCAATTGCTTTCCATTCTGACAGTGTGATGCAAGTGAGACAACAATCCTTTGTCCATATACTTGAGACTGAAAAAGATGTTTGATTATCCCCAGTTCAGTGAATGACAATGACATAAGATTAGATAGGTTTTCTTTTTTCAGTGTATACCAAGTTGTAGGATCTGACTGTCAAGTGGAGGTATTCAAGCCTGTCTGACCCCTATATACACTCTTGTGATGACAACAGTCTGAGAAACTTGCAAATCTAGCCCCTACTACAACATTTTTCTGATTAAGTATTGATTATTCAACACATATCCAGGGGGAGATCCTCTGAAGAGTGGAGGCCACTAAATACACTAATCACATGGAGAAGTGACAGAGTTGTGTAACCAATCCAGTCTGCTGGCTTTGGGGAGAATTCTCACAGGACACAGACACCTGACACCGTAAGTACTGCTGCTTCAAGCAACAGCACAACAACAACAACGGAAAAAGGATTGAGAAATCCAAAAGAAGATATCAGCTGGGACTCAGAGAGGAACTTGACCTTGGACTTGGTTACACTGCTTGTTGCTTTTGAAGCCTCGAGGTTTCAATTTGAGGATTAATTTTACACTGAGTGTAACTCAGAGTCCACCACCTGACTGCCAATTCATATGACAAGATAAACAAGTGCAGTCTTGTTTTCTGTTATGTGCATCTGTGGGTTGTGTAACACAGCACAAATGTGTATCAGTGGGGTGTATTTTGATACTTCTTTGCCCTTGTATGACATCCTGGATCAAGCAGATCAAGCCAGATGGTATGATTTAGTAGCAGGATCAAGTAGAGCAAACAAACCTGTGATATTGCAAGCTTTGGCTTCCTCTTGGTGATACAAATGGGAGGAATATTGTGTGTGCACTGGTCTGCTGAGTCACAGGTGGATGAATTCATTAACATATAGAGCATAACAGACCCCAGCTGCACTGATGAGACTTCAACACCCGTACTTTTAATTTGACAGTGACCCCATCAACACCTCAACACTCCCCATCATGGTCCACTCTCTTCACGAGGCTTCTTTCTCTTAATCTGAGACACTCCCACAAAAAAATCACTCTCTTTTCATCTTCTTCATCTACTGTAAAGGAATTACATGTCCAGCAGCCACATACTTTTTTTAAATCTGCTGAAGTTCAGCTAGTGCTCAAGGCCATGGAGACAAAACAAACCCCTTAGTTTGAGGTGTCGGACCAGCCTCTAAAGTCCCATCGTATGGTTTTCTTATTTGTCTGCTGAAACTCACACCATCCGATGACGGGCAGAGAACACCAGGATGTGGTTGTTTCATGCAGACTGACACTGGACACTCCTTAGGGCACTGCTGTCTCCAGGTTTACAAACACACCGACGGTCACCTTAGCATCACAACATCACATATATAATAAATTACACTCAAGGTTATGTACTAACAGTTCTCATGGTTGGTTAAGTCTTCAATGTAAATTTTCCTCTCATGCAGGAGCTCACAGAGCCTAACTTGGGTACAACAATATCCTGGTTGCTGACATTAGTTGTCAAGGAGTAAGGGCTGTCTTTGGAGCACTAAAATTAAACTCCTGTGCATTCACAATTGGCTCTCGAGGCTTTGTACATTTCTTTGACAGGGAACAACATTTGACATGCTGGTGAATGATGTCTCTCATTTTCTATTTCTTAACTTTGTTTTGATTTCCAATAATCTCTCCCTTGACTTTTGCTTTATGTAAAGTAACCATCACTGATCTCAATCACTCGCATCTTTCACATTTGAACCCATACGGTACGAGGCTTTGTACATTTCTTTGACAGGGAACAACATTTGACATGCTGGTGAATGATGTCTCTCATTTTCTATTTCTTAACTTTGTTTTGATTTCCAATAATCTCTCCCTTGACTTTTGCTTTATGTAAAGTAACCATCACTGATCTCAATCACTCGCATCTTTCACATTTGAACCCATACGGTACCAATGCCCAGTACATGGGAATTGGTATCAATACTCAACAGTACCGTAATAAGGATGCATTCAGGTGCTGAAACATGGTACTGTTTGATTTTATGTGAATTGGTGCTTGGTACCACTGACAAAATTTGGCCGGTATCAATTAAAGTACTGAATTCAGTACCCATCCCTGCCCAAAGCAGCTTTGGGTTAAAAAACCTGACAGTAAAGCTGTCTCTTCCATTAGCTTTGATGCCTTTCAATACCATCTCATGTGAAAATAGAGCAGACTACTTTTGATGCACAAGGTATTTAGAATTTGTACAATTTTGGGAACCAAAAGAGACATTTTAAGTCCACCTATGTTTCCTCATGATCATTTGCAATCCAACTAGCAACTTTAGATGCAAGAGGTTTTGCAAAAGTTTCACGACATCTACTTCCAAACTTTGTGCAATATTTGTTTGAAGAAATGTATTAAATTCTTAATAGTTACCTGAAGATTGCATACTGGATTTAAATTTCAAGCAGTTAAAAATCCCTCAAGTTCAATGAAAAAATGTTGCCATGGTGACAAAAGGTACCAGCTCACTAAAACGTGTTTACTTGACAAGTGATGAATGCAAGAAATCACATTTTGTAACAGGCCACATGAACTAGATTATGTCACAGTGAGTGAATTGGTTGAGTCTTGGAGACGCAAAATGTGAATGGAAAAGTCCAGAAAAAAAACACCATTCCTTCATCTCCTTTCACAAGGAGGAAAATTTCAAGGCAATAATTTAACAAATGATTAATATATTTAGACTTATTAAATGTTCTCCTCTGATTTTCCCCTCTGCAGATCCTCCAGTGACGTTGCTGCACAAGTGAGTGTCACAGCTCTGCTGATGTCACTGACTTTAATCAGCAGCACTGCAGTAGGCCTCGCTCATGCAGACAGACACAGTGCATCACTGAAGCCTCTTTCAGGTCTGAATGAATGTCACCACCTGTGTGAGGGATGAGCGCGGCTGCAGCTGCTGACTTCTATGGCACTGACGTCAGCAGGTTGGACCATAATTTGGTGAGCTGACTCACATCGATTGAAAGGTTTTGCTTCTTTGCCAACAACTTTCGAAAAAATCTAAGTAATCTTCCGGCTCGGACAGAAACGACAAAGATATGACTCTGGGTGAATTATATAAATTCAATCCTGTATCCACTTAAAGTTTGTGGACATTTGCATTCTTCACAATCCTCAATGCAAGTGTCAAAGAATGAATATATCACAGAATCTCCTTCTTCACTCAACATTTATCAAAATGCGACCAAAATATCATGTTTGCAGGCATTTGCCAATCAGTTATAACAAATTAAAACTACCACCAGAGACACACAAAAAGGTTTGTGAAGTAGAGAGGCAAGGTTCAGCCTCAGGATGGAGAGATGGTAATTATCTAAGGATATGCGCACCTTTGAAAAATGTAACATTGTGTTCTCATGTGTAGATAAGTCAACCAGTCGTAACAATTGTTGGCTAGTAGTGGGGGTAGTTGTGCGTCTTTAAGCTGGTCATTTAACAGAGGTAAGATGAAAAAGTGACAGCAGCAGAAGAATATCAAGTAACCACAGTGTGTGACTTTTATGGCAGCAAATCACGTCGCAATAGAGAGATACCAGCTACAGTTTAGTATTTTTGATATTTATGTTGTTAGCTGTTTGTGGATGCTACAACAAGGATGACTGGTTCTCATTTAATTTGAAAAATAATACAAAAAGCTGATGAAACAGATAATGTGCAACTTTATTTGTGATAAGAACTGGATAGTTTTTCAATCCGTTCAATCTCCGTGTACACGGCTCAAGTTATCTAATCTAAAGATGTTTAGGATTTGTAAGTAATTCAATTGTGTCCATGTCTAAAGTGTTTGAGCCAGCATCTCTCTCCAATATTGAGTTGCCTGACCTTAGATTCAATGAGAGAGTTTTTGTTTTCCGTAAATATCTCTGTCCCATCGGAATCTAATTTTTTTTGGTCGTAATAATTATTAGGGGAAATGTGATTATGTAACAGTTCTTGTCCCACATGGTCAAGTGGTCTTGAGCCAGCACCCCCAATGAAATGTCACATGAGGAAATAGTTTATGGCTGCTTGACAGGAGGGCATGAAGGTCAAATAATCTTAAGAGTTCAAAGTAAAGACTCAAGATAAAATTTATTTACATCTTACTGTAAATCAAACAAATTGCTGACTACCTACCTGCCTGTGTCCATACACACACAGACACACAGACAGACAGACACACACACACACACACACACACACACACACACACACACACACAGCCCCTGTATGTGAATATAGATTTCACTCCCAGCTGCACAAATACAGAAAGCCCTCTCAGTTGGATGCCACAGAGCTCCAGTGACCAGACAGACACACAGGCGCTCTGACTTTGGGAGGGGCCAGCAATCCTCTGGATCAGCAGGGCAGCTCCCCTGACCCACATATGCAAACCCATCTCACAGGGGACCTAGCGCCCTCTGGTGGACAGGCAGTGAACAACTGTTAATAATCTCTCATGAGAGGATTTCAGGATGTAATTATCTAAAGGCCAAATAAAACAAAGGGGGAAGTGAGAGTGTTAGTGCAATTTAAAGTTCACTGGTATCATGTGTATCTAGAACAAATAAACACAGAAGCAGTGGCAGGAAATTGCTGATTACTGGGGGACCTAAACCAGTTAAAAAAGCGGTTGAGTGAAACAGGACAAACCAGATTCCCGACTTTAGTTCGACACCCGAGGCACTGAGGGACAGCACTGTATTGTGTCACCACAATAGCACAGCAGCTCTTTGTATCAGTAAAGGAAGGAAATCCTGGAGGGTCAGACATATTTAATGATTAAGCATAGTGTGTTTCTTTAGGTGAAGTCTGGTCTTTCCACTGCTGCACCATTGGTTTATTTATGTCAAGTCAGAAGTCAGTGCCAGAAGCATAGCAGACCTTCTGTCCTTTCACACATCAGCTCATACACTTTTATTCTGGTCTCACACGACATTTCTGAAACAATATCACCGATGTCTAGCCTCTGATGTGGTTTACATTTTAAGAAAAAGAAAAAAAAAGTGTTTTACAGCACAGAGGAGGGAGGAGAAAAAGAGGAGGACAGGATCCTGCTCGACATCTGTCAGTATCTTACCTCCTTGGTTGAGAGCGACGATCATCCTCCCCACTACCGGACTCCTGCAAAGACAAACGAGATTTCAAAATGTATGTTAATTATCAGAGTAATGGACAGTGGGACTTTGTTTATAAATCTATAGCAAATGGGGAAAACTCAAAACTGCTTTTGAACCTTTGTTTGATCACAGTAAGGGGAAAAAATATTGATTGATGTTAAAATTGACAGCTACATTTGGATAATTTTTGTTGTATAAAACTCTTAGCACATCATATAACTTTAGATTGTTTTTATGATGCTTTGTAAATGATTCAGAGACTTTCATTGTTCTGTATCAATAAAGCAAACACCATCATCTCAAAAAGGTCTAAAGGCATGTGTACAAACTGGGTTTTTTCCTTTTACACCTTGGCACAGCTTCTCGCTGGTGCGTATAAAAGTTTTCTCGAGGCACTTTTTTACTGAGGCATAACAGTTGCAACCAAGAAAATGTTTAAATGAATGAAAAGTGATTGTGTTGTGGTATAAGCAGCAGGTCTGGACCAGAAAATTGGGCTTTAACAAAAACACATTTTCTGTCCACCGTTGTCGACACATTTAATACCAGAAACCCCTCCCCTATTTCATTTTAAAGGTTTGTAAGATAAAAGCAACACCTGATTGTGCATCCATTCATCATCTATATTCTTGATATTCTATGAAGTACTTAATGTTTTTATCCCAGAGCTATAATTCCTGGGACACAAAAGCATTGAAGCCAAGGGCATTTCAGCCCTGAAAGCACGGACACAACAACAGTTTTGTACAGAAGCAAGGCGATGCAAGCACAGACATCGCTGTGAATTGACACGGCCCTTAATAACAGAATACATTAATCAAAATAATGTAGATTGACAAATTACTGCATTTTATTGGCAAAACAAATAAGAAGTGCAAACACATTTATACATTCACAAGCAAAACACATTAGAGTGACACACAGCATTAACATGCTCTTCAGTTGTGTCTGTGCAGACAGCACCAGTGCAGTGAATTATGATCTCAATTTGCACGCTCTCCAGGAAAATGACCTCAGTCTGTTTTTTTAAGGTGTGGCCGGTTAGAGAACAACATATTCACACACACAAATACACAAAACAAACAGGGAGATGAGGATGAGAGAACACCATTGGTGCTTTGTGGAAAATGAAGCTTTGCTAAATGAGAGGGTAAAAGGATAAGCGGCAGATTAACACCTGGCACTGATCTTGTGCTGCCTGGTTCTTATCTTGTTTACGCTGTATGTGTGCTTAAGTAGCCTTAACAACATTACAAACCATTAACTGCTTCATAATAAGAAGAATTGGATTACAGGTTGATGAGAGGACACAATGAGCACAGGCAAAAAAGAGCCTCTACCACCTCTCTGTCTTTCTAGGAGATAATGATGAGCAACGATACAGCAGTACTTGTCATTTGGTGCAGCAATTTCAAAAGAATGCATCCATTTTTAGAGAAGAGTGTATGTATCTTTTCTATGAACAAGTATGAAACACTTTTGAAGAGATGGATTCAGCACGCTTTCATTTTGTCATCCCATAGTCGAGTTGAAAGTTGTGAACTTGCGGCTGTGATCGGGTGTGCCAAAACTCTCTCTGTCATTTTATCCAAATCATGGTGCCACTCAGGAACAACAGCACAAGAAATATTCAAATCAGATCTTGTGGTTTGCTGTTGTATACTCAGTGTGAAGGTTGTGATACTGAAACCAATGTGTTGAAAAGGGTTTGTGATTTCAAACTCTCTCCTTTTTCGTCTTTCCATGAGTTGTTTTGAAGAAAGAAATGATCTTTGCTTTCTGTTTGACTGAGCCTATAACTAAAACCATTCAGCTTTCGATGGGAAATTATCTGTATGACTTTAGCTATGAATAAGATGAAATGTGTGAGCAATCTTTAAAGGTACGGTTGAATGAGTCACTTCAGATAAATAAAACTTAGTACTACTGTTTATGGGATTGAATTGTATTTAATGTGACAGACAAAGTTTCTGTGGTGCCCTGTCCCTTATATTGAGACACGTCTAACCTTTGCTTAGATTTGAAACATGTTTTGCATATATGAAAATGAAAAGCTTTTATTTTAACAAAGCTTATGGAAATGTGCAGCCTGGATGAGCTGGCTTGTCAGGGACTGAAGAAAAGTCTGTGCTGCACAGAGAGTCACAAGTTACAGCAGCTTTAATGGAGTCATCAAGTTGGAACTGGTAAAAACTTCTACCCCTAAAGGCCAAATGAATGTTTCCAAGTGTTTGTACAACAGAATGAGTGTTTTTTTGCCCACAAACACCCTTATTATGAAGTAGAAACACTGGACAGGTTCCACATTATGTTTGAGTAAATATAGGGGGGAAAAGAACAGCTCGCAGCCATCTCATGATAGACTTTACATAAGACTCACACACACACATCACATGACAGCAAGACACAGGAAACCAGACATGTGTCTGCACAGTGCGTTATCACTGTATGTCTGCATGCGGGTTGCAACTTGAAAGCATATTTCTGCAAGAAAACGCAGCATATCCTTCCACACCCCTACCTGCCTCACCTCTCTAAATTACACTTGTGTTTCTTCTTCCTCAAGTTTACAGCTCACACTGCTGCCATGTTGAAAGACTTTCTGCGTGTCTGTAACATACATTATTACTTATAGTAGAGAACTTTCCCAACTTAGAGCCTTTAGCTCCTACACTGACCACTTACTTTGGAAAATTTTAAATATTTACATGCTATTTACATACTCTACTCCCGTTGGCCTGTATGTTCTGAGATGTTCTAGATGACAGTCTGAACAAATAACCTAAACTGTCAGTGTGGAAAGCAAGACAGTAATCATTGCATCTACATGCAGAACCTGTTTTTGTCTCAGAAAACCATAAAGGTTTGAGGAACCGGGCCCCTCTCAAGGACAAAATGCTCTGTTGAAACACTTGTGACAGACATACCTGGCTGTAATTAGTGAGTAGGGAGGCAGTAGGAAAATTACACATTGCTCAAATGAAAACTGTGATCTTCAACTTGGTCTAACTAGCTGGGAAACAAATTTCTTGTAATTAAGAGCATTTTAGCAAATACAATAAGATTGAAAATAAGCAAAGAAAAAAAAGAAAGAAAGAAAAGTACATTTTTTGCGTTATTTTGCCAAGGATGAAATACCAACATTAGGTAAAATTTGATTTTGCAATTTATTAATTATATCCCAATTGTATTACAACACCTTCACAGAACAAAACATCCAGATGACAATTAACTTTTGGCTTGACATTTTTTATACAATCACTGTACTGCTTCAGTTTCATTGTACAAAGAGGAAACAACAAGCCTCTCTCAATGGATTTCCCCTCCAAAATGACTCACCTTGTCATATTTCATCATACCTGGCGGTGATGCCAGTGATGGAAGTAATGTACTTAACCTTTTAAGGGAATCTTGTGTTCTTCAGTCCAATATTTACTGTGGTGCATCATTTCATGATTGTTGTGAAATTGATCAATTATCATAAAACTGCTGTATCATGTACTGTACTGTTATATTGTGGGTATATCCAAAAGAAGAAACTAGTTCTAAAATATTGAAATTTCATTTCTGGGATAAATAAAGTAGTTTTCATTTGCATTTCCGCTGTTCATAGTAAGTAGTAAGTCTTGAGTTGCCCCAATGTTGTAATTCAAAATTAGAAAAAAAATATGTCAAACTTGACTCTGGAAGTGATAAACTAAAGTACTGATCTTTTGTTTTTGACTGCTTGGCAACAATAATCAAACCTAGGATACATAATGTAGTGCTACTGAGGCTTCATCAATGTGGGGTAAATCCATCAGTATTGATTAAGCAACATCACATGTATCTACTAGAGACAAATACAGCCTCAGATTCCTCCTGAAAGTGTGGTGGGATTCTCTGCTTAAGTAGAAACAAGTCGGTTAAAAGCGACCCAGAAACCACCTGCTCCTCTGCTTTGCATGTGTACACTGCTTACACACAATCACACACACGCACCACACACAAACAGGAAGAGGCAGACAGAGGAACATGAAGACCTAGGTCTGAGTTTGAGGAGGAGACAGATACAAAAGAGATACGTAAAGGAGAAGACCCACGTCAGTAACTGTGTTTACATGCCAACACAGCATACAACAATTCTGTAGGAGTAAATACCCGTATTCGTGCGTGTCACAAGGCGCTTATTAAGAGCGGAAGTGCTTGACATATTTCGAGTTGGATAACTGGACTATAGCTCCCTAACCAGCTAAACAAAAATTTCAGCTGCAAGAGTATAGAGTCAAAAAAGAAAGTGAAAAATCCCTGCCATTTTCGTACTGTAACTCTACTTAAGAGGAAAAGCTTACTTCAACAGCTGAACCTTTGAACAGGCGGAAATGAGCAGTAAGAAACCATGTCAACAGTGGGGTGCAATAAAACAAAAGAAGGAACTTCTCTTGAGAGTTACATTAGTCATATTTGTTATTATTTGAACTAAGTGTATCAATAAATTAACAAACAGATTAATTTATCCGCGGATAACAACCAATATCTTAGCAAAAAATGATGAGCAGCTATATTTCACGCATGCGCAGGAGTACAAAGGCAAGGCACTTTATGACTGTCAGCAGTCGAGAAATAAGACAGCGGAAATGAAACCGCAAATATCCGCAGAAAGCTGAAAAGACTTGTGATTTGTGATGGTAGTAGCTGAGATGTAGCAGGGTTCACGAAGGGCGGCTCTTACCGAAACGCAGGGGCTCGAGCTGGTGCTGGGGGTCGGTGAACGCTGCACGGTAACCAGCGCCATTCAGCGACCGGGAAGCGGACACCCGAGAGGAAGCGGCACCGGCAAGATGAGCATAATGGTTCAGAGGGGCAGAAACCCCAGATAGACCAGGGTTGTTGGTGTTATTTCGTATTTTCTCCGTCCTTCTCACTGGTCGTGGACTATTTGACTACTCCCCGGCTATTTCCTCTGGCAATGATGCGTGCGCATGCGCAACTACCCATTGCTTGTCAATTCCGATTAACCGTCTGCGTGCTGGACGTAAACAGCAGTAATGACTACAAAGCTTCAGAGAAACAACTGATGGAGAGTGATTACAGTCATCCAAGTGCCCATAAACACATGATTTCACAAACTTTAATACATTCAGATTCATGATATACATTCATATCTAGACCACTCAGTGAAGGTGAAATTTACTGTAGCAATCATTTTACAAGAAAGTGCATAACTACTTTATCAACACATTATTATCCTACTCAGCTGAAGGAAAAATATAAAGCCAAAGCAGTTATGTTGAAAAATTAAATGACATGACATAACCTTTTCCTGCATATGAAATTTAATATAGACAAGAACTAGTGTGGATTTTGTGAAAGGGATATTGAAACTATAAAACACATTTTCTTGCTATGTCTGCATTTCAGAAGTGGATCATCTCCAAGAATGTTACTTGATATTACAACACTTAACAGTAATGTCAGTTTAAATAGGGGTATTTATAAAAGAGGAAAATGTAGATCTGCTGGTAAATAACTTGATATTGTTTTGAAAGCATTTCATTCACAGATGCAAATATGTGAAGATCAAAATTCATATTGAAAGATGGAAAAATGAACTGAAACAGTGTGCAAAGTCACTGGACTCAGTTTTGCACCCCCAACCCCCACCCCCTACCCAACACACACACACATAACAGAGATGTATACATATTCATGTCCATAAACGCAAAACTGAAATTCTGCATCATTACTGAAAAAATCCATAGATAGTCAAGTCTTGCATTCACATAGCTGATGTCAGATGTATGAATGACAAGAGAGATGTCAACTTTATCAAAACATTTAAAAAGCCTGTGACATAAGTTAAACCACCAATTGAAATTTAAAGTTAACTACATAGTAAGCTCAAAAATGCAGTCACCTATGTTGATTCATGGATAATTACTTGAGGTAAACAAACATGAGTGATATTCGCATGACTCCTCAAGTGTAGCTTGCTTAAACCTGAAGACATGATCTTCATTGCCTGGAGGCACAGATCAGATGTTGGCAGCAGGCGTTGCTTGTGACAAAACCACGCATTCAATAGTGAGGTGAATGTTATCAGATCATGTTACACAGGCCAGATGCCAATGCTTTTTAACAGAGACAACAGCACTGTGATTATATAAAGTGCACATCCAGGCTTCCCACCCCTGTTGTCCTTCAAAATGAGTACCAGACAACTGAAAAGCAAGATGCAGGGAGTGATTTGGCTGTCTAAAGCCAGATAAAAAAGGCTCAGAGATTGGAAGATTGTAAACTACAAGTGTTATCAGAAAGCCGTTTGTTCAGTCTGTCTACATTCCCTTCTCTGGCTGTACTATTTATAGAGTCTTTATGTCCTGATGTCTTAAAAATCGCTTCTGTCAGTCTACAAATCCATTTGTCCAAATACAGTAGGCCTAGTCTGTTTCATCACCATTCCTTTCCATCAGGCAGCTTCAGCCATTCTGTTTGTACGAGAGGGATTAACAGTGAGGCCAGAGATGAGATGGATGGAGATTACGACAGAGATAATGGTGTTTGGATTTAGAGTCACCCAGAGGAGGCAGTGAGAATTCAAAGCTGCAGCTTTAATCACAGGTGAGCCATGTGCTCTGTGATCTGATTTAAATGACACAGGTTTAAAACAAAGCAGCTGACAGCATTGGGAATGGGTAAATGTATGAATGAAATTAAGTTGGAGCATCTTAGTCTTAAGGTTTTCCCTGAGAAAAACATTTTTATTCTTTATTTTTATTTTTATGCTTCTCTCTTTTTTTAAGGAAAGTCATTATTTGATTGATCTCTTTGTTCTTTTAGTATATATTTATTAGTATTTATTATAGTCGAGGGCGAGAAGCTGATATTTTCAAACAGGAAAAAAAGAGTGTTTAATCATGGAAGTTGATCTCAGGGTGGTCCCTTGACTTATCATTATATGACAGATCAGTTGGTCACAATCAGGAGCAATATCGCCACCAGGTGGTTACTTGGGTGCATTGCATCAACAGTTGCAACATTCACAAATGGACTGTCAGAAAGCCGGAAAACACATCTTCAAGTGAAGAAATGTGAAATAGAATTTCTGAAAGCTGTGAATCAGTGCTGATAGTGTGGAAAAGGTGAAATAAAATTAGCCTCTGAATTTCTTCTCCACCCTATTGACATAATGATGTAATCAATCATCAGTATTTTTCCTAGAAACTGTTCAACTCAAAGGATGTGTGCAGAGCAATTTGCTCAAAGTTTTTCTCTCATAAAACAAAAAACAAACAAACAAACAAACAAAAAAGAGATCTGACTGTAAATCAAATTAGGTGTAGAAACATGTAGACCCGGATAGGGAAGAATACAATTGAATGTAGGCTATGGAAAGAGGAAAATCCAAAATGACGGAGCAGTATATGGTTCAGCTAAACCTGATGAAATCAGGAAATGCAGGCAGAATAGACCGAGGAGAGTATGAAATACAGTTATATGAAATACAAGTATATGAAATACAGTTGCAAGGTAAGGGAGAGGTGGCACACTGGACATGGAAAACCTGCAAGACAAAACACAAAAATCAGCTCTTGAAATCCTGCGCATGAAGGTTTACCCCAAAGTAAAACAGCATTTAGGTTAGGGTTGACAACTGAAGAGAAACCAGCAAGAGCTTCATTTCTTTTCTTTCTTAAATTCATGGTACAACATCGAAAATGTCAAACCAGCCACCCATCACTCCTAAACTTTGCTATGCCTCAGTTATTGTGAGGAAGGAATCACCAGTCGCCTGTAACACACCAGAGGAGCATGTTTTTTCTTTTATATTCATAATTAATTAGTTTTCTGATTATATTTATATATTCCAGCCATAATTGTAATGCTATTTGGTGTTGTGGAGAGGAAATGTGTTTTTTGGTGAGTGCGAGGTTGAAACCGTTTGTCATTTGTTTTTTGAATGTTTGTATAGTTGCACGTTTTGGATAGATCTTGAATACTTTTACAATGTACAAACCAATTCCAAAATAAGAATCAAGGAAAATGATGTTTTGTATTTTTATGAAAGTGGAAATGCAGACAATTGTAAGGTCTATATACTAAACCTACTGATACTGTATGATTAATACTATATTTATAAATGCAAATGGTCTACAAAACTACCAGGAATACAACACTTCAAAAGTGAAGTACAACATAGTACTCTTGAAAGAATTCAGGAAAAAAGAGCATAAAGAACTTTAACCCATTTTAAGGAACTAAATAATTTTGATTGATTCTTGTTTGCCCCTATGCCTTGTACGTATGTATATATGTATAACTGTATTTATATATTGTATATCCACGGTGCTGTGCTGTACCTGTTGTGGGTGACATACATTCAATAAATGGGGAAAAAAAAGTCCGCATATTCGTCACATATTGATCAACCCAGATTTTCGAATAAATCATGAAAATATATATATTTTTTAATGATAAAGAAAAAAAGCATTGACATGGTTTGTAGTCGTATTTACATGGTACCTGTTATATAAATTCAAATTTACAGGTTTAAGTAAAAACTGTGAAGAATCTGCCGCGCGTGTTCACAGAGAGGAAAGATGGCGGCCCCTACGAAACAGTAAGTAATTAGCATGCTAACATTGTTAACGTGTGATAAACATTTAAAAAGAGCTTCTATGCTCATTGTTTGGTGTGTGTTTTTTGCAGGCTTGGTTGTACAGCTAAGGGTTGTTATTCATAAAAGAAAGAAAGGTTATTAGTTTGCTTATTGATTCCTCTGTTGCCAGTGAACGAAGTGCTAACGTTCAGCAAACGGAGCTTGTGAATGAGCTCGTCAACGTTTTTGAGATTTAACTTTATTTCCTCCACTGCTATAATTGTGTCTTTCACTTGGTATATTGTCCACGTATACAGTTGTTTTTACTTTCATTTGTGCTTTTTGCAAACGATAGCAAACCTAAAATTGTATCTAGAATCTTCAGAGTAAAATTATAAATAGCAATGAAGTAAAAAGATTACAAGTTTGTTTTCTGGCAAGTTTAAGGTTTGTGAAATATTGCAGAACCCTTCTTAGCCCTGTTGTTGTCTTTGGGTCGATTTTAAAAGTTATTTTGGCTTAACTTTGGTTTTATTTTATGAGATTGCTTGAAAATTACATGAATGGTTTCATGCTATGGTATTGGCATATGAAATGAATAATGCATATTCTTGTGAAATTATGTATGTGTTATATACATTTATAGCATCTTTCTGCCATTCAAGGAATTGAAATAATTTCAAAACAATACCCTGCCCACATTTTGACCTGTACCTGGCTACAAGGATTTGTACCTCTGACACTACCCTTAGTGTAGAACATCTCCTTTCTGTCCTACTCAGAAAGAGGGTATACTTTTATGTTAATGAGGTCTGGCATGCCATGTTTTACAAAGGTAAAATATGTTTAATATATGTGAATATGTTGGAAACTTCTTCGTCTAAAAAGAGGAACAAAAAAAAAAACGAAAACAAAATTGAGGAAAATTTCACCTTTTACTTTATAAGCAGTCAAAACAGACAGTGCAGAGTAAATCTGAAGACAACAGGAGAGTTTAAGTACCCTTAAGGTCAGTTTTAATGAGTCACTTGTCTACAACAATGTGGATTGATTGTACAAACCGTGGATTAATTTTCTATAGAGGTAAAGCTGTTATATTTTGTTTTACTTGCAATTCATTCTGTAGATTTAAGCCATAATGTTTGACACAGCAGAGCATCTCCTTCACTTAATGAATTTTGAAAATATTTGCATGTAAAATAAACATGCAGACAGTTCCTTATAAAAGAGCTGAAGTAATGAGCCATTTCTCCTGTCTGTCAAAAGGTATGGGCTAATCTTGCCTCAGAAGAAAGGAACATCATCTGCAATACTGCAGAAACCTTCTGTTTTTGGGGATGATTCAGATGATGAGGTGTGTATACTTTTGGATTTGTTCCACGCAGGATATCTGAAACTATAACCTTTCACTCAGAGGGCTCTGCATTTTCATTAGATTAATCAACTGTTTTTGATGCAAAACAGATTTCTGTGAAACAAATTGAAAAGGAAATTCAGGTATTCAACAGATATGTGTCCGAACATGTAACTTTACATGAACTGTTTTTTGTTTCTTAGACATCCGTGGGGGAGAGTTTGCAGAAAGAAGCCGTCAAAAAGAAGATGATGAAACAGGTATGTAGGGAAAAAAGGGGTACCTGGGTCAGTGTAATGTTTTCTGCTCTTGCTTATTTTAGTAGACAAAGTAATTTATCAGATATGCTGTGTATCTGTGTTACTCTTCTTCTGTGTTAAGACACGCTTGGAGATGCAGAAAGCTCTGGATGAGGACAGCACAGTCTACGATTATGATGCTGTGTATGATGACATTCAAAACCAGCGGCTGGAGAGCAACAAAAAACTTCTGCATGGTGCTGACAAAAGGGTAACTTCACTCACGTGGATGTGTTGATTTTTGATGCTTAGCTTTTGTATTGATCCAGAGTCAGTTGGTAAATAAAAAAATCTTTTGTCTTTTATTACAGCCAAAGTATATCCACCAGTTAATGAAAGCTGTGGAAGATCGCAAGAAAGAACAGGAACGAAGGGAAGAGAGGAAGATACAGAAGGAGAGGGAGGCAGAAGGAGAACAGTTTGCAGATAAAGAGGCTTACGTTACGTCCGCCTATAGGCAAAAGCTTGAGGAGCAGAAGGAGGAGCAGGAGAGAGAGAAGAGAGAAGCAGCGCTGGAAGGTAAGATTGAGACATTACAGCTACTTTTAGGATGTCTGCAGATAGTATGTGTGATATTTCTTTATGATATTCTGGATTGAACATTTTAATTCATGCATTAATGCTAAGGGACTGTGAGGACTTTCTAGGTGATCTTGATTAAAAACTCATCTCTCAATACATGCCTGATCATAATCTACAATTTAAAATGAAATTATCAGCGCTAAAATAAGTTACTTTTAAATGCTGTATTACTTTGGCACAGGCTAAAGGTTAAAACAAGTAATACTTTTTTGTGAAAATGTTCATTTCAACCCCCAAGTGGCAATTAAACTGCCTGTTGAAACTTGAGAGTCTATCAATAACATGAGGAGCCAATTTACATCTGCTCTGCTTGGTAAATGAGCACTGGCAGAACATTACAATGTACTATTGCAAGAAAAGCTAAAATGAGAAAAAGAAAGTCAAGTGAATGCACTCAGGAGAAGCTCTCTCTCCTTCATGAAGTTGCTTAGAACTTTGCCTGAAGTGATCAAAACAAGTATTGTGATTCCTGTGAGTAAACATGTCACTAGTTTTGCTAAATTAGGCTGTCATCTTTGGTCTAGCTGCCTTGGACGTGAAGAAGCAAAAGGATCTGAGCGGCTTCTACAGGCACCTTCTGAATCAGACTGTAGGAGAGGAAGAGATACCAGATCGCTCAGCAGTTAAGTGAGTCAGAGCTCCTTGTGATATGGTCATTCATAAGTTTAAAAAAAAACATTATACAGGGAGGTTTTTAAGACTTCTGAATGCATGTCTATTATTTCCATACGCAGAAATCAAGCCTCAAAGGATACAGTAAGGACGTCACCTCTGCCCTCACCAACTTCTCATGATAAAATACCAAGCTCATGCAGTGACAACGAAGAGGGGCACGAACAAAAAGCTGGGTTTAGCAAACCAGGGATTGGCTCTGCACACTCTAAACGGCACTACAGACAGAGGTCGCCTTCATCAGGGAGCGGAGAAGAGAAAGAAAAAGAGAGGGAGAGAGAGAGGCATAAGAAGAGCCACAGAAATCAAGACAGAGACAGAGGGAGGGACAGAGACAAAGACAGGGACAGGGACAGAGACAGAGACAGGGACAGAGATAGAGATAGAGACAGAGACAGGGATCGAGACCGAAACAGGGGAAGAGAAAGAAATGAAAGACATGGGGGGAGAAGGGATGACAAAGATAGGAGGAAAGACAAAGATCGGGATAGGGATAGAGATAGAGATAGAGGTAGAGAAGATGATAGGAACAGAAGTAAGGGGGATACAGCAAGAGAAGATAGACAAGGAAAGAGAGGGAGGAGCCCTAAAGAAAGAGAGCGAGACAAGAATGGAGAAAGAGAGAAGAGTAATCCAGATGAAGATAAACTGAAGGACAAGGATCGGGAAGAAGATAAGGAGAGGGGAAAGGAAGCAGAGAGGGAGACGGTGGTGAAGAAGGAGGAGAAAGATCCCAAGAGGAAGGAAGATGGAGGAGAGGAGAAAGAGGAGGAACAAAGACAGGAAGGTGAGGAGAAGGTGAACAAGTTTGCAAAGCGCAGCACGGATCAGGCCGTCAGTTCAGCACGAGAAAGGTACATGGCCAGACAGATGGCACGCTCAGCTTGTAAGACCTATATCGAGAAGGAGGAGGACTAAGATCGGTTTCCCCTTAATTTTGCAAAACCTCTTTTATCAAATGTAGATCATCAGGTAAATGTCATTAAGTTCTTTTCTCCCCTGCAAGTGTTATTAAAACATCCAAACCAACAATGAATAGTTTCTCTTTTGTCAAAACATTTGTCTTCCATAACCTGTCTCTACAACCCTTTCATTCCATAAGTATTTCCTCAAACAGCTGGGAAATATAAATCTTATATAATAATCATAAAAATGTGAAAAGTGGAGCCCTTCATGGATGCTTTTCATAGATCTCAACCAACACACAGTTTCTACCAGGGAGTTGTTACTTATCAGTGAGGCAGTTCTTTGGGGATTTTTTATTTTTCATTGTTTTGAACAATAAAAGAGAGAAATAAGCCTTTTCAGACTTAAACCACACAATGTTACTTGTCAGTCAGATTGATTCACTGTTGGTTTTTGTGTTTTTATGAAATTTGTATAAAATTTTCTAAACCTTACTCTGTAGCAACTAAACTCATTTCGTGTTGAGGTTGAGAAATTAATTAATTAAAACCACAGATTGTGCCCAAAGTCCTGAAAGAGAATTTGTTTGTAAACTGGAAGAGTGGAATTATTGATTTATTACTGTGAAACAAGAATGCTGACTTGTAAATATGTTTTGAAAAGCTTCTTGAAACATACCATAAATGTTGAAAGAACACAGGAAATCTTGTGTGATGAAATGTTGAAATTATAATTGAATTTGTTTGTTTTCTCTGTTATTCTCAGTGTTGAGTTAATAAAATAATCCCTGCTCAACATTTCCATGTGTTAGTTTTTATGTGCTCTGCAGTTTGGTGTTAAAATTCAAAAAAATCAACACTTCAATGCTCTTAATTTACATGTTAACCACGTTTATTTCACCGATCACTTGATCATAGAAACGTGTTACAGGTTCTGCTTCCCAGGATGTACACAGAAAGACATCAAATTTGATTAAAATTGTGGATTTCAATACTCTTCTCTTGTCTTTCTTGTATCTCTGGTGCTCCTGTGTCAGCTGGGCTCTAGTTGTACATGAAGTTGTTGGACCACTAAAAAGAAAGAGAGTTTGAAAACTGTTAAAATCTCTGTACAACTACTTGTGTTATTCACCCATGTGCATTAACATCTCATCATTTTTTCTACTAAATTCTGCAATAAAACTGCTCTCAAGAAGGAAATATTGTAATCCTACACTTTTCTTTAAAAGTTTTCATGCACAACTAACTTGCAAGTTAAAAATTTTCACAAAAACATGCAAATGAAATATTCACTGTTATAGCTGAAAGCGCACTTTTATTTTACTTAGGTTGCGCTGCTTGTGTTTCATCTTTATAGGGTTATAGACATATTTTCCACTCCTTAGATTGAAGCAGATTTATATTGAAAAGTATGTGAATATTTTGACACATGATATCTATAATTCTGATGCCTCCATGATAGAAAACTATACTCTAATAATTATTTAAAAGTGGGAATTAACTTGCCTCATCCCAGGACAGGCGGATAACTCCATCAGAGGCTTTGTCCTTGAAGATATCTGTGAAGAAATTTTTCAAAGAGTCACTTTTTTTGGATGCAACATAGGCCCATGGAACAATTTCTACTTTAAAACTTGAACCTTAAACATGTTGTGCTACTTCAAAGAAAGAGATTTGATAAGTGTATACTGCATGAACTTATTTCACTGTTTGTGAGCTGTTGTGTAAAAATGTATCATTAGCACAGTGCCACCCAGTTTTTTTAAACTACGATTGGTTGTTTGCCAAGTCAAAGGTGTGAAAAAGGTGTGTTGTCAAAGATGTGCAACAGCCTGCTGGTAACTTTCTTTCAATTTTTATGTAGTGATTGTGATAAACCAAAAGTACCAAAAGCCAGAACTCACAGGAGTATGGTTTCAAATTGATTTTCAACAATGTTGCTTACTTGTTGACTTCTCCAGGCGCAACATGATGGTGATGAAGTCCTCCAGGGTGGTGGAAGAGTAGCCTGAGTAGCGGAACACGTACAGCCTCACCATGGCGTCGTTTGTACTCAGTCCTGGTGCAGAAAAAAGGAGAAAGTGTTGTAGTTAGAGAGGGGAATATCAAGCATATTCCCTCCTCTCCTTAGATGATGGTTATTTGGAGAAATTCATCGATAAATTGTGTTACCTGCAGATTCTATGGCCTTCTGGACCTCGTAGTCAGACAGGGAACCATTTCCATTCAAATCTGCGCGTTCAAAGTGTTTCTGCAAGGAGGATCAGACTAGTTTTAGAAACTAAAAGCACTTAAAGCATACAAGTATGTTTTGCAGATACAATTTGAACGGATATATCAGCGACTGAGCTGAACTGGTGTTACCTTGTACTCTTGAACCTTTGTCCAGAGGGTCCTGAATTCAGTGATGGTCATCCTCCTGTTTTGATCGGTCTTTGCATGTTAAGGAACACTCATCGTGAGGGATCAAAGAACTACTGTACTTTATCAGAATACTGCAGTGTCATTTTGTAAGTCATCATAAGTCATGACCATGTAGCATGAATCTTAAGGTAAGAAATATGAGGTTAAAATGTGTTTCAAGGATACATCCACCATGGCAATCATGCTCTTGCAGGTGTCAAAACCAAAGCCATATTTGGATCCTGTTGATTATTGATACAGAATTAGTTTACTTGTGAAAGCCACCTTGAGTTTTGATCTACATTTAAAGAAATTGGCATAAATAACTCACCACGAGGGAATTGGTCATTCATGAGTTTGCGGAGCTGATAGGCACTCAGCTCACCTCTCTTTTTAAAAAACAAACAAACAGAGAAATAACAAAAAAAATCTCAGTTAAAATCATAAACGGACAAGTAAATGAAGAGAGGAAGATTAGAAAACAAAAAAGAAGCAAAACAATTACTCACCTGGTCAGCGTACTTGCTGAAAAGGGAATGTACAGAATCCTTAACATCCTCGTCTTTTTTGTCCTTTGGTATCTAGAGATACAGAGAAAGATAAAATGGTCTTTAGTTAAGCCGATCGGTTTAGCTGACAGGTAAAAGTTACACAAAGTTCTTAAATTGATTTACCTCTGGAAGGATCAGTTTGTCCTTCTCCTTCTCTTTCTCTTCCTCTTTCTCCTCATGCTCATGGTCGTGGTCATGTTCATGGGGACTGAACAGAATATTAGACGATTTAAATAACTTTTCTGTCATCTCAAACTCCTTACGCTATAGAAGCCAAGATAAATTACATTATATATTCATAAAATGATCTAAAAATATTTGGTAGGTTCTTTTATTATGATTCTACTTTCAAAGTCATTGTCAGCTGTGGGCAGCAGAACAATCTGCAATCCGACAACGTCTGTGCCAAGGCTTGAGAAACGAAATTTTGTTAGGTATTTCCTTGCTGATTTCAGGATTTTGTTTGTCCTGTTATAAACTCCCACTGGTCACACAGGTTACTTCAGATATCGGTGGTTCTTACGTGATCTTGGCATCTGACTTGGTGAAGACTGAGAGGACGAAGTCTGCGCTCATGTAGGGCTTCATCGTGAAGGGGATGATCACATACTCCGCAGGCTCCAGGCTGAACTGCTCAACCAGCTCTCTGCTGTATGTGTAGTTCTGAACGTTGCCCACGGGCCAGTTATTATCAAAGAAGGAGCGTGGCAGGCGACCCTCTGGTGTCTGAAAACAACATAGAACTAAGTTTATGAAATCTGGGATACAGCCTTTGACTGAGATTTTATATTAGATTATTCTAACTGTGTTAATGCAGATGATGAGCTTATTATGCACAGGTGGAGTGTGAGATTTTCTCTTACCCCCTCTGGAACCTGTTGGATATGAAAAAAGAGAAAATTATTTGGTTTTATTTTCATCTTTTCAATTTGTGTTTCAGATTATCTGCACTTGCTTTGACGCAATTGGTACTTTCTTGTGATTAAGTAAGTGGAGCACTTGCCTTGTAGACACTCAGTGCGATGGGGTAGGAGCTCTTGCTCTGCTTTTTGCGATTATGCTTAGGTTTCTGCATCAGGGACAGGAAAATGTTCTTGTCTTCCTTCTCTTCCTTGTTGATTTTCGTCACGTTGATGCGGTACTGGGGATTTGTGTAAAAGGAAGCTACAGGGGAGGAGAAACATGAAATGCAGTTAAAGCTTCTGTACTTACTGATAGTGTTTCTTGATGTATAGGATGAAAAAATGGTTTTGCAGTTGTAGTGATAGATATGAATAATGTATAGAAATGAATGAAGCTCACAGCTGTTACGACTGCCGCCTGCATTTTTCCCTGCGGTCCAGCTGCCATCATAAATCATGCACTGCCACTGGCATGAGAGGTCTCCGTCGATGAAGTTAGGGTTCTCGCAGCAGACGAACAGCAACAGGAAGTAGCGACAGAATTCCTCCACTTCCATCCTGGCAAATAAGGGCAGAAACACACCTCTCATTTACAGGTTCAAATGTGTTTAATATTAATGAACCTGTTACTTTACTATTTGGAATAAAATGTATAATCAATGAGTATTTCTTATCTCAAGGATCTGGTTAATTGTCAGGAGTCCACATATTGTGTTTTATTCTGAAATTGAGTGACGGGATTAAAGGCTGTTTATGTGCCTATCGTTCTGTCCGTCTTGAGCTTTTTCCTTCAGCTTGACTCATTGTTGTGAACTAGTACTTTGAATCTGGAAAAGTAAACTTTCTGTAATCTCCTCATGTGTTTTTCCTCTGATCTTATTTACCAGAATTCTCCATCATCACGGTCGAAACATCTTTCCCGATCTTCTGCGGTCACACCGTTCCACTTAGATGACCTGAGCACACAACAGGACAAATATAACCAACAAACTTCTTGGTTTTCATATTCATGTTCAAGTAATTGTATCTATAAACTACTTCTCAATGGACAGAGGAAGGATTTTTACTTGTCACTCCAGTCTCCTTTCCACTCAGTTTGGCCCCAAGGGTTCATGATTCTCACCAGCCTCACTTTGGAGCCGTAATACTCGACCTACAGATGTGTGAGAATCAACAAATTAACTAATGTAAACAACAAAATCTTGCAGAAATCAAACAGTTTTCCTATTTTAACCCTTCACCTACTGTCTTACCTCAGTGGCTGCAGTGACAGAGTAGGCATGAGCCGCCACCAATCCAGTGTCCGCAACAGAGTTCACCAGTCTACCCTGAAACCAGCAAGAGAGTTAAACCCTCCAAGAGTTTAATTTTCATTAAAACTTTACCTGTAAGAGAAAAGCTCTTACGTCTTTCTGGGGGGTCCCGCAGCAAACCATTGAGTTGCAGCCAGTGGCATTGCTGAGCGATGACCACAGCACTTTATCGTGACCAGCATCATGGACAGTGTTGAGTTCATAGGTCATGGCCACGCCTCCGCTGAAGTCCTTGCAGGCCTCAGATGACAGACCAGCATGCATGTCTGCATATGAACCGCACACTCTGAAGAAAAAAAGTTTGCAAATGTTGTTACTGTTGGTTGTTAAAAGAAGCTAAAGTTAAGCAAACTGTGCTGTCTACTGCTGGTCTACACCAATCTAAGGTTGAATGAGCTGGAGTCGTACTTGGCGTAAGCTTTTTCCAGCAGAGAAGCCCAGAATTCGTTGCCACTCTTGGCGCTCACAGACAGCAACCTGTTGTCAATGACTGGCAGATGGTCATCAATGACAACATCCACCCACTTGCCAAACCTCCAGAACTGAGACAGACAAGAGCCTTAGTTTAGATGGTGAATTGAATATACCACGCAGTTTTTTGAGAATGTATGGATGGTGTTAATCCTTTACCCTGAAGTGAAAGATTCCTGCGTAGTTGTGGAAAGACTGGTCCATTGGCACAACCTGCACCATCAGGGTTTTATGGAAAGTCAGGGAGGAAATTGCAGCCAAAAACCAGCAGTTGCCTGACAAATGAAGGATAACAAACAATGTATCAAGCACTGCTACAAAATTCAAAGTGTCACACCTTTTTGTCCTTATTGGTATTTAATGGTAAGTGATCACTTGCTTACCCACTTGGCCTTGACCAAAGTCAAATCTTGAGAGTCCTTTGGTGCAGAAAATGGGCTCGTCACTGATGCCCTGTCTTTTCAAGATTTCCTGAAAAAAATGAACACATCAAAGGATATGAACATGGTGTAATTGTAATATAAATGGGCATGTGAATGTATCACATGAATGGAAAAGGGGAGTAAAAGGTATAACTTACAGATGGACGGAGCCACTCCATTTGGTCTTCACGCCAGCCAGGCATACCAGGCAGGTCTCCCAGAGAGCGGTTATCAGGTGGAAAGGTGTCATCCACAAACAGCCTCCCTCTGCGGACATGGCTGTCCTTCAGATAGGTAAAGTCCTGGTTGTTGTATTTGGCAGGGTTACTGGGGCTACCTTCACTGCCATCCTGGTAGCGTAGGTTGATGATTGAGGTGCATTCAGGCATGTTGACAAGAACTTTAGATGGACAGAGAAATCGGGAAAAAGACAAAATGAGGCACTGGCTGGGAATGTAGAAGCAGTATAGGATTCAAAAAAGGATGAGTAGTATTACCTGCAAGGCTGCAAACCAACTGCTGCTCCCCAGTAGGTAAAGAGAGATTGGAAATGTCCAGTCTGAGGTTTGTTGCAGATTTCCTTTGCTTATATACACACAGTATTGCGTAACTGTACAGTCAGACCCTCCTCTAGAAGGTGTACACGTTCTAAAATTACAGGGGCTGGCTGGTTTCTGACCCAAAAAAACTGGTTTTAGGAATAAATGATGCCCTCCAGTGAAGTCACTTGACAGTCTCATTGTCACATCATTCCTCTTTGAACACAAATATTCTTTGATTAGATTTAGGTTTTTGAAAACAACAACAACATGGGAATATTTAACTTAGTAAAAAAATAGGGGGCACATGGGAAAATAAAATCAATTAAAAAAACAATCAACAGATTGCACACATTGTAGTAATATTGCTTAATAATATTAAAAGGAATTCTTTGTCTTCTTTTTTCCAGAAGGATCAGTAAGTCATGCCCCTTGGCAAAGTTTGCCTTTAGAATTATCAAGCACATTTAAAGCCAGAGGACATAAACATGTCACTGTCAAGTACAAGTTTAAGAGACAAGAATGAAGGCATTCTTGTGAGATTTAAAAAACGGCTGAAGGAGTAGTACCTCAGAAAAACTGGAAATTAAAGGTATGCAACAACTGCACTCAATTCAACCAAAACCCTTACCTTACATCTGAAATAGCCCTGGAAAAAAAGGAGAAAGAAAACAAAACTGTACAGGGCTCCTATATGATTTACCCCCACTTTAATGGACACAAAAAAGAATATAAGAAATAGACACTTTCTGTTAAAATTATGCCTTCTGCACAAACATGCAACATTTTGAAAATGACCACATTCTGACTCTCATTTACAGAGCCAGGGGCACTGGGTCAGACTTTCATTATATGCAAATCTACATCATCAGAAGAATTTCAACTATCTTGTTTTTCAGTTAGTCGGATGCCATGCCGACCATGCTGCAGACTTCAATGTGTTAACATGCAAATCACACGTTGTTCGTCCCCCAAGTAAAAAACAAAAGCCACTGGACACACAACCTTCTTGGTAAAGAAAAAGAAGCAGTCTAGTATTAAAGAATCTATAAGGGACTGCATCACAGAGCTTGGTACACCCCCTTTGGGAACCCCTCACTACCTTCATTATGAGCCTAATGATGATTGCAGGGCTGGAGAAAACCACTCACTTTCCTGACAATGTGAGAGCTTTTTAAGTGTTCGCAGAAAATAAAGCACAGCTGTCACTGTATATGTGAGGGTGAGAGCCTGCCGCAGGAACAATGTACTCCACTCCATCCCTTTGCATGACAACGACCTGCTTATCACGCAATTTGACACTTTTTAGCTCAGCTTCACGATTGCCTGTGGGATAAAATGTGTCTAGACAAGCCTTCACTGCATGAGAACTCTACACTCTACTGTTAACTTGTATTAAATGCTGCAGGAGTGTATGTAGTACTCCTATAGAAATGTTACATAAAGCAGGGGATGGATTTATGTCAGGTTGACACTGATGTTGTCTGTTATGCTTTCAACATACGTGAGGCACTTGTGTGTATTAAAAGTCATGTTTATGATGTGAGGAAAAGTCATGATACAGAAAAAAGAAAACACTTGATCTCAGTTTATGCTCTTTTGTGTGTACTGCCTCTGTCAAAACCACAAAGTTGTGGGAAGGGACAAAAACTTCTGCCTCCCTCCTGTCACCTCCTGACATGTCAACACCTGACTCTGGACATTCTTTGCTTGTGAGTCTTTATGGACTTAAGACAAGCCTTGGGGGATATTCTTGCTAAGTATGCAAATATGGTCTGCTTAAGACAAAAAACCACTGTTTTTTTCAGTTATTGTTTGATGCTGAATTGAAGGGGCTGATTAATAAAAGACTTCTAGGGTTCTACACAAAACAAAGTGAAGAAAAATATGGGCACAGTGCAAAAGCTGAAATATTGGCAAGTGTTTGACTTATTTTAAGTCAAAATTGTCTTATTATTGTCTTCGTCTTGTTATGAGCCACATTCAACTGACAAGTCCAGAAACATCTTATTTCGAGACACAGAAGACGAAAATCATGTCTAAATTACTTGTAATGAATAAAAAAATAGAAATCTACCAGTGAGGTAGGAAAATTTTGCTCATCAAGTTTCTTAAAATAAGAATAATGTTGTGAGACAAGAAAGAAGATATTATCTTTTGCAGTGCATGCGAAGGCATATAAATGCAAGTAAAAGAATGATTATCATCATTTCGAGGCTTTTGTGTCTCATGCAAAGCCACTGGCAATAAAATTCATTGCATTAAACACAGAGAAAAACCACCAATGTCCTGCTGGAAAATAAACAAGCTTTTGCAAGACAAATTATTGAGAAAATAAGAAAAACAAAAAATGGGAAACTGTCTGGGCTTCACTGCAAAGAAAAACAACCAAAAGAAAAAAATGAATAGTCAATAAAAGTTCAACATAAAGTTAGCATTACTTTGTTATTGCTTCTTCTGTCAGCTTGAAGTATCACATACTATGTACTTCTGCTCATTATCTAAACTGAACTGTTCTTTTCATATATTAAATCAACATGTATACATAAACCACGTTTTGATTGTAAAGTCTCGTCACTCCTGCCTTGACTTCATACTTTGCGTAAAGTGTAGCGTGAATTGCGTGGGAAGACTTACAGTCAAAATATCGCCTTGAGCAAAGAAAAAAATGTTGTTTCTTCATTTTGCAACAATTTCCCCCAGAGGCTTACCTTGAGTCTAACATATTTTACAAAAAAGAATGCAAGCAGATATGCACAGGTGTGCTATTAAACATTGAAAACATTGGTATAAGAAGGCAGGAGTAGCAAATGGATGGCAACAACAATGTACACAATTTTAATTTGAATACACTTCTTCAAACATATAAACAGGGGAAAAAAATAGACTCTGTCTTCATAGACATATATAGTCACCCATTTGTACATCAGAAATAGGTAAGTTAGCTGTTTACAACAAATTGCATGTGCTGCAAGTTTACATACTCAGTTGGGTGTGGGAAGAAGTTTGAATTCATCTAATCTTTACTTATCTTATCTACAAACACATTCTTAAGCCAATTTTTTTTATTTATTCATACTTATAGCATCAACATTTACCAACTGCTCAAGATTAAATGCTTTTTATAATACATTGATATATTGAGCCACTTATTACAAATAGACACGTAATATTACACTTACACAAAATATTTAATTTCTATACATATTATTGCTACTACAAATACAGGAGAATAAATTACAAAACAAGACAACACAACCATGTCGTTACAATCCTGGGCTTAACCTCTGCTTCTCATCCTTATACTTATTTGAACTTTTCATTTTGTATGTTTCTTTAAACTTGCCCATGATTTCACACTTCTTTAATCATTTACTAAATTGTTCCATAAGTTAATCCATGATATTGACTCACACAAGCTTTTTAATGTTGTCCAGACACAATTGTATTTTCAAGACCTCCTCCTTTAGATGTGATAATTTTGTATTGACGTTAAGTAGGTTTGCAATGAAAAAACATGCATTTCAACTAGAACCTGAGAACAATTCCAGTATTTTGCCCGGGGTACAGGACCAGGTTTAAACTAACCAGGACAAAAATCCTGCAACAATCCAAAAAATCGCCACTGGGAGAAAGTGGCTGCAAATTTGTTGACTGAATTGAAATCAAGAGACAAACAGAACTTCAATACAATGCAACATTAGAAGCATCCTGCAAATGTAAAGACAAAATTTTTAAAAAGAGATAAAGCAAATGGGTTACATGTCACACAAGGAAACAAAGCGAACTAGAAGTTGAAAAGCTTCATCATTGATGTAAGAGAGAGAGGAAGTCAAGGTGTTGGAGCAGTGTGGTATACTGTGCAGTTTTGCTTTAATGATGATGCAACCTGTAAATCCTCCAGACGTTATTTCACTGTTGATTGTTTTCACTGAGTGTCTGAATAGAGGCCATGTTACTGACTGTCAATGTGCAAATATTTACGTGAACAAAAACAAATATGAGCACAAGTAGTAGTATTCATACAATAAACTTAAATTGTCATCACTTACAACTGCCCTTAAACCAGCCAAAAGGTTAGAAAACAAGAAGCTACTGGTGAGAAACAACACAGTCTGGACATTCTTTGTTTTCAGACGGATTTACATTGTTTGCCTTGGGCAAATTTTCTCTTAACAAGTTGAGCACCACCCTCAAGACAAGCTTATCTTTTTATGAGTCCCCTCATATTAAACTATTTTTACAATTGCAAGGGTGTTAAACAGAGGCAGAAGTAACAAAATATTTCAAAGTGGGAGGAGGTCTTATTATGTATAATGTTGACCACCTGGTCACGTCACATCGTGATCCTTGGTGTTTCTATCAGGGGAGTTAAAAACCCAGGAGCAGAATGACACAACTAATCTTTTTCACAACACACGTTAAGCTCTATTTGCTGACTGTCATCACTTCAAATCTGTGAAATACATACCCTGTAAAATAATGTTTTTATTTCTTCATGTGAGTGACAAATAGACATATTATAACACATGGTAAATCAAGTGCTGTGACACTTTTGGATGGGAGAACACAGTTTTTGCTTGTTCTGTCTATGTCTATATCAGTTTTTTTTTTTTTTTTAAAGCTTCTTATTAAAAGTAACATGAAACTTCTCTCATTATAAGTTGACCAACTTTGTACATTTTCATCTTGTGAGTGTTTCACCAAAAGTCAGAGTGAGAACAAAAAATATGATCAAAAGAAAACTCTCTAACCATAAAAACATGCCATGAGAAACCCAACACACTAACAGGCAATTGATGTTGTGTAGGTGTCACAAAACTCTATCATGAAACTCTAGATCATAAAAAAATGTATCAACCAGTCCCAAAGTGCCACTAGTATGTCAGTTACAATAACCCTCTGAAACAAACAGTTACTGTAGCTTCAATCCAAAAGTGAGATAAATGCTGAGACACAGATGTGTGTTTTAAAAAAGGCCAAGCATTTTTTATTCTTTTTATTTTTTCTTCTGTGTTGAGAAATGGCCAGCAAACCCTGAAACCATACAAGGTCAAAACAAACAAATACAATATCAACAGAAAAAGCAGCATAACACCAACAAACTGTTCCAGTTTTTCATTTTTAGTGAACTTTTGCATGTTTCACCGTTTCTTTTTTAAACATTGTGTGATGTATGGAAATCAGCTCTATGCTGTTGGAGTCTATCACCTCTTATTTTTCTTCTCTCTGTCACTTGGAGGCATGCAGTTATGCTGTATGTATGATTCATTGTGTAATACAGACTCATTTACACACACAGCAGAGGATCATAAGCTCTAACTTAGACCTTGAGGGGATGGATAGGTAGATTGACAGTCATTGATGTTTATAGTCTTCCTCTTTTGAAATTCTACTGAACTTTTAAATAACAGAATAGAAGTCATTGTGTTATATACAGTTAAATATCAAAGTTGTTTTTCAGATCTGTCCACTATTCTGTCTTTCTTTGATTCATGATTGAAAATCCAAGGCAACATCACCTCATGCCACATCATCCTTTGTTCTGGAGGCTCTGGTCAGGTCATCAGTGCCATGCAAAGAGTTAGTGCTCCAAAAGAAACCAGCATCTTCCTTCAGGCAACCACAGAGCAAAGCAGAGAATAAAACATGTTCAACTGAGTAACAGTACATAGAAAAGGAAGTTGTAAATACCAGCATCTTCTTCCTCGAAGTCCAAGCTTGAAATCTTGTCTGAAACAAATGATGACTTCATCCAAAAAGAGATGTCTTTCCCTTTTTTATTCCTGCAAATTAGAGAAATCCAAAACACCTGATGATTGTTGGCGTTTGAAAAGTCAGAAGAATATGAGGAAATAAAGAACATTGCCACAAGAGCTCAGATACTGTTACTAACACATTGTGAACGAAATGAAATCTGAAAGACATTTAGACACCAGCGATGCATACCAGACACATCAAGAATATAAATACAGCTTGATTGGGTGAAGCCAACACCCTGAAAATGAACTGACAACTTAGCAGGGCTTATCATGGCAGCATCTGAACACTACACAACAAAGGACCACTCAGCAGTGGAATGTAGACAATCTAATTTACAGTATGAGATACTAGTTGTATAGTTTCTCACATATTTTATTACAGAGCGGTGAATCTACTACTTTTGAGAGACACATCCCCATGATGACAAGGCATGTTTCTTAACTTTTACAAATTAATCTTAATTGTTGGGAGACGTTCCTCCTTATTTTTCTCTAGCATTACATCATTTTTGTCTTTATCCCAAAATTTGACGTAATGCGTTGGGCTACAACTATAATGACAAGAAGTGAAATACTTCTACCATTACTTCTTCCATTTACATTAATATATGGATAGCGGCAAATAAACAGTCCTTAATAAATTTTTTAGATCACCGCTTAGTGTAAGGTGTTTATCATCACTGCCCTAAATAAACAGTTCACTTTGCCGACTCAGATTGTTGTATAAAAACACACATTCAGTTGAACACTCTTCATGTTGCTGATTGGTTTTCTCATTTTTCTGACAGGTGGTGTAGAAAAATGTCAAGCACTGTGTATGTTGATAGCCATTCCCATGTTCAAAACAGCTTCAAAACATGTACAAACTGTAGCGTGTGTTGGTGCAGCAGACTGTAAACCCATGCTACATGTACTGACACCTGAGGTATGTGAGTTGTAAAGCATGCTGGAATTTTCTGTGCCAGGGCAGAATTTATAGAAAGTTTTTTTTTTACAGTGTCAACTCAAAACAAGTCACAAATTACATGTACAGTGTTCTTGTATGTTCTAGTAGCCTTTAATCACCTGCCTGTGCAGTTTCACTGCCACATTTCCAGGCCCCAGGGATTCATGCTATGTGCATCCGTTGAAAACATGTCCTTATAGATGACAGGAATTATAAAGGATAAGCTAGGAATTTTTATATCAGTGGAGAAAAGAGGCTTTTGTGACCATCAAAGGCTGCTAAATGTCTACCCAATACATTCGACTCACCACCAAAGTAAAAGTCATTACAACGTATTTTTCATTCATTTAATTTAAGTCAGATGATGTGCAAATACAAATTCACCCAAAACTTTTACTTTGTGTCTATTTATCTCTGCTATAATCAAAACAATCTGAATTTGACATTTTAGACAACAGGTGATCCCAAACCTTTAGTTCATTTTCTGGATGGTGACTAAATACTATGATATTAGTTTAAAGAAGCCGTGTTCGCCCATCCCTAATCACAGAGCAGAAATTGCTCACACAACAACAACAACAACTCTCACACAAATCAATATTTTTTATCTGTATTAGTTGAACATTTTCTTGATGTGGACCTAACCCATTAATCAATCTTGGTCACTGTGCTGAAATAAGTTCTTGCTTTTATTGATGCTTTTTACTGTTAGTATGTGGGAACTGTCACAGGACAGATGCTGATGTGGTACACAATGTACAGAAAGCAGAAGACATGGAGGGGTTCATTCCTTCCCTGAGGCCCTGAATCAGGAAAATCCAGACACAATTATGATGTACCACACACATAATCCTTTAAAATGCCCAGTTTCACCATTTTTGCATTCTTTTTTGAAGGCTTCACTTTAACTCTCTGTCACTGTCCATTCTGGTCAAAGCCCTCACTCTACCCTACAATTATGTCTCACCATAAAGCACCATTTGTCCTCTGCTCTGAAGTGATTGCGACAAGCATGTCTGTGCAGATAACATCCTGTGATGATTTCTTATGTAACAGCGTCAAAAGGACCAACATTTTCACCCCACACTCTGTTCAACATCAGAAGTCATCAAGTCAACAAGTGCTTCACAGTCATGTTTGAACAAGTAAAGGGATAAACAGAAAAACTCCTGCGCTTCAGCAGATATCTCAATAAAATCAGGAGGCCGAACAATCATCTGAAAGACAGCTCTGAAAAAGAAAAAAATCTTAAGATTGAAAGACCAGTTCTTCAGCATATAAGTTAGTGAGAGAGTTCAAGAAAGCAGAAACAATTTAATGGTTATCAGTTTCTCAAATCTATAAGTTTTAAGCATTAAATGAAATGTTTGCATTGGATTGGGAAATATGTAGAAGTGATATCAGTACAAAACTTAGGTGAGCTTATGTTACCACATGTGGTTGTTTCGTTTTAGCCAAATAGCACCTTGCACTGCAAAAGCTGAAATCAAAGCAAGGGTTTAAGTCTTCATTTTAGTCAGAATTGTCCTTTTAGTCTTGATATGAGCCACATTTAACAGACAAGTCCAAAAAGATCTCATTTCAAGATATTTAAAGACAAAAATTATGTCTGAATTGTTGGTAATGAGTGAAAAAAAATCTGCCTATGGGGTAAGAAAAAATGCTTGTCAGGTTTTTCGTAAAATAAGGATGATGTATTGATGCATTAAAACTTTTTTTCTAATCCAATTTTTTCATTGATGCAAGCAACTTGGGAGTCATTTTTGTCTTTAAATAACTTGAAACAAGGCATTTTTTAGACTGGCTTGGTATATATGGCTCATATCAAGACTAAAAAGACATTTTCTTTTACCAAAAGTCAGACAAACATTTGCTTAGATTTCAGTTTTTGCAGTGTGGTTTAGTTTAGCTCTGAACTTTCTCAAATCAAACTGCAAGTCTCTTAATTGATCATATGGTAAAATAAATACAATTGGCTAATGAGCAAAATATGAGCCTTGAATGCATTTAGTACACTGGGTTAAAACCCTCAAAAAATTCCCCCCATGCAGAGATTTGATGCTCTTTACCATCATATCATTAAAAATATTAACATTCACTCATGAACTTGAGCATGAAAACATTGATGATCAGTTGGATAATTTTGAAAAATAAACAAAAACATCAGCAGAAAAAAAATGAAGAAAAGTTTGAAATTTTAGGCATAAATATCACACATAAGATGGGAGCCACCTTTTCAGTTGCATGCTTCATTTAAGTAGCCCTGGAAATAGTGCAGTGTGAGTATGCGCAAATGCAGATAATAGCAGTTGAATTACAGGTTTCCTTTTCATGTCAACTTTTAAAACTAATGTGACAGCCCTGACTCTTGGTGAACCTAATGTGAACAGTTTAATGACAGCCTGACAGGTGGATTTAAAGGGACTTGTTAAAGACATGCTGTCACGACCAGATAGTCAAGGTGTGTTACTCACTAGGTTTTTTTTCTGCACACCACCTGCGTGCATTACCTTGCTGTGAAAAAACTCAAAATTTGGTATTTATTGCAATGCTGTCAGCTCTGCTCACAAAGCGGACATCATGAATCATTCGCTTGGGCGAGTGCTGTTCTAACCTGCTGTACTTCTGTCACAGCATTTGTTTTGCTGTCCTACAGAGCAAGTATGTTAAAATATTTGTTCCTTCATGTAAAACTTGTTAACAGAGGTTTATGAATTCTTGTAAAACAATGTTGTGGTTGACTAAAATTCTTATCTCATAGTTTACAAAAGTCACCCTCATTTCTCTGTAAGATCCAACCCTGAAGCAAAAAAATCAACAGGTCTGTAGTGCATTTAGCTTGAAAGTTTGGGAAAGAAGGCTGACTGAAGTGTAGGCAAATTTGTAACTGTTTTGAATATTGTTGTGAATGACTACAATCTAATCTGTGGTGTCTTAGAAATCCATGAGGGTTGGGCACTTGTATGCAAGACATGTAAATAAAATAAAATACAAACAAACATATAGTTTGGTCCAGCTTTCTGCAATGAATTGAGAGCTTCTTTGGTTATTACTAAAATACGGAGGGATGAATTTAAATCTGTCATAGAAACGTTTACAGGAATGGATCCAAAGAGAAGAGGACGTAAACAAAGAAATTAAATCTTGGTGGTAATGTGGATCTATTTGTCCCAAAAATGACTTGAGTCCAAAACATTGTGTTGAAAATAATCTTCATTGATCATGTTTTGGAGTGTTTTCTGATTTTGATGTAGTTGCCATAACACAGTGCAGATTCGAAAATACACTTTTACCCACAGGAAACCTAAACTGTAGTCCGAATATTGAGCACACAGCTGTATTTTCTGTGTTAGTAAGTCATCAAAATTAATATTCATCCATTTTGCAAACCATCCAAAAGAAAAAACAAGCAAACTTTGGGTATAATGTGTCTGCAGACCCAGAAATGCAGAATCAAGTCTGTAGATTCAAAGGCTCTTCTCTTCTATGATCGCACTGGCATTGACTCACCAAGGACTGCATTTTAGTATCAACATAGATGACAATAGAAGATTCAATAGCTTTAACTGTGAGCTTAACCATAACCCAACAACATGCAAATAGAAACCTGAATTCCTGAAGCTGCAGCCTCCAGCTCTGCAGGCACTTGATACTGAACTCTGTCTGCTTTCAACTGATTCCAGCAGCAAACACTCGGGGAGTCTTGTAAGGCTTCATATGAACTCACTCTTACACTTTATGGTGCAACATCATTCATAAAAGCTCTAATAGTTTAGTTTTTTTCCTGACTTGTCCACTGAAATGATGTAAAGGATTAGAGTTGAATGAAAAGGGTGACAGGTCAGTGCCGTTGGTCATTCAGCTGTTTGTCATGTCAGCTGAATTCACTCTAATGACCTTGACATCTCAGCAGTGCTTTTGTAAATCTTTCCTCAAACTTTGAATCACCGTACTTCTCATTGAAAAACATACATTTCTGGTATCTGCTAATTTCACCTTGCTTTTTTGGTCTTCAAAGTGGGGTTTAAACATTGACATATGTTTTGAGCTTTACATTGGAAATGAAGTTTGCTTTAGCATTTTAAGATTCAACAGATACAAAGCATCACATGCGTTTATTAGACATAATAAACTAACTGAACTGAGTAGG
The DNA here is from genome assembly GCA_008086565.1 of Thalassoma bifasciatum. Classification (NCBI taxonomy): domain Eukaryota; kingdom Metazoa; phylum Chordata; class Actinopteri; order Labriformes; family Labridae; genus Thalassoma; species Thalassoma bifasciatum. Next base: position 822,951 of record RPOG01000136.1, read on the forward strand.
TTTCTCTTAAACCCAAAAGATCTATTGCTGAAGTCAAACTAAGTGCATATCCTCTTGGCACTAATTGTTTGATCAAGAAGTGTAATACATATTGACAAATCATCTAAAAAACTGAAAGTATATATAAAAAAAGTTGTCCACTGAATACATCATATAACACAAAGCTGCATGTTTTTCAGGAATCGTTTATATTCTCTTTTTAGTGAGTCTAACACCAGCTGTAGGCCAACAAGTAAAACTTGATCAATTTATCAAAAATCTTTAACAAGAATTAGCTGTTTTAGCTGTGTTGCCTCACTCCATCTCTGTTTCAGTCTTGGAGTAGATTGTGATGATGAAGCTTGCGCTCTTGTTGGATTCACATGTACAGGGAACAATCAAGTACTGGCCCGGATCCAAGCAGTGGAACTCAGTCATCTCTCTGGTATCCTCACAAACCTCACTGTAAATCACAGGCTTTTGATTCTTAAAGAGAGAGGGGGGAAGACGCCCTTTGGGTGCCTGCAGAGATTACGAAAGGGAAGCTCAAATTTATCAATGAACAAGTGCAGGTAACTTGTATGAGCTTGATTGTTACTGGAAAGAACTGAAGTATGTTTATGATTTCTTTGTCTTTTACCTTTGGTGGCACCTGTTTAGAAAAGATAGGGAATGATTAGATATTTCAATTTTATCTTTAAGCACAGACCACTGATTAATAATCCTTTTTGAACAAACACTGACCAGAAAAACGACAAGCCTCATGTTGTGATATGTCACATTGCCGCGATGTTCTTCATCAGGTTTCTGCATCAGAGACAGTAAGACGTTCTTGTCTCCTTCACTGTCTCCCTCCACTGCCTTCACTGTGACACGATACTGTGGGTTGGTCCAAAACTCCTCTGGAGAAAAGTATCAGGCAGTTAGAGCCCCCTTAAGAGTTTGATTTGCCTCTGCTCCTAAAAAACAAAAGTACAATTTCATCTGGTCTACATTTACTTAAGTACTGCACTTCAGTACATTTGTTGAGTATCTGTACTTTACTTGGGTTTTTCTTCTGGAGCTCATGACATTTATAAAGATGCCCATTACTGCTAGTTAAAATTATGATAATGAAAAACTGAATTTGTGGAGATTCTTTGCCCACGTTGACTTTTATCCCAAAATTTTGGGATAAAAACAAGGTTTTAGTATTACAAAGGTACATCACATAAAAGTCACATATCTCTCAAAGAAAGGTTTTCTTCCAAACAAAATAAAAAGTCATTTTCCCATTTGCCTGATCACTGAGCATTGGCCAACTGTCTAAAGCTAACTGGCTG